>OU342744.1:129747154-130096334 GCA_910589775.1 Avena eriantha | reverse complement strand
AGAAAACAGAGGAACTCACATCATGGAAGGAATACTCGATGTCGGAGAGAAGGTTGTCATTGCTCGACTGGTCATCCTCGCCGTTCAAGGACAGCATGGCGAATGCGACGGCGACGGCGACGGCGATGGCGTCGGTGAGAGAGAGAGAGAGAGAGAGAGAGAGAGAGAGCAGCCCTTCTACCGCTGCAATGATGACTAAATTGGCATGTTACAATAGTTTAATGGATACCATGCCCTTTCCCTGGATTACTGTCTCCTGTCTGATATGGATTCTCTTCACACATTCTCATTTCAAATATTAAACCTGCACTCCCTCCATTCCAATTTCATTGCCTAACGAAACATACCAGTATATTACATCATCCAAAGAAACAAAATCATGTCAACTACAAGGTACTTATGCATCACTTCTCCAGTCATGGTTTCACAAAACATTACATTATAATCTCCCAACAAACATAACCACAACATGGTTTCACAAAACATCACATTACAATCTCTCAACAAACGTAATCACAGAAACAAGTACATTACATCAACTCAAGAAACAAAATCATGTCGACTACAAGGTACTTACACATCACTTGTCCTGTCATGGTTTCGCAAAACATTACATTACAGTCTCTCAACAAACAAAATAACAGAAACAAGTACATTACATCATCTCAAGAAACATAATCATGTCAACTACAATGTATTTATGCATCACTAGTCCAGTCATGGTTTCACAAAACATTACATTACAGTGTCCCAACAAACATAATAACTGAAACAAATATAGTACGTCATCTTAAGAAACATAATCATGTCAACTACAATGTACTTATGTCTTATTACAACAACGATGCTTTTAGTGAGTGACATGTCCGAAAATCTCAACAGCTCGCACAGCATTATATCGCAACCTCTCAACAAACATAATCACAGAAGCACGCTCTAAATGCAACAGCAGTCAATATTACAAATACAGGCAGGGGAACCTCGCGGTCCATATGACAAGCCCAGGGTAGCAGCTCTCATTAGATCTCATCAACGTCGACCACCTCATTCTGTTCAGCCACTATAGGGGCATCTACATCCACTATAACATGTTCAACAACATCAGAAATGGTACCAAGGAAGAACACCTTCCTGGTTCGCTTCTTTCGCCGCATAATATGGATAAGATCTTCAGTATCCAAAACATCTATGAATTGCTGCTTCTAATGATGCCACCACCAGATTTTTGCCATCTACTTAGGGCCAATACTGATTTCCTTACTAATCATCTCTCTCATTTCATCAAGAGTTATGTTTTTGGAATCGACAGTGATCTCCATAGTACATGACGAAACTGGCTTATTAACTCCCTCATCAAGTTTTGCCATGTATGAATCCACCTCTATGCGTATACTGAACTTATCTAGATCAGCATCTATTGGTCCGTATTCTCTAGGAGCAGAAGCTCTGGCAGCAAGATCTCCAGCATCTGCATACATATCATCAATCATCGCTTCAACTTTCACCTTACGATCAGCTGCACAACACTCCCAAACCATCTGAAGCTCATGGGAGTGCTCAATTTGCTGATAGGTATCATTCATGTTGTGCCACACCAATTTTGTCCTCTGTCTAGAACCCCAGGGAATTCTAGCGGCAAGCATATCTACCAGCTACGAAACAGACACAACCTCTTTGCAATTCACAAGCAGATGCACATCTTGCCCGAACACAACCCTCTCGCAACCAAAATCAAGCTTTGTAGTGTACTGCCGAACATGAACTGTGAACTCATATAGGTCACTTGTATCAAAACTGTGCCTAATTTGATTAAAAAGGGAAACATTTCAGTTCATTCGATTCTATTATGCCGTAACTAATCTACTTGCAAGATAAGGCAAGAAAAATTCACCTCTCGCTCTTCTCCCGAGTTTTTTTCTTCGCGATTTGAGTGTTGCATCCGCCCACCGGAGCCGAACAATCCGTCGCCGGCCTTGCTTTTCTCTTCAACCCGCTGCTCGTAGGTACCTTGGGAGCAGAATCCTTGTTGGCCTCCTCGCTAACCGGGGCTGAAGACCTCGCCGCTGCTACGCGTTGAGCCCTAGACTTGGGCCCGGACGGACCCTTTTTAGTCGGCGACGTAGCTACAACCTTCGCCTTGCTAGACATGCTGGGCCACCATCGTCGGATTCAGTGTCGGGGGAGGGAGAAAAAAGGTCCTCCGCCGCTGGCAGATTGAGGGTCGGGGAAGGGAAGAAAAGGGGCCGCCACCGTCGTCGCAGCAAGATTCAGTGTCGAGAGTTAGGAAAGTACAGTAATGGATTTGCCCCTACGACACGTGCAGGGTGGCTAAGAAGAGTGACCGGCGAAGGAGGGGCACAGCAAGAACTAGTGTAACGGAATATCCTGACTTAACGGGTGCGATTTGAAAATATTGGGTTTGGCCATCATTCACTCGAAAGACCCCTCTCCGCAATTGGCGCCCCAACTTTTGAATCGCGGTGATAAAAATCAACTTGGGTACCGCGTTGCCTGGCTATCCCAACTTTTGGGCCGCAAAATGATATTCTCCACCGTGGGGCTAGCGGCGCTAGTAGGAGTGAAGATCTGGACAGGAAACCTCATCGGCACCGGCGAACGCATCAGCTCCGGGCTTGTTCAGTGCTTTGGAGCACTGGACTTTGTCAGCGACAACGCTGGCTGCTTCGGCAAGCGACCTCTCCCGCGCAACAGCCTCTTCGTCAAGCTCGGTGCGCACAAGATCTATGTCGTTGTTGATGGGTCGTGCATCCATCCACGGCACGTCGTCGAGGGAGGCGAGCCACCCCTTAGTGCGGCTCGTGGGGCGCGTATAACTCGCTCCCCAGACCGCGTCGAGGTGATGATGACTGTGCCTGACGCTGGCGCGAGCAAAGATCCGGCACCAGATCTAGAGGTAACACCAAAGGCACCAAGGAAAAGTAGAGATCCTCCACTAGAGAGGCCAGAGAATGTGCTGCAGCAGGCGATAGATAACCTAGAGAGCCCCATAGCACCTGCAGTAGATCCGGCTCGGGCATAGGCCGAGTTAGAGGAGACTAGGCAGAAAATACTAGAGGGTGCAAAAAAGATAGCAGCGGCTCAGCAGTCGTTGAACATGACACTGCGTGAGTACGCAAGGGCAAATAAGGTAGATGATGTGAAAGTGAAGGGGAGAAACTTCATTAGCGAAATGAACAAAGAGGGTGATACTAGAGTTGAGGAATCAGAGAATGTTTTGTCCATGGGGCTGCCGAAGTATAGTACCCCGGCAAAGAACCTCAGAGCAGCAGATGCAGCTGCGTCCGAGTTAGAGGGTTTGACAGGTGAAGCCCGGCAAAGGCAGCAAGATAGGGTCAATGAGTTAGTTCGGATCGCGAACAGACAAAATGAAGAATTGCTCAGGGCTAATCCAGGAAGAGCTGGGGCCTCCAAAGTCATTCACTTAGCAGTAGGTAACCCGGAGAAATCTGCTGGGGCTGCATCGTCGCCTCATGGTGTCCCAAGAAGAGAGGAGATGGTAACCTCGGCGAGGAGAAACAACAGATAGTCCCATATGACCCGGCAAGGGCAGGGAAAGGAAAAAAAGTGCAGAGAAATGAGGATCGACAAAGTGTGAGACGAGGTGAAGCTGGCCGAGGTAACCATGGCCAAGGCAATGCCGGTCAGGGAAACGCTGTGAATGGCAATGTCGGACAGCATAACTCGGCGGGTGTAGGGCAACCACAGCAGCAGAATATACCACGGCAAGGGGGAAGTGCCGGCCAAGGTATGCAACAGAGAACAGCTCCACAGGAGCAAGATAGATACAATGAGGGTGATTCGGAAATGGTGAACGCAGGATACCCTAGGCCAGACTATCACGTGATAGGGTCAAGATTGGGAAGCAGGAACTTGATGCCTGACAACGCCAGGTTGAAACTGGATCGACTTTATAGGTCGGAGAAAATTGAGTGTCAAGGTCCTCCGGGTCTAGCATGTTTTGGGCCCCGGATCATGAAGGAGCCTCCAGTGCCTAACTTTTAGTTGCCAAGAGGAACGAAGACATATGATGGTAGCACAAAGCCAGAGGACTGGTTAATTAATTACGCGACAGCGGTGAAAATTGCTACAGGCAACTTCAGATGGGCTGTGAGATACGTACCTCAAATGCTGGAAGGGCCAACGAGGGTATGGCTAAACAATTTATCACCTGGAAGTATCAACTGTTGGATTGATTTTGAGGAGATGTTTGTCAGTAACTTCTCGAGCACGTATGAGAGGCCAAATAGGCCACAGACCCTAGCAATGTGCAAGCAGAAACCGAATGAGACAGACCGGGAGTTCTTAACCGGGTGGTGCATAGTACGAAATGCATGTGAGGGCGTGATTGAGTCACAGGCCATAGCATGGTTTGCACAAGCGTGCAGATACGCAAGCATGTTGTGGCAAAGGTTGCAAAGGGATATGCCAACTACACTGGTAGAGACAATCCGGATCGCTGATTCATACGCCTTGGGTGATCCGACTCAACCTAGGCTTGTGTCAAGCGAGTCAAATGAGGAGTACTACTAGCGAGATGGAGCCGGATCATCCTGGCGGAATGACTACCGGGGTAAGAGAAGAGATGATAGACCGGATTACAGGTAAATTTTGCAACAAGTTGCAGCTGTAAATCAAGATCAACCCGGAGCAGGGAGTAATCAGCGTCAGAAAACTAGAGGGCAACAATGCACTCCAAGAAATGATGGCAAGAAAACTTGGACGACAGAGCAGAAGAAACAGTGGAAAGAAAAGAAGGACCGTCCGAGGTATACTTATGAGGCAATGCTGGACCAGCCGTGTAAATTTCACACGCCAAATCCGAGTAAACCGGTGGTCACACGACTCGGTAATGTGAATGGATGAGGAAGATAGAACAAAGTGGTTCGGGGAATGCTCAGGCACCTTGGAATGATCAGCCTCGGCAGGAGTTACCCCGGCAGTAGTTGCTCTCCGGAGCAAACACGCAACAGTTAATGTTGCCTCCCCCTCCGCCGAGGTATGAAAATCATGAGAGAAGGGATGCGGTGCATCAGGTGGAAAACCAACATCAGCCAGATCAAAGATACCCCGGAAATGAGGGGAGAAATGAATACAGAGAGCATCACCAGAGTTACTGTGTGTTTACTACAGAGGAAACAAATAGAAAGAGTTTGCAGCACCGACATATGCAGGTGAATGCAGTTATGCCCGCAGTGACGAGGTATATGCCTTGGTCAGATCAGGAAATTACATGGAGTATCAAGGATCACCCCAAGCTTATGCCTAGTCCTGGTTCATACGCATTACAGCTGGACCCAACGTTCATCGGGCCAAATATCAATGTGAGATTTTCTAAGGTGATGATTGACAATGGCAGCAGCATCAATATTATGTATGTGGATACAATGCGCAAGTTGGGTATCTCGGAGTACATGCTCCAGGCCACAAGAACAACTTTCCATGGTATTGTGCCAGGCATTTCTTGTGAACCCATTGGCAAAGTCCGGGTTGATGTGTTATTCGGCACGTGAGATAACTGCCAAACTGAGAACTTAGAGTTTGAGGTTGTGAGTTTAGAAAGTGCATATCACGCGTTACTCGGCAGACCTGCCCTGAACAAATTTATGGCAAGTTGTCACATCAGTTACCTAAAGATGAAGTTGCCTGGGCCAAATGGAGTAATCACTATAGTGGGAGATTTCCGACGTTCCATTGAGTCTGTGTCAGCCGGGTCTAACCTGGTCGAATCACTCGTGATCGCACAGGAGAAGAGAAAGATCTAGGAGGTGGCGGCATTGGCTCAATCCGCTCAGCAATATATGCGGGCACTGAGTAACCCTCCTGGAAGTGTTTCATTTCAAGAAACAAAGGATACAAAGAAAGTGCTTGTTGATGATCTATTCCCAGAGCGCACCGTAACAATTGGTGCCGGTTTAAATGACAAATAGGAAAGCGAGCTCGTCAACTTCCTCCGTGAGAATCGGGATATTTTTTCTTGGTCCACACAGGACTTGCAAGGTGTTCCGAGGGAGTTGGCCGAGCACTCTTTGAATGTGAGACCCGGAACAAGGCCGGTGAAGCAACATCTCCACCGCTTCGCCGAATATAGGAGAAAAGACATTGGAGATGAGATAGCTCGGCTCCTAGCAGTTGGGTTCATCATGGAAGTGCTTTACCCGGATTGGCTATATAATCCGGTGCTGGTGGAAAAGAAGAAAGATGATCCGAATGTGGCAGTGGTTTGGCGTATGTGCATCGATTACACGAACCTGAATAAGGCATGTCCAAAAGATCCATTCCCACTGCCAAGGATAGATCAAGGCATAGATTCCACTGCTGGGTGTGAACTGTTGTCATTCATAGATGCATATTCTGGTTTCCACCAGATACCTCCGAATCCGAATGATCAAATAAAGACTACGTTTATCACCCCGTATGGGGCTTATTGCTATCGCACCATGTCGTTTGGTTTACGTAATGCAGGGGCAACATACCAAAGATGTATGCAAAAATGTTTGCACGACCAAATAGGTCGGAACATGCAAGTATATGTGGATAATGTGGTTATAAAAACCAAGGAAATCAAAACGCTCCTTGATGATATCAGGCAAACATTCGCGAACCTAAGGAGGTTCCGAATGAAGCTTAACCCGGAAAATTGTACCTTTGGTGTCCCGGCTGGAAAATTACTCGGATTTCTTGTGTCCAGCCGAGGTATCAAAGTTAACCCAACTAAAATCGGAGCTATAGAGTGAATGGAGCTGCCGAAATGTCTCAACGATGTCCAGAAGTTCACTGGTTGCCTGGCATCATTAAGTAGGTTTGTATGTCGGATGGGAGAAAAGGCATTGCCTCTCTATCAACTAATGAAAAAAGCGGACAAGTTCGTATGGACGCCACAGGCCAATGAAGCCTTTATCCAATTAAAGAAAATGTTAGCCACCGCACCAGTGTTAGCCTCTCCACTATCCAAAGAGCCAATGTTGCTCTATATAGCCGCAATGAACCGAGTTGTAAGTGCAGTGGTGGTGGTAGAGTGCGATGAAGAGGGTAAGTCAGTGCAAAGCCCAGTCTATTACCTGAGCAAGGTATTATCCGCATCGAAGCAAAACTATCCTCACTATTAGAAAATGGCATATGGTGTGTACATGTCGGCAAAGAAGCTAAAACACTACTTTGAAGAACACCCAATTAAAGTGATATGTGAAGATGCAAGCGGCCGAATCGCAAAGTGGGCAATTGAGCTAGCTCCTTATGCTCCACAATACGACAGGAGAGATCCGATCAAGTCTCAGGCTGTGGCCGACTTTTTCGTGGATTGGGTCGAGATGCAATACGAACCACCGTTACCAGATCCGAACTACTGGAGAATGCACTTTGACGGATCAAAAACAAAAACCGGGTTAGGTGCCGGAGTTGTACTTACCTCGCCAAAGAACGACCAGCTGAAGTATGTACTACAGATCCATTTCGTAGCGTCAAACAATGTCGCCGAATATGAGGCACTTGTGCATGGGCTCAAAGTGGCAAAAGAAATTGGAATACGTCAGATCCAATGCTTTGGCGACTCGGATTTGGTAGTTCAGCAAGTTTCAGGGCAGTGGGACGCTCTTGATCCAAACATGGCATTGTACAGATTCCATGTGCAAAAGATATCTGGGTACTTTGAGGGATGCGAGTTTCACCATGTACCCTAGGTGGAAAATGAGGCTGCCGACGTATTGTCAAAGCTCGGATCAACCCGACAAGCAATTCCACCGGGTGTAGTGCTAGAACACCTTAGAAAACCATCTATCAGGCCGTCCCCAGAAACCGACTCAATCTATATCCCGGCAGATCCGGAGCCTGGAGCTGTACCCATGGACATTGACGTGGGAAGTGGTTCAGGAAACCCGGGGACTGCGCAGCGTGATCCGGCCAAGGTTATGCCGGTGGAGAAAATGGAAATAGATGAGGATGTGTTTCCAGTGTGAGCTATACTAGCCTGGGCGCTGCCCATATTTCAATTCCTGAAGGATGGAACTTTTCCCAGTGAAGAGGTGCTTTCCAGGCAAATTCAGAGGCGCGCAAAGGTGTACACAATCATCAATGCCGAACTATACAAGAGAAGTGTCACTAATGTCCTCCAACGATGTGTTGACCCGGAAGAAGGGCTTGACATCCTCCGGGATATACATCAAGGGGAATGTGGGCATCATGCCTCGTCCAGAGCGTTGGTGGCAAAAGCTTTCCAACATGGATTCTACTAGCCAAGTGCCTTAGAACAAGCAGAAGATTTGGTAAGAAAATGCAATGGTTGTCAAAGGTATGCAACCAAGACACATATGCCAATATCGGAGCTCAAGACCATACCAATTACCTGGCCATTTGCTGTATGGTGTTTGGATATGGTTGGCCCGTTTAAACCAGCAAGAGGGAATATGACCCACATCTTGGTCATGGTTGACAAGTTCACCAAATGGATTGAAGTGAAGCCAATAAGAAAATGTGATGGAGCTATGGCCGTGACGTTCCTCAAAGATATCATCTTGAGATACAGCTATCCTCACAGTATCATAACAGATAATGGCACAAATTTTGCTGAGGGAGCACTTGCCCGATTCTGCCGAGATAAGAAGATCCGACTGGACGTAGCCTCGATAGCCCATCCCGCATCAAACGGACAAGTGGAGAGATCCAACGGATTAGTGTTATCCGGGATAAAACCCCGGCTCATTGAGCCGCTGCAAAGATCAGCGGGGTGCTGGATAGAAGAACTACCAGCGGTACTGTGGAGTTTAAGAACAACTCTGAATCGATCAACAGGCTATACGCCATTCTTTCTGGTATATGGAGCAGAAGCTATATTACCAGCCGACATAGAGCATGATTCGCCTAGAGTCACCCAATACACAAAAGCCAAAGTGCGAGAAGCCCGGCAAAATGATGTTGATCTGCTAGAAGAAGCGAGAGAATTGGCATTGTCTAGATCCGCCATATATCAGCAAAATCTCCGACGCTATCATAGCTGGAAAGTAAACCCCCGAGTCTTCCGGGAAGGTGATCTGGTACTCCGGTTGGTACAACATACTGCTGGCATGCATAAGTTATCCCCCCATGGGAAGGGCCATTCATTGTGAGCAAGGCATTACACAATGACTCATATTATCTCATCGATGCAAAACCACAGGAGAAGAACAAGCCGGACAGGTCCGGCAAGGAATCTAAGCGTCCATGGAATGTAGCTCTACTTCATCCATTCTACACTTAGCAAAGAAGTGTATGTATCCGAGTCACTCATACGCCGGTATGTATGCCGGCAATGAGTTTATCTATGAAATCTTGGCACCTCGAGCAGTAACTCGGGGACCGCCTTAGTGATATTTATTGTTTGTTTTCTATATTTGTTATTTATGTGTCGGCTCGCGTAAGTTGCTTCTGCCTAAGCCGGATTAGTAGTGTGTGAGCACCAAAAACTCAACTCTTCGACTTGCTGCTGTCCAACAAGATTTGGCTTAACGGCAAGCAAGAGAACAAGTTTGGAATTGCGTAGCACACGAAAAACGACTAAGGAAAAGAACTTAATCGAGCCAACACTTGTTATTCGGACTAACCTTATGCTTACTTTATGTTTACTATGCTGAATTATTTTGAGCTAATCCTAAAGTTTCCAAGTATTGTTAAGTCAATTTTTGAAACTCGGACTCGTAAGTCATAAAACCGAACCAAGGTAGACACGTGCCGGGCCAAGAAATTGGAGAAACAAGAAAATGAAACTCAGGGACTGTGCCCAAGTTAATCCGACACAAACAACTTAGTAGCAAAATATAACTTGTGTGCTTAATACATTTGCACCCGGCATACCGGGGATCTGATAAACTGCGAAGTGTTTGTTGGTAATCAAGGAGCGGCAGGGTGAGGTAACTCGGCGCCAGCAGGTGTAGCTCCAGCCTCGGCTTTAGTGTCATCTTCACCTTCTTCGATGTCCGAGGCTTCGTCCTCTTCCTCCTCACCCGGATCATCTTTGGCATTTTCGTCGTCGGCGGTGCCAAGGAAGCTTGGTCCCTCATTCCATTGATGAATGGGGCATATTGAATGAGGCTATGGGCGCAAGCCTTGCGCCGAGCTATCCAATCCGGGTTACTGGACCACCTTGATCCGGTGCGCATGCGCTCAAGAAGATTGAGGTTGATTTTCTCATACCACGTAAGCACGTAGTGGAGAACGATTTCAGCTCCGGCGTGTCCAGTGGATTCCCTCCAAAGATCAAGTTGGGTCTCGCACTCCATCAACTTGGCAATAAGAGCAGTGGCCCCCTCGAGAGTATCTTCATCAGGCCAAAAGGCGTTGAATATCCGGATTGCCACATCTAGGATATCCTTTCCATAGTTCTTCACAATTTCGACACGAGAAGACAAGCTGACCAGCAGGTCCTCCATGTCATAGGGAATAATTTCAGCGCTAGTACCAGTTGGGGTACCCCTCTTCTGGTGAAACTTGGCAACGGCTATGGCTGCAATGGCATCCCCCTCCGGAAATTTGTCTGAAAACAAGACAAGTGAAACAGGTAAGGGAAATTGACCCGGAAATATTCATGCCGGCTAAAGGAAAGGAACTTATGAGAAATATGGCTGTGGATCCAGGTCAGCTCCTTGGTGCAGTTGTCGCGCCTCTTCCGGAGTTTCGCAAGCTCAGCATTCGCCGACTCAAGCTTAGTGTCGGCCTCTTTCAGCAGTTCTTGGTCCTTGGCAATTTGGAGGCTGAGACGTTCTCGCTCTTCAGTAAAATCTTGGCCCGCTTTCTCCAGTTCGGATTTGTGCTGCGCCTTGAGCTTTTTCATGTCTGCCTTAAGCTTGGCAATTTCATCATCCTTGGTCTGGAGGAGGGTGAGCTTATCATCCTTCTTCTTGAGTTCGGCTTGATGCTGCCCTGCTTGTTCGAGAAAATGCAGCATCATATCAGGCACGGGCACACTATCTTCAAGAGATGCTAAAATAGTTTGTTGACCCGGCAAAGCCGAGGTATGAATATTTTCCGAGCCAAGAGGAAAAGGAGAGAGAGCACAGAAGTTAAGTAACCGAAGTGACTTACCTTTTATCTCATCCAAGTTCCTCCTCATGAGGATGTTCTCAGCGTCCACTCCGGCTGCCCAATCCGAATGACAGATTAGTTTGGCAGGAAAAAACAAAGAGGAATGGGAAGAATACCAAGGAAAAAACTTACCCCTTTTCTCGTATTCGGCGAGAAGCGTAGTATGTTTCATGCGCAACATCTTGTGAGTGTCCAAGAGACGCTGAAACTCAGCGCTCCGGTGATTGGTGGTCACCTGAAAAGAGCACAAAAGGATAGCTTAGTCATGTGCATATTCGAAGTGTACAAGATCCGGGCCAAGTGGAACTTAACCCGGCTCTAGGTGTGTTCATATTCGAAGTGTAAAAGATTCGGGCCAAGTGGAACTTAACCCGGCTCTAGGTGTGTGCATATTCGAAGTGTGCAAGATCCGGGCCAAGTGGAACTTAACCCGGCTCTAGGTGTGTGCATATTCGAAGTGTACAAGATCCATGCCAAGTGGAACTTAACCCGGCTCTAGGTGTGTGCATATTCGAAGTGTACAAGATCCGGGCCAAGTGGAACTTAACCCGGCTCTAGGTGTGTGCATATTCGAAGTTACTAAGGAGCTACGCTAGTTCTCTAAGGAGCATCCGGCCGACTAACAAGTTACTCCCCGGAGGCTCGGGGACTAATGGTTATATCACTAATATCTAGTACATGTTAAGGAAAAGACGAAGTAGCGTACCTCCATCGTCCGAACCGCAAGGTTGATTGCCTTAGTAGTTGTGTTCATCTGTGCAGCAAACTCGGTAGGTCCAAATTTCTCAGGGAGATCGTCGTTATGGACGAACTCCGCCTTGTTCCAATTGTTAACGAACCTGATCAAGGTCGCAGGATAGCGTTCTCCGCTGAGCATATGGGGCGCGACTAAACCCTTGGCGTGGGCCTCCCTTCTCTCAACCTGTGCAACTGCGGGGCTAGTGTGCAAGACGAGTTGCACATCAGCTGACCCGGCAGAGGTGTCTTTCATCGGCGAGGTCTTCTTCGAGAGCATGGACGCAAGTGTACGCTATCCAGCTTCGATTGACGTTGCCCTTGTGGCGTCAGGAGCTTTCTTGCCCTTGGGCTGCTGTTGAGAGGTGGAGGTCTGAGCCACGGATTTGGCCTTGGGAGCTGCCTTAGTGCTAGCCTTGGTGCTGCTGGTGCCTTCTCGCCGAGTCTTGGAAGACTCGGACGAGGAGGAAGGGCTTGGTGCTGTTGCTGATGCTTGTGCGGCTGCTGCTGGTGCTGGTGCTGATTTTTGTCTTGGCGGGGGTGCTGAAGGAACCTCGGTGGTGGCTGGTTGCGGCTGAGCCAAAGAGGGAGCAACCACAGCCTCGGCAGAACCACTTCCCCCTGTTCTGAGGTTGCCCTCCTCTTGACGAGGTGGGCTAGAACCCGGAGCAGCCGCTGAACCCTCCTGAATGGGGCTCAACGGGCATGAATCGTCGCCATGAGGGGGAGAAGGGCTGTGTCGGAGCGGCGAGGCGATGCCGGATCCACTCTGAGGAACCTCCACTGCAGCCCTGCCGAATCAAACGACAAACAATAAGTTACAACAAAAGAAAGGCACGAAGTAGAAAATTGGATAAGGAAGAAGTGACTTACTCATCTGAGGTCAAAGGCTCCTTTGGCTTGCGAGCTCTCCGGGCTACGGCCTTAGTCGTGGACTTGGTGGCAGCTTTGTCTGCAGACTTCTTTTGCCTCTTGGTTGGCTTAGAAGGTCCGGAGGAAGAAGCAGATGCGGCCCCCCTTTTCTTTGATGCGACCGGGACTGGCTCACCCGTGGCAAGGGGAGGATCTTCATGGATCTGCCCACCAGGGTTAGCTGATGCCAGAAAAGCGTAATAAAGGGGGACAGCGTCAAATGCCTCCATCACCTCAATATCGGATTCATCTTCATCGTCAGGCCAATCTCTAGTGGAAGAGAATTTACCGGTGTGTCGCTTGGTCGCATCAGGGAACGGCAGGAACATCTCCTGATCCGGCTCCTCCTCATCCGGGGCATCTCGATCAGGCGCCCACTTGAGAGAAGGCTCAGTGCCATCCTCAAGAGTTTGCTGAAGAAACATCTAAGAGAAAGAAAATGCAAAGGGATCAAACATACAACAAAATCCGACATATGATTTAACTCGGAAAAGGAGTGGAGCACGAGAGTTACCGCAGGAGGAATCCTATCTCGGCAAAAGTGCTCAATCCCCCACTCCCAATCAGCAGAGAAGTTTTTGTTGGTGGTAAAGAGGGCCTTGACCCGGCGGTAAATCTCGGTGTTGCTCAACTCGAATGAGGAGGTCCGGTTGGGGTCAAGGCGCCAGCTCATGTGGCAAAGTTTATGCGTGCGTTTCTGGAGGGGGAGATCCGGTTGCGGACAAAGGTGATCATTGCGTCCTCGTTGCGCAGTCCCTGATTCTTCAGCTCCTGGAACCGTTTGTTGAGTTGGTTCGCCAGGACTGTGGGTTTCTTGGGGATCTGGTCCCACATATCCGGATTAGGAGGACCCGGAGCGTAGGGGCACAGTCGGATCAGATCTTCATTCGTTCCACTTCTTACATAGAAGAAGGTTGGGCCCAGCCCTTGCAGGAATCAAGCCCCGTGACTCGGGGAAAGATGGACTGTTTCCGAGGAGAGATAGAGGCAGCGCCGAACTGCGTAAGTTGCTTGTCCTCCGGGTCAAGCTCTCTATTCGGAATCACATTCCGGCGGAGACCAAAAAACCTGATCCAGAGCTCCTTAGTGGGCCATAATCTGGTGTAGCCCTCTATGGTGGAAGCAAAGGCAGAAAGAGAAGTGATGGCATTCGCCGGAAGGTGATGTGGTTGAAGCTCGTAGGTGTTGAGCCAATCATGGAAGAAGTCACTGACGAGGAGGCCGAACCCATGCTAGAAGTGGGAGAGGAACACTACAAACTCACCCGGATTGGGTGAGGGAGCAAGCTCCTCGGCGGCGAGGCGGGCGATGACGCCCTTCGGGATACGCCGAGTACGGTACAACCAGTCTAGGTCGTCCTGGCATACCCAGGACCCAGCCCAAGCGCCGCGGTCGGCGTTCCCCGCATCCTCCTCCATCTCCTATTCCGCGACGGCGATTTATTCCTCTATCATCCCTAGGTCGCTGTCCACACTGGCCCTAACGGCGGTGGGGGGCAGTGGCCTGGACTGGCGCGGACCCGTGGCGGCGGAGATGCGTGGGAGTGGCGGCGATGCTACTACGCAAGGACCGGTGTAGCAGCGGCGTAGCTAAGCAGGTGCGGCAACGGCGGCGCTGTCGCTGGGAGGAGGAAGAAGAAGAAGAGGCAGAGGGGCGCTGGAATGGGGAAAAGTCCCAAGGGGCGCGCCCCTCCCCTATTTAACCACGCCCTAGCGGGGTAGTGGGATCGCGCGGTGCGGTGAGGCCACACAGTGTGGCCGTGTATAATCCGGATTAGCCAATCAGCGACGAACCACAGGAAGGGCCACAGGGCGCAGGAGATCCCACGACGTGACGTGGTGATACAGTTAACGAGGAGACAGACACGATGTGACGTGTGCAACAGTAACACCTGACATTAACTGCGGCAGTAACTGGTACAAACCCTTAAAATGAGGCAAAGTGATGATTACCCTCCACTTGGGGAAGCGTATGAGAGAAGGAAAAATAACTCGGATGAGTATAGGGTGACCCGGCCAGCGAGTGAAAACTCAGAATGTGCCAAGGGAAAAGATAGTCAATGAAATCCGAGATAGGAGGTAACTCGGAAAAGGGAGCAAAAGGCTCGGAAAGGTTGAACCTGCTGTGGCCTTAGCAGCTGAGGCAGCTAAGACCGCACCAGCTTCACGGACTAATGTTGGGGGGACACCCCCGGGTAGGGTCACACCGGGGTATAATGGCCGAGTTAGCCGAGGTACGGCAAGGTCAAAGCAAGTGTTGGCTGAGTCACCTCAAGGCAGACCAAAGCACGGAGTAACCCAGACCAGAGGATGTCCGCCTAACTGAGTCCCGGCCGACTTATGTCGTATGCCGGCAGGTTTTATCTATCTTGTATGCAGGTAAAGGTGTGGCCGGATCAACCAGGCACGATCCAGGTTATATCAAGCTTGCAAGAGAAGGAAGGTATCTCGCTGGTCAAAAGGTGGCACTGTACGCAGAGCGTGAGCGAAGCGGACATAGCCAGGACCACCGAGGCGTGGCCGACAAGAGTGACGTTGCCAGAGTCGGATGACGCTGGCGCCGCAGAGGCTCATGTAGCCTCTGCATGGCTGACGCTGGGGAAAAGTGACCCGGTCGGTTTGCTATTTTGGAAGAGGCATATTCCCTAGAATATGCCTCCACATATGCCCTAATTGGAGACCTAGCTATCCCTATATAAAGAGGGCTAGGGCATCTGTAGAAGGGGTTGAGTTCTATTGAGTTATTGACTAGTTGATGGGCATTTGAGTAGGGAGTTCCTGAAAGCAAAGCGGTGGTGAGAGTAAGAGAGTTTCTTCTTCCTCCTCTCCCCAATACAGCTCAAGGAGCACTTGTAACTCATCTAGCTTGAATAATACAAAGCTTCTGTGTGTGGAATCACCACACTATCCCTCCCTGGATTCCTCTAGTGCATCTTGTCCCCACCTTTAGCCTATCCATGGCATCTGCCGTGACACCACCACGACAAAATTTCTACGGTCTAACCATGGAGGTGAGTATCTAAGTTACGAGTTTGGCACACATATGAAAGAGTGTGGAATAGTTTCACAACTCACGCCTGCCAGAACACCACATTGTAATGGTGTGTCGAAAAATCGTAATCGTACTTTATTAGATATGGTTCGATCTATGATGTCTCTGACTGACTTGCCACTGTCATTTTGGGGTTATGCACTGGAACTGCTGCATTCACTTTAAATCGGGCACCATCTAAATACGTTGAAAAGACACCATATGAATTGTTGTTTAGAAACAAACCTAAGCTATCATTTCTTAAAGTTTGGGGTTGCGATGTTTATGTGAAGAAACTTCAACCGGATAAACTCGAATCCAAAGCGGAAAAATGCGTCTTCATAGGATACCCTAAGGAAACTATTGGGTATTCCTTCTAGCACATATCCGAGGGCTTTTTGTTGCCAAAAATGGATCCTTTCTAGAGAAAGAATTTCTCGTGAAAGGTGTGTGTAGTCAGAAGGTAGAACTCGAAGAGGTTATTGAACCTTCTCTTACAACGGCGAATAGCGCAGCGCCAGAAATTGTTCCGGAGTTGACTTCACCAAATGAAGAGGGAACTAATGATAATGATCATGAAACTCCAAAAGAGGACACTACCGAACCGCGCAGGGCAAGCAGGAACTAATGATAAATGCATGGTTTATTTACTGTGGAAGCCTAAATGGTTATTGTTAGTAACTTAACTCTCATGGAGTTGTGGTGCATTATTGTTAAGTTGGTGTTGCTTGGTTTCATACCTTATGTGAAACACCTTTGAGTCCAGTCTCAGGATTCCATCCTGGTACTTTGTAAAACTGAGATTTCTAGAGTTTAGTCCCTTGTCTGTGATGTAATAGGAGATGATACATAACTGGATGATTCCTATCTGTTTATAGGAAAGTGATTCAATTAATGATCTCTGTCTAGTGTGGCTTAGTGATAGATAGTGTTGATATTTACTGTCCTTTCTAAATCAAGTGTCTATTATGATTCCTAAATCATTAAGGAAAATGATTAAATGTTTTTGAGAGATTCTCCTTAGGCTTATCCTTAAGAAATGATGAACCTATTGGTACAGAGGTGCTACCCACTCGGGATATGCCCTGTACCAGCAGTGTAATGAGTATAGCTCTAGTTAAAACTAGGTCCACTGGTCTGTGATGCTGGCCTAAGACCATCTCAAGCAGAAATCACTAGTTCTCTACCTGATGCCTCCTATTCATGTGTTTATCATGCTCTTTAAAATATCAGATCCATATGATTGCATTCATGACTATGCCAGGAATAAATATTTGATTCAAAAGGGTTGGGTTATACCCTTGTATCTTGGTGCTGGTTGTTGTTGCCTTCTCCTTGGCTTGATCTATTTCCACCTGGTGCTTCGGTTCCTTTGCAACCTTGTTGTCCACATTCACCACCTTCTTCTCATGTCACCATCTTGGTTGGTGCTTCCTGGGTTTGCTATTCTGAAAGGTGACTGTTCTTGTGATGGTTTTACAAGAACATGTGTGTTCTAGAGTAGGCTTGTGATAAATTGGTGCTTGTCTCTGTGAAAATGAGTAGTAAAGCCCTGCTTTGCACTGTGTTGCTGGTTTTAAACCCCTCTCTCTTGTTCCCTACTGTCGACACCTCAATGCATGCATTTAGGTGTGTGAGCAGCTTCACTGTTGCTGGCTGTGGATGAGATCAGGTGATTTTGTTTAAAACTCCCTCACCTCTTACTAATTCCATCCTTGGTGAAACTTGCCCCTTTTCTTCCTATGAAGTTGTACTCAGGCTTATTTGTGAAATGAACAGATGCTACACTTTCTAGTCTTGTCCCTTCTTTAAAAATAATATACTCAATGATGTTAAGAAACACTGCACTTCATTGTTAATGACTGAGAGTATTTTAAACACTAACCCCTCACTTTGTTTTATTATTTTTCTGTCTTATTTGTAGGTAGCAGCTCAAGTGAAGATTCAAAAGATTTAGACTAGGTTTAGTTAGGACTTGTCTATTAGATTTAATTGTAATCTTTTTCCTATCCTCTTTTGTAAGAACAATGTAATATGTGTTTATTATTAATAAAGTTTTGATTTCCTTCAATATTGTCTTTGTAATATTCTTTCTTCAATTATATTTGTATTCATTTTTTACTTGAGGAATATAGGAAAGAAATAATAAATACTTATTTGAATTATATATTTGTATTATTGTCCATTTCCTTTATTGTTTTATAATTGTTTAATATTCAAGCAATAATATTAACTAAATTCCTTTTGGAATTCAAATAAACACTAATACTTCTTACTCACTAATTCGTTTTTTTCAAACTATTCAAATTTCAAATATGAATTCAAATTATTCACCCAAATTCATAATAATTCCTAAGGATTAAAGGTTAATACTTATTTCTAACTTGGTAATTATGGTTGATGTCTCAACTTAGAGTGAGATAAAGGTGATCTTGATGGATCTATTTGTATTAGGGTTTAAGATAATAAGGTAGGTAAGGCTTTGATCAACACACTGATCTGGTATTCTAATTATCCCTTAGAAACTTAATTTGACTAAGAGCTACTATTCTTTGACTGCCTAAAAATAAGAATTGGTTCCACTGCTAACATAATTCTAGGATTTTGGACAAAAGGTAGACATGAGACTTTTCATGGCTTTCTATAATGTTAGTTTAAAGGTTTCTCAAGAATCCTAACTTCACTTCTTTACTAAGTTTGTCTTTGGTTAATGAATTCATTTCCAAATTACACCATGTATAGATCTCTCATTTTATTCCCTAAGATCTCATCTTCCTGGATAAGTCAATCATCATATGATGACATGGTCATGCCACTTTGACATTTCTCCTTCATTCTTACTCTAGCATGAAACTTCCATTTCTTAACTACCTCTAATGAATCTATCCATGTAGCTATTTCTAATTCCCTCCATTAACTCCTTTATATCCATCTTGCAGCTACTTCCAAGGCTTGCAATATTACAATTCTCTCTATATCACATGTGATATCAATCCTTTGGAATAGGTATGGTACTACTCTCCATAATACAAGTTTATTCTTGTATTTACTTGGTTAAGTTACTATGCCTCCAACTACTCCATTCAACTCTTATTATATACTTCATCATAATCTAGCTTGATTTCTCATGATCAAGCTAGATGATTCAGCTTACTAGGGCTTTTCCTAATTTGGTATTCTGACCACCTCTTCTTCAACAACTAGTCATCTATTCTCAAGTGACTTGAGAATAATGACCACCATCCTTTGATCATACTAAGCTTAGGCTTCTAATTGTCTGATCAACATCTTCCCTCAACTAAGTAGTAGACTTGTACTAATCTTTCAACAAGGCTTATCTTGTTAAGGAAACTTACTTTAAGTTTATACCTACTTGGCTTAGCAAGATTATGATTTTACATTCTATCATTCCTAGCTTTCTTATAACTTCTCAAGTATTCACTTAACTCTTAGGTTTAGATACTTCTTCTAGTTAACCCGAGAATGAGTTAACTCCTCCAACATCCAATGGATCACCACTTAGGATCTCATTCCATTGATGATGGCACACTTCACCATAGCAAGTTCCTTCTTCTTATTAATTTAAGGTCTTTGGAAGGTCAATATAATAGGTTAAAGGCTAAAGGCTAATAAGTTCTAGGTCAGGGATTGATCACTCAATATTGATGATCAATTGACACTAGGACTTAGCCAGTTAGGAATGTCATATGTTAATATGACAACAAAGGTATGTGATGAATGGTCTTGGCTTGACTTCTATTTTCTCTCTATTTGTGATAAGAGTTAATATTTAAGAACTACCATGATTCTCATGGTAGGAATAACTTTAGTAAACATGTGTACCAAGGTGTAGTTATTAAGTATATTTTCTTAAGTTATAAACTTAATTGAGTATTCAAGAGTTGTTATAATGAATACCCTGATATGATCTCTATAAGATCCTTTATTATTCATTAAATAATGTGTTGTGGGTTTAGCTTGATTCCATTTGATCTAGCCATAGATCAAATTATATTACCCAAAGATAAGGTTTTAGCAAAGGTCATATTGAAACTTGTCGCAATCAACTTGATGATATATATCAGTTCCACCAAGTTAAGAGAAGCTTCAATCACTTTGACAAGTTTTATTTAAAAGCGCGAAAATTATCTAGATTTTCTATGCATGAATGCAATGCACACACCTGATCTCAGCTTATTTCTAAGCTTTAATGCTAGGATGCTACAGTCTAACCCCCTTAAAAGAAACTTCGTCCTCGAAGTTCGTACTCTCTTACGTTTCGGAATGAGGTATTGTCTTGTATTTATCACGACATTTCTTAAATTCCATTGTGATCACAAATTGGGACAATTGTGGTATCCCGTATCCAGATCTTTTTCCTTGAATCCTCCCATTCATAACAGAATCCAATTGTAGTTTCCAATTTATCTCCTAGGTCCTTATACTATAATCTCCTTAAGGACATATCTTTCCTAAAAGATCCTTAAATCAAACACCTTCTTTGGTTCCTTAAACCTACTATCTATTCTTAGCAATTCCCTTTACTTGATCCTCGACCAAATTTTCTATATTAGCTAAGGTCTAGAAAGTCTCTCTAGAATAGATTTTGAAACTAAATTAAACCATAGTTGTGGTAATATTATTGTATTTGGTTAGTCACAATATGGTTTGTCTTTATGGGACTTTATGTGATTGGTCTTGGTTTCATTTAACCCAATCCAATTGTAGTTTCCTATTACTCTACATCGGTCTAAAGGAACACTCTCTCCCCTCTCTAGGACAACTTACGAGTTGTTTCCTTTTAAACTAGTCCACTGGGTTTAAGCTTTTATGTCTACTTCGATCATTCATCTCAACATACTCTCGGAATTACTTTATAATGATGACTTCTTATAACCTTATGAGAATAAGCCTAACCTTATCATAGTCTAGTAAATCTTCTCCTGCCTTTACTCAGAAAGTCAGACAACAACACTTCAGTCTTTATTGTTTACTCTCCCCTTGGGGTTTCCTAATCGTCTCTAAACTACATGTATAATACCCATTAACTCTACACTTAAGATATTGGTCTTTGTCCAGCTTATACTTTACCTCTATAAGGTCTCATGAAAGAATCTATGGTATACCCACACAATTGTGGATCTTCGAAATGAATCTTCCAACATTAGTTGTCTTCCTTTTATCTCCTTAGACATTCTTTCTCACTGATAAACCCGATGTCACGAAATGTCTCGAAAGATGATCACCTTAATTTCATAATCCTTTATGTCTTACTTAACTTAGGCCAAGTTTTATGCTTTTTAGGGCATAACAAGATGACCTGGTCGGCTAAACCAATAGGGTACCAGCTACGGATACCAACTGCGGATCCTTCTGGGTGTATGAATTACCCTACGGGTTTTTGACTTACTATTGGTATTCTATCCGAGTTGTAAGAGATTGAATGCCACTTTTCTTCCAAGACTTCTTCTTTGCTCCCTTTCATGTTCCTTCCATGAACTTGGTACAACTACTTCCTTATCTTCTTAGCAACATCACCCACTTTAAGTGAACGTAAGTTCATTCGTTCATGTTTCTCCACACCTTTTCTGCACTAATAATCCTTATTATTGCTAGCTCATAGGGAGTTGGGAATGATCCATCCTTCAAATAGTGTTAATACTCCTATATTTGGCTTCCTTCTTCATGCAAGTCTTCGTCTTGATCTTCGGATCTCGTCACTCCCTTACACGAATTCCCTTACTATCTAGGTCTATAACATCAAGTAATAACTTGATGATGCAACATGCATTTGCACACCAAGTCAAACTTCATGTACAAATCTAGTCAATCAAGAAGATCCAAGAAAAAACCTAGAAATCCAAATGTGGTACATATAACACACATCATTCTAAGCCCGGAGTATAGTAGTTGAGTATAATACCTCTAGAATCCAGCTTAGCTGTGTAGTATATGACACCTCCTAGTATAGGTTTACTTTGTGATACTTAGCACTTAGAACTCAAACTACTCTTTGTCTCAATATTTACCCAAATTTCTCAATTGCAATAGGATAATTTGAAGCAAAGTGGTCGCTCTTTGGTTTGACTATCTTTTAACCTTTCTTTTGGAACTACTAAAGACTACCAATTTTCCATTCTATCGTCACATGATCTCTCAAAACTACTAACAACATTGTAGTTACTACCTTAATCCAAAAATTACCGTAATGCTATGACACATATGACTTCTATCATAGACCTACAGTATTCTTTAAATACTGTTATTACAAGAATTGTTACTGAGTATGTGTTCTAGTCACAAACTTATCATGGTCTCGGAGCTATTCCCACCATGAACTTGTTAAGATTTACCTAGTCATCATGATTGAAGAGCTGATCTCGCCATGATGACTCTTCTTCTTAGCTTACTATTAATGATTCTTAACAAAATTCTACTCCATCACATGGAATTCTCAAGTGAATGCCATATGATTTATTTCCATCTGTATCTATACATACTCTAATGGTATTCATCATGTAGCCTATCATTACCATCTAATGATAAGATTTTTGCTACCTTACATGGATCCTATGGATAGACTACACCATTAAACTACTCCTCAAGATATTCTAATCTCAGTCATAATCTTTTTGATAATTTAACTCATGTAAGAGATCTTAGGGGTGATATTCCTATTTAGGACTACACTAAGATGGCATTTCTCTAGAGAATATGGATAACTAATCCTTAAGAAAGATAACAAAAGTATCCAACTTAAGTGTGACATGACTATCCTCAAGTGGATACCATCACAAGTCTTGGTCTAGATAAGATGGCTCCTATAGTCACTATCCAACCTATAGATCTCCTAGAAGGGTTTTAATCCGAAGGTCAAAGCATATGCTCTGATACCAGCTACGGTGACCCAGCATACCACTTTATTATGTAGTACACTATAGTCGTTGACATAACACCAATGAAACACCATTCACTAGTATTACATCCCTTAGAGTGGTACAACAGAAACACAGCAGGTCCAAGACATGACTATAGATTAGAACTCGACTCTTTACAAAAGATCCAGAGAATACTCTAGGTTAAAGAGAGAGAAAGAAACTTCTTACAAAGAAGAACTAGAAATAATAACTCAAAACTATCTAGAGACTAAGACTAGCATCTAAACTAATTTGCTTGGAATTGCTGCTATTGCAATGCTCTATAGAAGTAGGTTTTATGGCTAGAGTATCTACTCCTATCTAATCAGGAACTTTGTCTTCACTTCGGTTGATGTATATGGTGACTCCATTGACTTCATTGAAGAACTTGAGCGTCGATGATGGTTTCTTGAGCATAAGTTGGTGTTGATGTCGTCTTCAACAGCTTAGAACTTAGCAAGGGTTAAGAAGGTATGGTTTAGTACGATCGTACTCAGCAAGTTCACTAAAAAGGAGTGTTTGATGCACTATCTATAGCCGAAGAGCAAAGGTCGCAGGTAATGCAGGTTTTCGTAAACATTTCTTCAAAGATTGCCTTTATTCTAAAAACTATGTCCGTCAGCCTTCACAGGTTTACCAGAACTTTTGTTGAGTTCCTTTCCTGCCGCGTTTGTAGCTCCTTCCCGGAATAGGTAGTAACATGTCACAGTTTTATACACTCTGTAGAGGTGCGCCACTTTTCCCATAAGAGACCTTAGCCTTGTTGCACATCCAAGTCATGAGCTTGTCCACACTTCCTTGGTATGGGGCCCAATCTAAGATCCAAGCCAATAGTGCCCTCTCCGCGACCCTGCATGAAGACACGATCCCCCAAGAAGGTTTACCAAGAGTACAGTCTGGGTAGCCTCTTGAAGACTCTGTAAGATCCTTTGCCTGGCAGCCACCATCAGTTATGGTGAACCTCCACCAAGACCACTATGCACAGATAATCTAGACACCAATATCGCAAGGCACTGAGGGGTCCCACCCATGTGATGGATTCTCCACGAGAAATCAGCAGCTTCATGATAAGGTCATCCATCCATGCGAAACGGAAAAGATACAGCTGACTTCCCTAGAGCCATTATAGATCTTATGGTTAACACGCAATTTACGGCGCAAGAATCACTGGCGACATTGGTTGTTAAGTCCTAGATATTATGTTTCTTTACCACTGGAACTGTATTAATAGATTATTACCATTTGGTAAATAATCCATAATCATATTATTATGAAAATAGTGTTTTCTAACCTTTTTGAAATGCAGGTGATGACAACATTTGAGTTACAAGTATTTGATAGAAAACAACCAAAAGACATGAGCAAGTGTGAACTTGCCTTTGGTTATTACAATATTATGCACTCACGGTCTTCAAGACAATATAAGATCCAAATTATGTAAACAACATCATTAGTCCGGTAAGGACGAATGTTTAAAGAAGCAAGATGCCATTATGCATAAGTAATGTAATGCAATTTGATAAATTCGAATCCCTGGGATACGAATCTATGGTCTAGGGTTTGAAAACCGGGAATGGTTTCTTTAGAATGTGTTTCACTTTTATATCAGCTTCACACTTGTGCTTCTTATTAAGGCTTGTGAGAGTGTGTGAAACAATATGTAAGTATAATAAAGTACACACAATATTAGAACACTCAAGTGTGGAATGTAATCTAAAGCCCTCTTAAAATCATACAATTATTATATTAATATTTTTGTGATAACAAATGATATTCTTAGAGTTCAAAAATTAATTTTATTAAATTTTTAACACTTGTTAAGATTTTCTTAAAGTTCTATGAAAGAAATAAGATATTATTTTATGCAAACTATCTTTACTTAACTAAAATACAAGTTAATATTTTTATAATTTAGTATATCCATTTAGGATCTTATAAGTGAATTTTTATTCAATTTTAAGTATTTTATTTATTTTTCTAAAATTCCAAAAGGAATATATACAATTTCAATAATAGATTTACATTTAATTACTTAAAGTTATTATTTATTATTTTTATTGGGTAGAGGATATTTTTTGATTTCATAGTTATATTATTTGTATTTTTGAAGAGCCTAGCTTGTCGCAGGGGTATATTTGTAATTAGATATTTTTAAACAAGTCCTTGTATCAAATCCTAGGGCTGGCCTCGCCCAGCCTGGCCCACTTGGGCTGGTCCAAAGACTACCTAGGCGGTACTGGGCAGCCCACCGGCCCAGTACCCCCATGCGCACTCTCTCTTCCTCACCCCTCTCTCTCTCTCTCCCGACGCACTCTAGCATTCGATGTTGCCGCTACCACACACGATTGCAGCCAAGCCCGGCCGCCATGGCCACCGCCGCGGTGCAAGACGACCTAGCTGATGCCGCTGCACACCACTGCCCAGCCGATTCATTGCTGGTGCCCTCTCCTGGCCGTGCTCACCCCTGCCTGTGGCTACGGTTAGGGTTCGGCTGCCCCGGTGCTTCTTCGGTGGTGCGCTGGGTTGCTCACGGCATGCTCCCTTTCTTCTCCGGCTGCTCCTGACACGCTGCAGGCGTGGGTTGTAGTGCCCCTTCGGTGTGCTCCCTGTGTCGCCGCCTCTTCTCCGTCGTCGGCCACTCCTCTGCTTCCTCTTCGATAACTTTTGCGAGGACCTCGAGTAAGTTCGTTGTGCTACCCCCTCTATGCTCCTCTCTATGCTCTTCCTGACCAGTCTATGTGTGATTACTGTGGTAACCCTCTATTATGGTTCATCTCTGAACCTAGGGCTCATACCCCCTACAGTGATGCTTAGTTAGGCTCCTTGGTTCATATTGGTTGTGGTAACCTCCTAGATGATGTATTAATATGGTGTAGTATCACACCCTTATTGATATTTAGCCTGCTACTCTGCTTTCTATCAGTTAGCACTATGTTGATTGCATTCAGATACTTTGTTCTCTGTTAGAGAACACTCTATGGATGCATGGTTTATTTACTGTGGAAGCCTAAATGGTTATCGTTAGTAGTTTAATTCTCATGGAGTTGTGGTGCCTTATTATTAAGCTAGTGTTGCTTGGTTTGATACCTTCTGTGAAACACCTTTGAGTCCAGTCTCAGGATTCCATCCTCGTACTTTGTAAAACTGAGATTTCTAGAGCTTAGTCCCTTGTTTATGATGTAATAGGAGATGATACATAACCAGATGATTCCTATCTGTTTATAGGAAAGTGATTCAATTAATGATTTCTGTCTAGTGTGGCTTAGTGATAGATAGTGTTGATATTTACTGTCCTTTCTAAATCAAGTTTCAATTATGAGAGAAACTGATTAAATGTTTTTGAGAGATGTTGCTTAGGCTTATTCTTAAGAAATGATGAACCTGTTGGTACAGAGGTGCTACGCAGTTGGGGATGTGCCATGTACTAGGAGTGTGATGAGTATAGATCTAGTTAAAAGTAGATCCGCTGGTATGTGATGCTGGTCTGAGACCATCTCAAGTAGAAATCACTAGTTCTCTACCTGATGCCTCCTATTCATGTGTTTATCATGCTCTTTAAAATATCAGATCCATATGATTGCATTCATGACTATGCCAGGAATAAATATTTGATTCAAAAGGGTTGGATTATACCCTTGTAGCTTGGTGCTGGTTGCTGCGGCCTTCTCCTTGGCTTGATCTTGTTCCACCTGGTGCTTTACTTCCTTTGCAACCTTGCTGTCCACCTTCACCACCTTCTCCTCAGGTCACCATCTTGGCTGGGCTTCCTGGGTTTGTTGTGCTAAAAGGTGACTGTTATTGTGATGGTTTTGCAAGAACCTGTGTGTTCTTGAGTAGGCTTGTGATAAACTGGTGTTTGGCTCTGTGAAAATGAGTAGCAAAGCCCTGCTTTGCACTATGCTGCTGGTTTTAAACCGCTCTCTCTTGTTCCCTGTTATCGACACCTCAATGCATGCATTTAGGTGTGTGAGCAGCTTCACTGTTGCTGGCTGTGGATGAGATCAGGTGATTTTGTTTAAAACTCCCTCACCTCTTACTAATTCCATCCTTGGTGAAACTTGCCCCTTTTCTTCCTATGAAGTTGTACTGAGGCTTATTTGTGAAATGAACAGATGCTACACTTGTTGGTCTTGTCCCTTCTATAAAAATAATATACTCAATGATGTTAAGAAACAGTGCACTTCACTGTTAATGACTGAGAGTATTTTAAACACCAACCCCTCACTTTGTGTTATTCTTTTTCTGTCTTATTTGTACGTACCAGCTTAAGTGAAGATTCAGAAGATTTAGACTAGGTTTAGTTAGGACTAGTCTATTAGCTTTAATTGTAATCTTTTTCTTTTCCTCTTTTGTAAGAACGATGTAATATGTGTTTATTATTAATAAAGTTTTGATTTCCTTCAATATTGTCTCTGTAATATTCTTCCTTCAATTATATGTGTATTCATTTGTTACTTGAGGAATAAAGGAAAGAAATAAGAAATACTTATTTGAATTATACATTTGTATTATTGTCCATTTCCTTTATTGTTTTATAATTGTTTAATATACAAGCAATAATATTAACTAAATTCTTTTTGGAATTCAAATAAAGACTAATACTTCTTAATAACTAGTTCTTTTTTTAGAATTATTCCAATTTCAAATATGAATTCAAATTATTCACCCAAATTCATAATAATTCCTAAGGATTAAAGGTTAAGATTTATTTCTAACTTGGTAATTATGGTTGATTTCTCAACTCAGAGTGAGATATTGATATGCCCTTTAAGGTGATCTTGATGGCTCTATTTGTATTAGGGTTTAAGATAATAAGGTAAGTAAGGCTTTCATCAACACACTCATCTGGTATTCTAATTATCCCTTAGAAACTTAATTTGACTAAGAGCTAATATTCTTTGACTGCCTAAAAATAAGAATTGGTTCTACTGCTAACTTAACTCGAGGGTTTTGGACAAAAGGTAGACATGAGACTTGTCATGGCTTGCTATAATGTTAGTTTAAAGGTTTCTCAAGAATCATAACTTCACTTCTTTACTGAGTTTGTCTTTGTTTAAGGAATTCCTTTCCTAATTACACCATGTATAGATCTCTCATTTATTCCCTAAGATCTCATCTTCCTAGATAAGTCAATCATCTGACTCTACCATATCCATCATCATATGATGACATGGTCATGCCACTTCGACATTACTCCTTCATTCTTACTCTAGTATGAAACTTCCATTTCTTAACTACCTCTAATGAATCTATCCATGTAGTTATTTCTAATTCCCTCCATTAACTCCTTTATATCCATCTTGCAGCTACTTCCAAGGCTTGCAAGATTACAATTCTCTCTATATCACATGTGATATCAATCCTTTGGAATAGGTATGGTACTACTCTCCATAATACAAGTTTGTTCTTGTATTAACTTGGTTAAGCTACTATGCCTCCAACTACTCCATTCAACTCATATTATATACTTCATAATACTCTAGCTTGACTTCTCATGATAAAGCTAGTTGATTCAGCCCAAGGATTTGGTTACCGGTCGGTAAATCCGGTTACCGACCGGTAACCGAGAATCTCGAGCACCCTCGGTAAACCGTAAAACCGATCAAAAAATCCCGGATTTATTTGAAAATTTTGAATTTGAATTCCTAGAAATGAATAAATAGAAAGTATTTCTGTTACAACATGTAAAGATGTCATGGCATAGTGGTACCGCACTATATGCCCGTTGTTTGTTGGACGTCCCTGGTTCGATTCTCCATTCCCGTGTTATTTATTTTGGTTTACCGGATTAATTTAGTTCCAGATCTAATATGCAAAAAAAGTGGCGGGTCTGTGGATCGAACTAGCGATGTCATGCATCAGGATGAACTAAACCAAAGCCAACGGGCTACAGGATGTATTGTGTTTTACTAAGCTTAAGCACGAATTAACACCTTCTGTCCAAATTTGAATTCAAATTTTCATTTTTGAATTCGTCCGGTAACCGCTCGAGATTTCTCGGTTACCGCGGTAACCGGGAATCTCGAGCCCCCACGAGATTTTTTTCCATTCGGCAACCAAATTCTTGATTCAGCCTACTAGGGCTTTGGCTAATTTGGTATTCTGGCCACCTCTTCTTCAACAACTAGTCATCTATTCTCAAGTGACTTGAGAATAATGACCACCATCCTTTGATCATACTAAGCTTAGGCTTCTAATTGTCTGATCAACATCTTCCCTCAACTAAGTAGAAGACTTGTACTAATCTTTCTACATGGCTTATCTTGTTAAGGAAAGTTACTTTAAGTTTATACCTACTTGGCTTAGCAAGATTATGATTTGACATTCTATCATTCCTAGCTTTCTTATAACTTCTCAAGGATTCACTTAACTCTTAGGTTTAGATACTTCTTCTAGTTAACCCGAGTATGAGTTAACTCCTCCAACATCCAATAGTTTGATCACCACTTAGGATCTCATTCCATTGATGATGGCACACTTCACCATAGCTAGTTGCTTCTTCTTATTAATTTACTTAAGGTCTTTGGAAGGTCAATGTAATAGGTCAATATAATAGGCTAAATGCTAATAAATTCTAGGCCAGGGATTGATCACTCAATATTGATGATCAATTGACACTAGGACTTTGACATTTAGGAATGTTAATAAGACAACAAAGGTATGTGATGAATGGTCTTGGCTTGACTTCTATTTTCTCTCTATTTGTGATAAGAGTTAATATTTAAGAACTACCATGATTCTCGTGGTAGGAATAACTATAGTAAACATGTGTACCAAGGTTTAGTTATTAAGTTTCTTTGCTTAAGTTATAAACTTAATTGAGTATTCAAGAGTTGTTATAATGAATACCCTGATATGATGTCTATAAGATCCTTTATTATTTATTAAATCATGTGTTATGGGTTTAGCTTGATTCCATTTAATCTACCCATAGATCAAATTATATTACCAAAGATAAGGTTTTAGCAAAGGTCATATTGAAACTAATCGCAATCAACTTGATGATCTACTTCAGTTCCACCAAGTTAAGAGAAGTTTCAATCACTTTGACAAGTTTTATTTAAAAGCGCGAGTATACTCCATATTTTCTATGCATGAATGCAATGCACACATCTTATCTCAGCTTATTTCTAAGCTCTAATGTTAGGATGTTACAGAGACTATGCCATCGCTCCTGCTAGCTACAGTTTCTAATTTCTCGTGGATCCCTTCCGCTCACATCTCCCTCAGCAGCACCCATCTCCCTCTCCTCCTCATGGGCAACACCAAGCTCTTCCACAGGCACCATGTCGATCCCCACATCTGCCCCACACCGTGCCCTAAAATTCTCGGGCGGCGACACCGGCCGCTGATCTAGCAGCGGCAGAGGTTAGGCACAAGGAAGCCGACTGCGTGGATGTTCTCCTCGGACGGCTACACAGCGTGGAGTTCAAGCGGATCCTGAGAAGACCGGGGGCATGTGAAACCTAGCAATAGCAGTGTCATTGTCGGTTCAATCTCACGCTAGTGCCCTTCGTGACCTCTATGATTGCCAGATGTGCAGCGCCAGGGCACCGCCCTCCTCTCTCCTTACTCTCTCTTTATTTCTCCGATCCTCTCTTTCTCTACTCTGAACCCTCCATCTCTCATCTTTGTAGATCTCTTGGCCACTGATTTCATTATGAGGAACGAACGGGAGAGGAGAGGAGTTGGTTCCCTATGAATAGGAGAGGAGATTAAGCGGCAGCCAGCGACTTGGTAGGAGATTATGCAACCTTCGCCATCTTTAGTAACCCTCAATTTATCTGACTTCTCTCGTAGGCTGGTGTGATGTTACTCCTATGCGTGAGGAATATGATGGAGCTTAGTGTCAAGACCAGTTGCACTACTTGGACATCGTCCACCATATAACCAATGAGATGGAGCTTTTTGTCTTCCTTTGGCCATTCATCCATGAGGCCTTGTTTACCTCTAGGGTATTTCCACCCTCGGAGAGTTTGGGGATGGGAGGGGATTTGGTGAATACCTCCCTTCCACCGAATCTCCACATTTCCCAACATTTCCCCTCACTTCCCACTCCTCCCTGGTAAGTGGATTTTTTGGGATGGGAGAGGATGGAAGGGGAAGTAAGACAATTTAGATCAGGCAATAGAAGATAGAACTTTACACCAACGACATGATAATGGACATAATCACTGAAGCAAAAAAATCAATTTTTGAAGTGGATACAGCTGAATTTCTGCATAAAACTTAATTTTTGAACTAAATAAATTCAATCTCTCGACATAGACTACAAGAACAATGATTAGCTATATGATCAGCAAACTAGAGCTTAAATTTATAATCAACCTCTACTTGACATAACCTGAAGAGCCAGAAATATTACATCAGGTTATGCTCCCTCAAAAAGTGGAATGTCAGTTTTAAAAAGGCAAATGATACCAAACAACTGATATTACATAAGAATATTGTCAAATGCGAGTTCTAAAAAAAGCAAACAACTGATAATGGGATCATTGTTTCCTCAAGCTCCGGCCACATGATATAGTTAGCATCAACCTGTTCAACAAGGAAAAATATACAAGTTAGTTCATTTTGTAAGTAAACCGGTCAAACAAGCACCGTAGCTAATGCAATTCAATATTTCAACATGTAAAGAAACCGACAAATCCTAGAGCTACAACCAGTTGGCTACAACTACCCTGAGGTTTGCCTTTCAAGAACTAGACAATGTAATAGTACTGTAATAACTGCACAAATAATTTAGATCTAGAAAAGTAGCATGAAGGCAAGCGACAAGAAATATATAATATAATGATTTAAAGTGCCTCAACACTCTTGTGACCTACTGCTAATGTTTTGATCTAAATGAAGCTTAATTTCAGTGAAACAAGCTGGACAACAAAAACAGCAGAGATCGATGCAAGTGTTGGGCCATTTGTATACGTGAATAGAAATTTCTAGCAGGTTACATAGTAGACGTAAACAGGGGAGAACAGTATAAAACTAGTAGGTTACATACTATAAGTAAACGGGGAAGAACATGTTTAAATATGAACCATTGTTACTTCAAAAAATTCACGGCTAGCAGCAGCACAACAACATTAGCAAGACTAAGAATTATTCTATAAAATGAGAAACTTGTCTCAGAGCGTATGTAACAGAAATATTTTCAGAAGCTAGTCAACTTGAGGGAACTACAACTTGTAGTAGTAGCAATATGGCAGCAACAATAGTACAAAGGTCTCAGAGTGTACAAGTAAACAGAAATATTCTAGGAAACTAGTCAATCTGAGGGAACCACAACAACAATAGTACCAATTATGACAATATCAGTAACTACTAACTAGTGGTTGTGCAAAGGACCGCAGCAGAAAGATCATGGAATTCGAGTTATTTATCACAATTTTTCACAATACATGCACTTGCAGCAATCAAAATTTATTAGGGCCAAATAGATATGATGATCAACATTCAATTGTACTGCATGATTGGATTTCTAAGCTCCAGAGCATAAGTGTAGCAATCGCTCCGAACTGAACCATGTCAGTATGATTTTGCCACACATATTAACTACTGCAGGCCAAGATTTGGCGAGTACATCTCAAATAGTCCTAGTTCTTAATGACCAACCAAGCATTCTACTAGAATAAGAAATTAATTTTAGTATTGACAGACTACAAAATTAATTGACTTAGGAACAGCACCAGGCTACCAAATTAATTGACAATGATTAAAGGAGTTGACATTAGTAATCTAACAGCCTTTGGCTTTATGCATACTCAAAATTCGATAGCTTAGCAAAATATAGTCCACTGATTGTCATTAGCCTAACTTAGCATAGCCTAGAACTTCTAATTGCAGTAGTAGGACTACTAGAAGACAGTGATGTGGTGGAGGGCATCACGTTGAAATTTGCACAGCCTGAAACTACTGCCAACATAGGTGACAAGAAAAGGGACTTGCATCAATTGGCCAGAATTACTTTCTTTATCTGCTTTATATCTCTAAACATTTTTTCTTGATAACAGAATACGTGATGTTACTAGATAATTTGATAGGAAAGGGAGGGCATGCTGAGGTGTATAGCAGACAGCTCGCCAATGGACACTTTGTGGCAATGAAGAGGCTAACAAAAGGTGGTAACCTGAAGTAGTCAAGAAAAGAGATTGTTCTTATAATTCTAAGAGGGGAATCGGTCAGAGAACTGGCATCCAGACTGCTCTACCGTAGAGACACCCTGGAAATGCTCTCCTAGATCTGTGCACACCATGGAAGCAGGAGCGGAGGTGGCCGCGTGCACCATGGAATCTCTCTCTCGCATCTGGCGGGAGATGGATGACAGCGGCGACCGAGAAACCCTAGGGAGGGCGGAGAGGGGAGGAGGCGGAGGAGGGGCTCACCGGCGAGAAGGTCCTGCAGTAGCCGAAGGAGATGTCCGTCGGCGGTGTTCCCAGGTCGGCGGCCGCGCGGTTGACTCAGTTCGCGTCGTCGCCTCCGTCCTTCAGGTGCAGGAGGTCGCTTTCTTCCTCGCCAAAACACGAGGGTAGGGTTGTGTATTCGCACACGCGGGCTGCGTCGAGTTTGGGTGGGGAATTCTCGGGATGGGCCGGTATAAACAGGCTCGCGGTAGCGATGCAAGAGGGACGGACACCGGGACACGGGATATCCCGCCCCCCGACTCCGTCCGTCAGGCCAAGATGGATTAGGGGATATCAACACTCGGGACAGTTAGATCCGACGGATCCAACAAATTAGGTATCAATACTAGCTTAGCTGAGTGTGATAGAGTCCAACAACTGTACAACTAGTAGTACTTTTTTGGCACGGGCGAATTTTTTCTGGATCGCACATGTAGACTAGCCGGGTGCAGGCGGGATCGGTGGGACGTTAAGAGCTACTCCCGCCGGGACATATCGGAATCATTGAATCGGGATTAGATAGGATTTGCTGACCGGACGGGAGGCGGGCTTGGCGGCAAGCTCGTCCCACTTGCATCGCTAGCTCGCGGGGAGCTTTCGGGATTAGCGGGTGGGCCGGAATTTTCTCTCCGGACCTGGGAAAAACCTGAGAAGTAAACGAGCCCTGAAGGAAATATTGCACATGTGAGTGCTAATTTCTTACCTACTACATAATACTAGAACACATATTTTGTCTAAATTAGATATTGGCGTATAATAGTTTTCATCGTAGGAAATTTTTTGTTTTCTATGCTACGAACCCAATAGTGACAACCCTTCGAAGCGGCAAAACACGGTCTCTCGTTCGTACGCTGAGGCTGAGTACAGTGCTATGGCTAACGCCGTTGCCGAGGCTAGTGGGATTCACCAACTCCTCCATGAGCTTCATCGACCATCTCCTCAAGCTACGGTTGTGTTCTGCGACAATGTTACTGCCGTCTACATGTCAATGAACCCCGTCCAACACCAGGGCACCAAGCACATCGAGATCAATCTTCACTTTGTTCGTGATCCTATTGCCATGGGTCAGGTTCATGTGTTGCATGTTCCTTCGTCTCGATAGATTGCCGACATCTTGACGAAGGGTCTTTCATCACCGTTGTTTCGGGATTTTCGGTCGAGTCTCAACGTCCGTACTTCTCTCGTTGTGACCACGTAGGAGTGTTAGAGATATGTCACATTATGTGGCATGATTACCAGAGATATGTCACATTATATGACATAACTCCCTGATCCTCTGAATATCGTGGATAGTCCTTATTATTATGATCTCCTATTTATGATTAGGATTGTAATTGTTGTAATGGAAAGACCTAGCTGTGGTCAATTCTCTCACACCAACGATATAAACGGAGAAAGTTGCAGTTGAGAATAATTAGAGGAGTAACAGAATTATTAAATGGTCACTAAGTGCAAACCAGGCCTGAATCCATGGAACATGTATATTTTGAATGTATATTTTGAATTTACGCATTAAATTCCTAAAATCAGATTGCATGCTGTGTTGATTATTTACGAATAATTAATTGTCCTCTTTAATTGTACATGTAATCACAGATTGTTTGTTTGTGCGATGATGTATTTGGATCTTGCCTTATTTGGTCGTGAAACCTGCGAGTGGTCCGATGTGAATTGGATGGTCTAGATGCTTCTAATGTTTGATGTCAAAGTGTTGAGTGGAGACTTATCGACGCCAACTCTCATAAAAATTGAACTAACCCAAACCAATTAAACCAGTAAAAGCGGATTTGCACACCCCTATACACACCAAAGTTCCAGGTTTATTTACTTGTGTGTTGCCTTCCCAAATCACAAATTCGGATACATAGTACATCACAGGCATACATACATCTTAACTTTTTGGCTAACATGGAAATTATCTCTTAAAAGTCGATAGATATTAAGGTATCATATGTCGACTTTTTTGCCATCCTCCAGGTTGCGCACGATAAGAGGGAGCCCATACCTAGGCACCAGTGTGATGAAGTTCGTGGGCATGTGAACATATCGGGAAGAGAGGCCGAAGGAAAACCTTCTAAGAATCATTGCCATCACGGTCTGCACCTGGATCATGGCATAGTTCCTCCCAATGCACCCGCGTTGCCCATATGAGAAGGCAAAAAACGCGTGCCCATGCTTGGCAGCCCTTGAGACGCCTTTCTCAAACCGCATGGGGTTAAACTCGTCGGCATCAAGGCCCCATAAGTCCTTGCTACGATGCAACATCACCACTGGAAATGTTATCATGGTTCCTTTCGGAACTTTGATGTTTGCTAGTATTGTGTCAGAGGCGGCCTTCCTCAGAAAGAAGGGCACGGGGCTGTATAGTCTTAGTGTCTCGAGGAGGAACATATTAAGCTGCATAGATGTGCACAAAGAGATAAGAGAACTTGTACTCGTATTATATGCATATATAACTTGTCCACGTACTAGTTTTAGTTTGCCGAGGTTGTCAGTGATGCCGACATCCGGACATTCTCTTAGAACCTCCTCCCTGAGCTTTTCTTGCCATTGCGGGTAGCTGCTGAGCAGGAACATTACCCAGGTAAGGAGGGTGGCACCTGTATCCTGCCCTGTAGCGAAGAAGGTCTTCAATTCACCGATAATCTCCTCTACGCTCAACACCTCGACTTCCGACATGTGGGCCTGTAGCAGCATCCCAAGCAGGTCGTCTCCATAGACACCATCCGCAATCCGGGCCTTTATTACCTGTGTGGACTTTGTCGTTATCACCTTGTCCAGTTTCCATGACCTTATGTGATGGCGAGTCGGCAGGTATCTGTATATTAGAACTAAACTTTAGATAGTATGGTATAATTATGGTCTCGTATGACACTTAATTACTTGCTTCCTGTGAATGGAAGAACACACTAAGCTCTTGTAAAAAAAGTACCTATATCCTGGTATTGGAGGGTCCGAGAATGCATACACCGCAAGCTTCTGTAGCTCCCTACCCGCGACAAACGCCTCCCGGGCTTCCTTGTAGTTCTTACTGAGGATCACTTGTTCAATGGTTGCTAAAGTCAACTCATCGGAGTAACACCTCATGTCTATCTCGGCTTGGTCGTTGTCTGACTTCTCTATTTGGGTGCGCCACTCTTCGATCATTGTTCGTGTGCATTCCCTTGTCACAGCTGCCACGGTCTATGCATAGGATAAACCAGTAATTTCTTTTAGTAACAAACAACCAACAATAATGTTTTTGTCCAATAAAAAGAATAACCTTGAGGTTATCTTGTTTGAAGATCGGGTATATGATTTTGTGATGCCGCTTCCAGTCATCGCCATTTGCGGCTAAAAGTCCTTTGCCAAAGATGATGTCGAAGCTTGGACTGAAGAAGTCCTTTTGAAACAAGTTTGTCTTGTCGTCAAGCACTTGCTTGAGTAGCTCCATGTCAGTAGAGCATATTGCTGGTACAGTTCCCAGCCAGTATAGAAATGTTTTTCCTACGGGGTTTATTCAGATTATTATTATAGGTGTGCAAGGTAAAAGTGAAAATCACTCTTGAATCTTGATACTAATTAATATATTACCCTTTATCTATTATGTATACTATTATAGCATGAATAATAGCCATCGTTCATGGGGGGTGATGTTTTGGCTCATGAGTGCATATAAACCTATTATGAGAAATGCATAACAAATATTTTTGGAATGTCAATCAAATTCGCAAAAAAAGTTTCATGTGTACATAAAAATATTTTATGTCCGCACACAAGTTTTTGGGAAAAAGAAATATTTTATGTGGCATGTGTAACACAGACAAAAAATGTCTAGTGACTGTTAAAGCATCGTTATTTGTCTTTTCACACGGGACACAAAAATGTTCCTTTTTTTCTTGAAAACTTGTGTATATACATGGAATGTTGGGATGTGCATGCGAATTTTTTGTTTCTGACTTTTTAAATATGATTTCTTTCAAAAAATATTTTCGAATACTTGATATATATGTACCCGTGGGTCGAATTGAATTTCCAGCCTTTCAGAACGATTGAATTAACACGAGAGGGCAAGGAGAGCAACGGTGGTGAGAGGAGGTTGAGTGAAAAGCGGCGGCGGCGGCGGCGGCCATGGCCACAACGCTAGATGAGAGTACGAAGGGGAGAGGTACAGAGGCTGGAGGTCGGGGCTAGGGTTGGGTTTTGCGGGCAGGGGATGTAACCGTGTGAGGATGAAATTGTCGTGGCCTCACTGGACCCACAAGCAGCGACCCAAACAACGAGGAGCCCACAAGCAGCGGCGGCATACGCGGTAGATGGGCTCATCGTGCGCGGCTGATGGCATGAGAGGGCTGCCTTTTGCTCAGGATTAAGTCTCTAGATAATTCCCTTACCGTAATCGGAGGCCCATTTGTGGAAGAAGGGCACGGCGAGTGAGGTGTAGTTGTGGCAGCCAGGATCAAGAGGCGCTTGGCGTGCAACTAGCATCCGTCTCATCTCTAGCAAGGACCCGACGACGAGTCTGTAAGGCGGCCCTCTAATCCCCTGTCGCTGGAACCACCAGGCGACGGTGTACGGCTTCCACACCAGGAACCATAGTGCCCTCGCGACCAGCAAAAGCGCGAGGGCAGCGGCCAGGGTGTGCGCTGCGTAACCTGTGTTGGACTCCATGGGAATATTTTTGGGTTTGTTCGAAGTTCAATCCTAGGCAATTATATAAGTAAGATACACAACTAAAGAAAGTACAAGTAGATAGGTTAACTTGTGTCGTCCCTGTCCGGGCGTTTCTGGTTGTGAAATAATGGTCGGATCGAAGGCCCATATCGCAATCTCGTTCCACACTGACCATATATACGTGTACATTCAAAGTACAATGTCCCAACGACAAGAGGTACTACTCATGTTGTACCCTGCACTTGACAAAAAAATACTACACACTACAGGAATGGGCGGCTACACCGACAGCCGGGTGCTACGCCGACGGCCAAACGTCGGGGATGTCGACGTAGATCTCGACCAGGCCAGCCGCCCCAAGCAGCCGTCGGCCTAGAATTGCCGTTGGCGTAGGATAGCTACGTCGACGGCTGCCCTCGGCGTAGCCTATGCCGACGGCTGCCCTCGGCATAGTTATTTTTTCTTTTACCTTATAAATCTTTAAAAAATCATAACTAAATCATTCTAATTTAGAAAAATATAAATAATATATCAAAATTTGTGGAAGAATAAGATCTATCTATCTATCCTCAAATATTACACATTTGTAAATAAAAATTAAGTAAAACATAAAACATTACATATAGTTTGAAACATGCATAAAAATTCAAAAACGATCCAAACAATGCGAAACCTTTGTGTGGTGTCATATTATGTAATATAGTTGCAAGAAAAGATATAAAACTTGGTATATTGATTATGTGTCAAAAAAACCTTCATAAAATGACCTATCTCATTCGAGGTTTTCTGGTTTTCGGGTCAAATGACCAATATTATGGCCAGAATAAAGGCATAGTTTATGATAATGTGCCCATATTGTGCATGCACGTGTATCATGGGATGACAAACAATGTTACAGGAGCAGGTTTTCCTATTCGTCGCACCAAAAAGCCATTTTCCATTTTTCGAGCGCAAAAAACGGAGAATTTTGTGAAGCAACCACCAAATGGATAATTCAAAATGCTACCACCCTATTTTTTAAAAATACTAGACCACCTTACATGGATAATGTCCCAACAGGGGATCTCAAACATTTCCTTCCATCCCTGGTGAAAAAAATCAAATTTCTGCCAAATCGGTAAAAAGTGGGTCAGATATGAACTACATGTACATGATATGATGCTTATGATTTTTTACAAAAATATTTTTTAGGTTCACAATATGCTATTTCATCAGATATTCACTTCAAGTTTAGCGAGTCTCAGCCCCGAGCAAAAAATCTTCATGCCCGCCGTTTGACAAAGTTTGACGATAGTTTAAAACGGGCATAAAAAATTTAAAAATGATCCAAACAATGCGAAATATTCGCGTGGTGTCATATTATGTGACATAGTTGGAAGGAAAAATATCAATTTTAGTATATTGATTATGTGTCAAAAAACCTTCATAAAATGACCTATCTCATTCGAGGTTTCCTAGCTTTCAGATCAAATGACCAATGGTATGGCTAGAATCAACACATAATTTGTGATAATGTTCTCATATTGTTTATACATGTGCATCATGGGATGGCGAACAATGTTACAGGAGGAAGTTTTTCCTATTCTTCGCACCAAAAAGCCATTTTTCATTTTTCGAGTGCAAAAAACTGGTGGTTTTGTGAAGCAACCACCAAATGGATAATTCAAAATGCTACCACCCCATTTTTGAAAAATACTAGACTACCTTACATGGACAATATCCCAACAGGAGGATCTCAAACCTTTCCGTCTATTCCTGATGAAAATGAGAAATTCCTGCCGAATCGGTAGGAAGTGGGTCAGATATGAACTACAAGTACATGATATGATGCTCACGATTTTTTACAAAAATATTTTTTAGGTTCACAATATGCTATTTCATCAGAGATCCACTTCAAGTTTAGTGAGGCTCAGCCCCGAGTTAAGAATCTTCACGCCCGCTGTTCGACAAAGTTTGACGATAGTTTGAAATAGGCATAAAAAATTAAAAAAGATCCAAACAATGCAACCTTCTCGTGGTGTCATATTATGTGACATAGTTGGAAGGAAAAATATTAAACTTGGTATATTGATTATGTCTGAAAGAAACCTTCACAAAATAACCTATCTCATTCGAGGTTTCCTGGCTTTCGGATCAAATGACCAATATTATGTCTACAATCAAGGCATAGTTTGTGATAATGTATCCATATTTTGCATCATGGGATGCCGAACAATGTTGCGTGAGGAAGTTTTCCTATTCGTCGCACCAAAAATCCATTTTTCATTTTCCGAGCGTAAAAAACGAGGGGTTTTGTGAAGCAACCACCAAATGGCTAATTTAAAATACTACCACCCTGTTTGTCAAAAAATACTATACCACCTACATGGACAACGTTCCAACAGGGGGATCTCAAAACTTTTTGTCCATCCCTGTTGAAAAAGACAAATTTCTCCCGAATCGGTAGGAAGTGGGTCAGATATGAACTATAGGTACATGATATGATGCTCATGATTTTTTACAAAAATAATTTTTAGGTTCACAATATGTTATTTCATCAGAGATCCACTTCAAGTTTAGCAAGGCTCAGCCCCGAGCTAAGAATCTTCATGCCCACCGTTCGACAAAGTTTGATGATAGTTTGAAACGGGCATAAAAATTTCAAAAACGATCCAAACAATGCGAAACCTTCGTGTGGTGTCATATTATGTGACATAGTTGGAAGGAAAATATCAAATTTGGTATATTGATGATGTCTCAAAGAAACCTTCACAAAATGACCTATCTCATTCGAGGTTTCCTAGCTTTCGGTTCAAATGACCAATGTTATGGCTAGAATTCAGGCATTCTTTGTGATAATGTGCCCATATTGTGCATACATGTGCATCATGGGATGGTGAACAATGTTTCAGGAGGAAGTTTTCCTATTCGTCGCACCAAAAAAGCCATTTTCCATTTTCTAAGCGCAAAAACGGGGGGTTTTGTGTAGCAACCACCAAATAGCTAATTCATGGCATAGTTTCTGATAAGTTTATATGGATATCATATTTGGATTCCTCTCATTGTTCTAATCAATTTAGACATACTATTTGTCGAATTCCGGTTTATGGATTTAAAGATATTAATTATTCCATATTAAATGGAAAAATACAAAAATAATCATTATATTTTTATTTGAATTTAGTAATATTTTTACTTATTCATTATTGTTTACTTAAATAATTGTTTGTAATTTCAAAAAATAAAAACGTGTGACATGATGATATAAGAGTTAATAGGATTGATATCATAGTATTGACAACAAGGTACAAACTTCTTTGCAGAAACTGATTCTGAAGGAACGGAGAAGTTAAGTGTGCTGGGGGTGGTGTAGTGAGGATCAGTGACCGACCGGGACGTTTGACCAAGACTGCAGTTTGATTAAAGATTAAGTGTAATTAGTGTTAAAAATATTCCAAGTTAGAGATTAACGAGTTAAACAATTCAAAGATTAAAAAAATTGAAATTATTTTTACAACCGGCCGTTAGGCTATGCCGAGGGCAGCTCTCGGCGTAGATCCTACACCGACGGCTTTTCAATACACCGACGACCTTCATGGCTCCACCGAGGGAGGTCTTTGCCGAGGATCTACACCGACGGCTATATGAGCTACACCGACGGCTTTTGGCCCTCGACTTAGCTATCCATTCCTATAGTGACACCAAAAGAAAGAAGTTACATCTATATCCCCACATACGTTTTGTACTCGCACATTGTTCTTGTCCGTGTTGCCGTGTAACTAAGAGCATCTCCGCTCCTCCCCTCCCTGACGCCCCAGGCCCATTTTCGGCTCCATCAGGCGAAAATTCCTCTAGCCACGTCAACAGGAGCCCGAAATTCCATCCGGCGAACTCAGGCCGGACTTAGCGCCCTGGATTCACCTGGGTGCGCCGGATGGAGCGAAAAGCCGAGCGGGCCCAGGCTGTCGGTGAGAGAAGCCAATTTTCCACCCTTTTCTTTCCTTCCCCTCCTTTCCCCCAACCCGATGGCGAGCTCTCTCCATCTCTCCACTACTCTCCATTTTCCCCACCTTCACCCCTCCCGTAGCCTCTCCCAGACCTGCGTTGTCATGCCACCAAAGAAATTCAATGGCCCGAGACCGCCAACCCTGTCAAGTCAAAGAAGCCGACGAAGCCCAAGGAAAAGTTCAAAAACATGAGCAACGCCAATTGGGTGAAGCTTGTGAACTGGAGGAAGGTGGAAATCGAGGGTTGCTGGGAGAGGGAGAAGAAATTCAAGGCGAAGAAGGAGGCCGTGGCGCAGGCGGAGGAGGAATCTCAAGCGCAGGCATCGGCGTACCATGACGACTTGTATATTACTGTAATGTCCTGAATTTCTTTCAGTTGTACACTTATTGAATAATATAATAATACTTTGCACTAAAATACTTAAATGTCCTTTTGAAAACAATAAACTTTTAAATGTATTTGGTTTGAAATATTTCAAAAGTAGATTCAAATTTAAATACCAATTTAAATTATCATCCCCAAAATAATACAAAATACCTAGAGATCATGCCAGAATTTATAGCAATCACCTGGATGAGCTAAACCCTAACTCACCAAAGTGAAATAAAATCTGATCCTTCTAGTGTTTTAGTTTTGTGCAAAAATTCTCCAAATTTTCTTATGCATGAATGAAAATGCATAAACTCTCTTCTGCAACCCTAAATATGGGGGCATTACACTCCTCCTGTACCCCATGCCATTTGTTGCAGGCTTGTTGGATGAGTCCCCAATGGATGGTCATGGCCTTCTCGCCACACTCTATGAATCGTATTGAATTGAGCATCACAAAGTTTGTGTTCATCAAACTCAAACTTCATGCTCTTCCAATAGGTGTCAGAGTTTTGGTTTGCACAGGTGATCAGGTCGATCGAGACAGACTTCTATGCTTCAGCAAGGCACTCGTCCTCCTTTGCTGCCTAGTTGATGCGGGTTTCGCCTGGCATCGCCGATGCGCTCTTATTCTTCTTCCTCCTTCCCTTGCAGCTCGACAAAACCTCCTCCAGGTTGCCCTTGACCTCGTCATCTTCTCCCTCTTCCTTGTTTGCTTCCGCTTCCTCCTCATCTTCGTCTTTGTTAGTGTTGAAATCTGGCATGTCGAGGCCACTCTCGGCGGCTGTGCAGGCTTCCTCCTAGGTGGAGTACCATGGAGCCAAAGCGGCGGCGGTCAAACTAGACGCGATCATGTCGTGCATGACAGAGTCACTCAGCATTCCATCAAACAGGCTGCCGATGTTGGTGGAACTGGCACCGAACTGGCGGAGATGCCTGTGGCGAAGTGCTGGCGACATCTCGGGTTGAAGCTGCCTAGTTGGTCGTCGTCGTACTCCGGCGGTGAGAACCTTGTGCGCGGCGTGGCGTGGGTGTTGGCTTCCTGGAACATGGCCTGCAGGGATAGCGTGTAGTGAGCCGGGCAGACCGCTCGACTGGCTGCCCCAAACCCCTCCAAGGAAGAACTGCGCCCCCATGATGCGGCGTATAAATGAATACCAATAACTATAATCTCTTATTCTTTTCTTATTCTATATATTCAAAAGTGATGAAGAATAGAAATAAGTAAAACATCAGTAAACAAATGAATAATTACAAGAATTGAAATATAAGTACTTTATTAAATCACATATACATTACATTATTCTTTACATAAGAGTAAAACAAAGTACAATATAATAAAGGGAAAGAACCTACACTACTTTCTAACTAAGTCCTAAATCTACATCTTCTTGATCTTCTCTGTAATAGTTTATACCTGCAAGCAAACAAAGAAGAAAACACTAAAATAAAAAAAGTTATCGATTAGTAGTTTTTCTCTTAGATCCTTAATAGTGAATTTCACCTTTATAATTCATCACTAATAAGCAAATAAAAGTTTAGGAGCAAATTTCACCAAAAGAATAGCATATGTTCTTTTACCTAGTTGGTTTCAGTACAACATTATTAAAACCAAAGGGGGCAAGTTTCACCAAGGCAGATAAAAGTAGAAGGTAAATAAATCAGATATGTTCACTTGATCTGGTCCATAGGCAGAGTACACAAGCACACAGCTTAGTCACACATGCAGAAGTGGGGTGTTGCCGACACTAGAGAGCAAGGGAAGCAGTTAAAAGCACACAACCGTGCTAGTAGAGAAACTCTGATAAACTAGTTCACCACCACATCATAGAATAGTAAGAACACCACAAGCTCTTAGACATATTCTCACCATATAAACCCATAAAACACCACAGAAATCCACCAATTAACCAGACAAGATGATTACCTAAAGGAGGGGGAGGTCTCGATGTAGAGCAAGGGAAAGCAGGAGATAGGAGAAGGAGTAGATCAAGGAGGTAGTACAAGCTGTCACAAATAGGAGCGAACCAAGCCCATCATCAACAGCAAAGGTAGTAACAACATCTCAACCACATCAACCATCACAGTAGGTTTGCTAAATCCTAGAAAATCATATCTTGCATTTGTTCTTATCAATTATAAGAATATGATTTATTGAAGCAAATACGCCTTAGAGATACACCCAAATGGGGTGTACACTCATCACAGGAGGATACTAGCTTTTTGAAGGATCCACCTTTTTTTATCTAGAATCATCTCAAATCTCAGACATTGCATTATGGATTTAAATCCAACATCACAACAAGGCTAAAACAAGATCTAGTGGGGGTTACCAATGTGTACCATCCAACAGGAGGCATCATAGTGGCATCCAACCCAAGATCAACCATGATCAAATAAAAACAACTTAAGAATCATTTTCCTAAACTATTAGGAATCATCAACACTTGATAATATATCAGAAGATAGTGATGTCATAGTAGTTTGCTCAGCAACATCATTCCAATAATGGTTAAATCATCACTAATATATTTAGAAAATCATTTCTGGGGTATATCAACATATACAGTCAACAATCTTTATTCACAAGACTAGAACTAGTAATCATCCTCCCAACCATTAAGCTAGGAATCATATTACTAATATCCATCTATCATTTCCTATACAGCAAATAACACATGAGAATCAATGGCCTATACCAGGTAACATACATGCATGGTCCTTTGGACAAATCTCACATTTTTCATCAATGATAGATCATATACAAGTAGACAAAATCCACAATCATTTAACACTATGTTCCAGAGACTAATGGATGAAAGAATAATCCTTATTACAGTAGTAGTAACAATAGGATAACCACAATATCACTATTATCCCAATTTAGAGCCAACAAATTAGGATCATTGAGATCACCATAGGTAATAGTACTGAATAAATAAGGTTAAGCACCAACATCACTGTAAGATGAACCAAAGACAAACTTCACAGACCACACCACCATCAGAACTAAGCCAAGTATAGTTCATCACAAATTCATGAGTATAACATGTATTATCAAAGAGCTACTAGGTTTCTGATTTCTAATGGAAAAAGGGTAGAACCCTAGAATAGAGCACACACTCTAATTAGAGTTAATATTTTATTCCACAGAAGGGCTCATAGAAAGACAGAGAGAAGAGAGGGAAAGAAGAACACACTTGTAGGCCTCACTGAGAAAGAAGAGGTAGCGGCGAAGTCACGGTGGCACGGGGAGCAAAAGTAGGCGCTACAACCCGCGCCATGCCGCAACCTCGACGGCCAAAGAATGGCGGTGCTAGGCACCACTCCACCGCTAGGTCACCAACATAACGCCATGGGGTCGCCAAGGTGCAACACCATGGAAGGGGGGCGAAACCCTAGCCTCAGTGAGTGGACAACACGGTCGAGAGGAGGCACGCATGGAAAATCGAGCGGGACCAAATGAAGCAGCATCGTCGGCTTGGTCGATACGCACCACGACGGTGGCCAGAGAGGCCGAGGATTTCCGAAATCAGAAAGGGAGGATGACGGTGACGCCACTACTAGGAAATACCCTCATCAGTGGCGCACCTATTTTCACATTCTGTGTCGCATATCTGATGCGCCACTTATATTTATTTCTGTGGCGCATATTGATATGCGCCACAGAATTCTGAGATTTCCGTGGCGCATTTCTATGTATGCGCCACAGGAAGCTTTTCAGTGGCGCATATGCTGCCATGCGCCATAGAAACATTAATAAATGCCCCACTGAATGTATTACAAGTATTCTAAGTAGTATACATTCCTGGTGTGTACTTACTCAGGAAAGAAAGGCAAAAGAAGTGTCTCCTTCCTTTTGTTTTCCACCATGAACTTCTCGAGGTACGCCGTCACCTTGGGCCGTGTCTCTGATCCTTCGACCAACTGGTTGTCCCGCATGTAGTAGGGATCCACTATCGCGACTTGCGGGGTACTCTCTCTCTCTCTCTTGATCTTCATCGCCAGATTGAGCGCGTATAGGCGGACCAAGTTATAGTCTAGCCGTTTCAAGAGAAACAGCTTGAAGACGTCCTCGTACGCTATGAAGAATAGATCCGCGGGGTCTTCATGGATGAAGCCCACGTCCGATGGCACCTTGTCCATGAAAACAGGGTAATTTGGAACTTTGTCTTTAAGAAGGAGGCCCTCTAGTGTCGTGATACCCTCATGCAAAGTTAACATGGATCTAGAGGCGACGCGGATCAACTCCGGAGTCGATATCGATTCACCAGCTACATGCACTCGGGGTAAGCCATCCTGGCTAGCTGGTACGATGCCGTCTTGAGCACGGATCCTCTTCAGAGGAGGCTGGCTCGCAGCCTTATTCTTATTCTTAGTTCTCTTCCTAGGCATCTTTGAAACAGGGTCCTCCACTAGCATCTGCTCATCGGCCTAATTTCAGAGTGTGTTAGAGCTGAAAACCAATCCCGGTTTCTCCTATGGTGGATCGACAACTGGAGGCGTCTCTTGAGAAAAAACATGGAAGACCAGGCACTGTGTGCATGTACTCGGATGACCATCTTGATTGTTGTGAGTGGTCAAGGGTTCTTCATCCACATAAGGCATATACAATCCTTTGTCAGCGCCGGTGTTGATGAAGTCATCGACGTCAAACAAGGCCTTCTTTTTCCATGTTCTTGGACCATCTAACACAGAACATCGGTATGATCTCTCCATAGTAGTCGTGCTCCCATATCTCCTCGATCCTTCCGTGGAATATTTCCATGACAATAGTCTCGTCATCGGTAAAGGATAACATAGTTACTCCTGAGTTTTGATATTTGCTATTCCTGTCCTTTTCCTCGGTGAAGAATCTGTAACCGTTTATGTTGTATGACTGATAGGTCCTCAGGTTGTGCCCTGGGCCCTGCGACAAGGAGAATATGAGTTTTTGATCTTCCGTAGAAGGCGTCTGTGGGGGATTGTCCAGTAGCCTTTTCTTGAACCAACCCGTGAAGCTAGAGTTATGCTCACTGGTTACGTCTCCCTTGTTCCTTGGCTGGCCCTGGTCGACGTACTCCTGCTCGATTAAGCTTTTGTGCTCTTCCACCCAAGGGCCGACCAATTCAATGTGCTGTAGCACGACTCGGTGTGCCCTGTCAAAGTCGGCGCGTCGACCATCAATGCTTATATGCAGTGAGAGGAAGCCCTCGCGGTGACCATATCCAGCAAGCCTGCCGAGGTGCTTCTTGGTGGGTATTCCAACATCCTTTTTCTCGGTGGTTAGATAATTCTGGCAAAAGGAGATGCCCTCGTAGATCAGAAAGCCCTTGGCTATGCTTCCATCTGGATGGGACCTGTTGCGAATGAATCCTTTGATGACACCGTTTAGCCTTTCAAACGACATCATGTTGTGCAGGAATGTCGGCCCGAGGTGGATGATGTCATCAACGACATGTACAAGCAGATGCAGCATGATGTCAAAGAATGCGAGCGGGAAGTAAATCATGAGCTTGCATAGTATCACTACAATCTATTCATATAGCCTGTCAAGCTACTTCACACTGATCGACTTCCTAGATATGATGTCGAAAAAGTTGTAGAGGCCAAACAGCATCTCACGGACATGCTCGTCCATTATTCCACGGATCGAAATGGGGAGTATCTGCGTCATCAGCACGTGATAGGCGTGAGACTTCATACCGCTGAACCTCTTCTTTGCCACGTCTAGATATCTGCTTATCTTCCTCGAGTAACCATGAGGAACTTTCACTCCTAGGAGGCACCTGAAAAACTGCTCGAGCTCCTCCTAACTAAGAGTGAAGCAGGCAGCACGAAGAACCACTTCATTCTTCTTAACTCTTTTGCAGCGACCTTGATTCCCTTCTGTCTGATCATCATCATCATCACTATCAGGGTACTGAAGATCTTTCTTGATGCCAAGAAATTTAAGGTCCTTTCTTGCTTTCAGCCCATCCTTGGTCCTCTCCGGCATGTTCAGTAGAGTGCCAAGCAGACTCTCGGTAACGTTCTTCTTGATGTGCATTACATCGAGGCTACGAGGCGTGTGGAGGACCTTCCAGTATGGTAGGTCCCAGAAAACAGACCTTGCTTTCCATACATCCAGCAACAACTTTGTCCTCGGTCGCTTTTTTCCCGGCGCAGGGCAATCTACCCAATTATTTAAAAGCTCCTCGATTTCTTCGCCGCTCCTCGGACATGGGGCTCTTTCAGCTCATCTTTACCATTGAACAGGTGACCATGTTTTCTCCATGGGTGATCCATGCAGAGCCACTTTCGAGTACCTTGGAACATGGTTTTCGAAGACCCGGGATCCCTTGGTAGCTGGAGATGCGGTGTCTCATCCATGCACTTGACACATGCATTATGTCTGTGGTTCACCTGGGCCGATACATATGCTTAACCAGTATAGTATTGCACCGTCATGAGCAACGCGACTCTCAGAGGGAAATATTCTTTAGTCTAGGCATCCCACGTATGGGCTGGCATCTCCCACAACGTGGCTAACTCCTCTCTCAGCAGCCCAAGATACAAATGCATATCGATACCTGGTTATTTCGGCCCCTGAATAAGAATACTCATGTATACGTACCTTTGCTTCGTGCACAGCCAAGGGGGAAGGTTGTAAGGCCATACAAACACGGGCCAGGTGTTATGTGTGCTACTCTGGTTGCCAAAAGGATTGAGTCCATCGGTACTCATATCTAGCCTGACGTTCCTTGCATTGCCCCCAAACTCTTCGAAATCAATTTCCAATGCATTCCACTGGCTAGCATCTGAATGGTGTGTCAGGATCTTGTCCTTCTCCGGATCATCTTCGGGTTTCTCCCTTTCTGCATTCCATTGCATGAGCTTTGCTTCCTTAGGATCTACGAAATATTGCTGCATACAGGGGGTGATAGGAAAGTACCATACCACTTTTCGAGGAACTTTCTTGTTCCCTCTCTTGTACCGTCCTTGGACGCACACCGGACATGTGGTTCTCCCCACGTACTCGTTCTGATAAAGTGCGCAATCATTGATGCATGCGTGGTATTTAATGTGTTGTAGGTCGAGAGGGCACACGATTTTCTTGGCCTCCTCGATATTTGTTGGCAATGTGTTCCCCTTAGGAAGTCGGTCGTGCCAGTATTCCATGTTCGTGTTGAAGCTCACATCGGTCCATTTGTGTTCGACCTTCATCTCCAGAGCCTTGAGCGTTACACTCAATCGTGTATCATCGGGGCGACACCCATGATACAATGTAGTCATTCCATCTATCTCCATTTGTGCTAGCTTGGCTTTCGCTCTGGCTATAGCCTTGGCATTGCTCGTCTCCTTGAGGTGCAGTTCTTGAACATGAGGGTCCTACAAGGCCGAAGTTAGCAGCGTCTGTGTGTTCGCGTCTTCTCCTTCTTAATGATGATCATGCCCGTCAGCATCTCCTTCTTCATGATGATCATTTCCACTGGCATCTCCTTCTTCATGATGATCATGCCTGCTGGCATCTCCTTCTTCATGATGATCATGCCTGCTGGCATCTCCTTCTTCATGATGATCATGCCCAACGACATGTCCTTCGTTATTATGATCATACTCGGGAGACTCTTTGTCTTCTCGCCCACCCATGTCTTCATGACCACCATGTCCTGTCGGCGCCTCATTTAGGTCGTGCATGAAACCACGCCTGAGCAGGTGACCCTCCAATCGTCCAGAATTAGGGTCGATGCAGCGCTAGAGTTTGCATGTTTGACATGGACATCTTATCATGGTCTTGTTGTTTAGAATCATGTCCTCCTTCGTGTCTTTCTTGTACCTATCAACTCGACCTTTGCTCATCGTGATGACCATGGTTGCCTGAGCGGTCACAACAGAGAGTAGGTTAGAACCACACCATATGCACACACACATGCATGGTAGCCAGAAAAATTTGGCATGACCTTTCCTAAAAGTAGGACATATGGGTAGTGCAAAAATTTGCCGAAATGGAAATGAATCAACATTTCGGTAAACATCCATGCACCACACCAGGACAACAACAAGCAAACAACAAAAAACTTCCTCCCAATGCAAACTTTCATGCACAACACAAGCTTCATGTATAAATATCGTCTCGCCATGCATTGCACACACCACTCGCGCAACAAGCTTCACCTAAAAAACATGCATATTCATGGCCAAGTACTCACCTAGTAGATTCGAGATGAGACCATGATGAGATAGTGTGGGCAAACGAATCTACAGGTTGGTGGAGAGGAAATTAGTGAACAAATAGAGATGAGGGAGAGAAAAGTAAGTGTGTTTTAGATCTACAAGTTGGAGGGAGGCTTCCCCTTACCAATCTATGAACTAAAGTAGGTTTAGTTATAGGAAAATGGAGAAACTATGGGAAAAATGGGGTGGGAGGGAGGAGAAAGACAAGTTGGGTGTGGAGAAGGGAAGAAGAGATGTGAAATGGGTGGTGGTGGATAGAGAGGGGTGAGCTTCCACCTTTTTGCACATGGATCTGGATGCCTTATTTTGTGGCGCATATTGCCGTTATGCGCCACAAAAGTTCAAATTTCTATGGAGCATATTACTATATGCGCCACAGAATAAGGTTGTGCACTTTTCGCGATGGGACCAGCGTTAACTTTATGTGGCGCATATGAGGATATGCGCCACAGAAACCAAACATTTATGTGGCGCATATCGCCATATGCGCCACATAAAGTGGGTCAAAAAGATTCTGTGGTGGGCCCACCTCCACTTTCTGTGGCGCATATAGACATATGCGCCGTGGAACTTATTATTTATGTGGCACATTTGTCCATGTGTGCCGTAGAAATTTGCTCTCCCAACCCTGGTGGCGGGTCCCACATAATTTCTGTGGCGTATGTTTTCTGAAATGCGCCATAGGATTGTGCAAATTTCTGTAGCACATTCTCTGGCATGCGCCATTGATTTTTTATTTGGTGCATGGTTCTGTATATGCGCCACAGAATAACTCGTCTATCTATAGTTGTTTTCCTAGTAGTGAGCGATATTGCTAGGGGAGAAGAGAGTAAGGAGATGGAAGAGCACGCGACTGGTCAAGGTCGGACCGACCCAGAGCGATGCGGTGGGTTTTAGGCCAACCCACTAGGGTGAACCAGGGCTGGGCCAGCCCAAGGGGCCAGGACCATGTTTTAAAAAGATAGAAGTAAATTATAAAATGCTAAATTACAAAAATACCCTAGTAAGTATTTTATCTCTAGAAAATAAATAAAAATCCTAAAAATACAAATTATATCTTTAAATGTTCATAAAAATGTGAACTATTCAATAAAAATACTAACTTGTATTTTAGGATGGTAAAATTTAATCTGATTATTTTACTACAATATTCCTTTTTGGAATTTCTAAAAATAGGAATAATACTTAAAAATAAATAAAATTCAGTTTTAAGATACCAAATTAATACTTTAAGTATGAAAAACACTAATTTGTAATTTAATTTAATAAAATTAAAATATGTATTTGAAAACATTTATTTCTTTATGGAATTTTGCTAAACTAAGAGTAAGACTAAAAAATAAAGAAATATCACTTTTAAGATCTTGAAAAACTAGATTTTACGAGAAAAATGCTAATCATGTTATTCCAAAAGGTTTTAAGTTTTCTATAGTAATAAATCCTTAGTTATCTATTTTATTCAAATAAAATACTTGTTTTATCATAAGTTAACTCTTCAAAATTATTTCCCAAGTGAGAATAAGTAGATAATATTATAAAATATTGTATTTCTAAAAAGAATCCTTGAAGTCTAAATACTAAACCTAAAACTATAATTTGGGTTTATAATAAAACCTAAGTGTAAATTGCTAATTATTTAATACTCCTTTTGAGTCTTAATCGACTATAACCAATAACTTCAATCTAACCTTTAACAACATTGATTTATATTTGGGATGAATGATATCATCTTTCAATCATACTTAACATAACTTTAAAGCCTAATAGGAAATAATCAAACTATAAAATGAGATTACCATATCTCATAATTAGCTTTGACTCTATAACTCACCCAACCTCAACTTACTTGATATAGATTCGTAGAACTATGCCCAACACCTATACGATTCTATCTGTGATTGTAGCAGAGAAGACTCTTGAACTCGAAAGCTATATAAATCTACTATATCTAAATCCTAGTTATATTTTATAGTTAACTTTGGTTTGTCACTCAACCAACGAGGAATGCATTAACTTAAGATTGTTAGAACAATTCAAATAACTATTGAATGTGTTCTTAGAACACTACAAATTGTCCAACTTAATGTAATAAGTATTTTCTTTGAAAGTTATTCTTTTTTCCAATCTAAACAAAAGCACTAGCCATTCTGCTAAAACACACCAACTTGAAATATAATTATCCTTAAGAGTACTTACTAATCAATATCTACCATCAACTGTTGTAGTGCTTTACTTTCATCACTTACCAATTCATTTTAGGATCTTAGTATGTATTTATTTGTAAAGTAAACTTGATTGTAACACAAATATTTCATAAATCACCAAACTCAATCCATACTTAAACATGTGGATTTACTTTGGGATCTATAGAAAATGCATATCATTATCTATGCATAATAGCATGTTGCTTCTTTAAAAATTAGTCCTTACCGATGTTGTTTTCACATATTAGAGTTTATACTGACTAGAAGACCTTGACTACATAATGTTGTAGTCAAAAAGGCAAGTTCACACTTGCTCATATCGTTTGATTATTTTCTATCAAGTATTTGTAAACTGTTACTGTTGACACCTACGTTTTGAAAAGGATGGTACAAAACACTATTTTCATAATTAACTTGAACTACTGGTTATTAATCTAGGGTGATCAGTTAATCTATTATGATTGGCAATGGAAGCACTATTGCTCGGTAATGTATCGTCTAGGATTTAATAACAAATGTCGCTAGTGATTCTTGCGCCATATAATACGCGTTAACCATAATACTTGGAGTGGGACGGGAAAGTCATCTGGATCTTCTTCCTTTTGTCTACCAACCGATGACCTTATTGTAAGCTATAAATTCCTTACGAGGTATTGGTGTCTAGATCATCTATGAGGGGCTGTCGGAGGTAGTCATGCCACATTAGTGGGGGTTTCTAGGGACAAGATCTGCTTATAGAGTCTTCAAGGGGTTACTAGAGTTATATGTTCCTACAAGGGGGTTAACAAAGGTATTACTGCTTAGAGGGTCATGTTGTCATGTGGGGTCATGGAGAAGGACAACAAATGGCTTCGATCTTAGACTAGACTCCATACCAAGAAAGTGTGGACAAGCTCATGACTTGGATGTGCAAAAGCCTAAGGTCTCTTATGGGTAAAGTAATGCACCTACGCAAAGTGTATAAAATTGTGACATGTTACTCCCTATTCTAGGAAGGAGCTACGAACACTGCAGGAAAGGAACTCCACGAAGTTCTAATCAACCTGTGAAGACTAGCAGACATAGATTTTCAGAATAAAAGCAACCTTCGAAGAAATGTTTAAGAACACCTGCATAACCTACGACCTTTGGTCTATGGTTGTAGCTAGTGCATCAAACACACTTTTTTAGTGAACTTGCTAAGTACACTCGTACTCAACCGTATCTTCTTAACCCTTGCTATAATTTGCAGCAATCAATGGTGAAACTTGGAGGTGAAATACTTTGAAGAATTGAAGAAATCCAGAGGAGATCAACGGAAAGGATGACTACATATGAAGCTATGAAAGTCAAAATGAAGCCTATCGCATAATCAATCTTTAGAAACCAAAACCTACTTCTATAGAGCATTGCTTTAGTAGCAGATGCAAGCCCTAGTCTTATATTGTAGTAGTGGCACCTCTTGTAGAGGCTTCGAGTTTCTATTTCTGGTTCTCTTTTGTAATTTATAATCCTCATTGTGTCGAGGAGGTTCTTTGGATCTTTTGTACTGTGTTATAGGTAATCTAAAGTCATACTTTGGACCAATGATGTTTCTGTTGTACCACTCTGAGGGATGTAATACTAGTGAACAGTGTTTTTGGTGTTATGTCAATGACTATAGTGTACTACATCATGAAGTGGTATCAAGGAGATCGAGAATCACCCGGAGAGCGGTGCTGATATTGAACGCAAGGTAAACTCTCTACTTGTCACCTACTTTTTCCCAAGATTGCCACCACCTACCCCAAGCCTCGGCGCTTTGTTCGCAGATGAACCGTGCCTTCAGCCTCTACCGCAATGAAAACAATGGGTAGGACATCAAGTTCCTCCATGTGTACACGTGGATCTTGGGGTTCCCGAAGTGGAGGGATGTGTGCAAGTCTCTCGCCAAAGGAGAGGAGGCCGTGTACAAGCCAGAGGATCCAGCACCGCCAGCGTCCGATGGTCGTCCTGAGCTCATCCAAAAGAAGTCCAAGGAGCTCAAGGACAAGGGACCTCCAAGCAAAAAGCTCCAAGCTTCGATGGAACATGCCTAGACCCACGCTGTGTACTGGGACGAGAAGTTCGAAGAGAGGTGGAGGGTGATGTTGCAGAACCAAGGTGTCAAGATCAACCTCCTCAAGACCAACGTCATGGCAAAGAAGAGGAACACTGATCTAGCGTTCTTGACGGGGGAGAACACGGGGGTGATGGACGACCAGGTCAAGGTGTGGTAGATGTCTGAGCGCAACGCCATCCTGAGCGGCCTACCGGCACCATCCACCGTAGCGCCAACGCCGACACCGAGCTCTGCTGTAACATCCCAAAAATTTAATCAAGGTTATCAAGTTCTAATCACCCAAGTTTAGGGTTAACAAAAAACTTTCTTTAACAATTTGAATATGAATGCATGTGTGTTTGCATTAGTGTAGAATTGAGTGTATATGCCATGCTTGATTGTTCTAAGTGATGTGAAATGGTTTAAAGATGAATTCTATATCATCTAGGCCATTTACAAACAAAATCAAAAGAAAAAGAAATTAAAATGAATAAATAAAGCAAATGGTCATTTTGACCAAAATCAACCACTATGCCACTTTGTGTGTTCCTAGAAGAAGATTTCTAACAGAAACACTTCTACTTCTTTTCACCCCTTGCTAGACCAAGTAAAAGTGAATCAAGGCCCACTTTACAAACTCACAAAAACATCTATCAAATCAATTTAATGGACAGTTGAAAATTGAATCAAGTTCATATGTTAAGATCCCACTTTTTCAAAAACCTACCAAATCAATTCCCCTTGACATATCCAAGCAAACATAGACTCTCAATCTTAATCTAAGATCACCCAAATTTTTTGAATCAAATTCCAAACTTTGTTTCATGCGGCCATTAACACAAACACCTTGTCTACACAGATAAACCTCTAGCCTAAGTTCACTGTTGTGCACAGTAATAGTCGACCATTTGGTCCCCTCTTTACTCCCATGTGTCCCCTAAGTCTAACCCAGCCCCGGACTAGCTCCTCCTTCACCATTGGCACAGTGGAGCACCGCCCATTTGTGGTCATCGCCAGCCGACCATGGCCAGCTCGCAGCAGACCGCCGCGCGCCCATCCAGGATGTCCAGGAGGTGCGCCACAGTCCACCACCACCCCCTGTCCAGGCCACAACCCTAGCCGATCCATGGACCACCCGAGCACGCCGCACCCAAACCTCTCTGCACCATGTCCAGAGCACGCCAGCGTGCCATGCACGACCAGCTCACCCAGCTCACGCCTTGCCCGCACCACGGACGCACAGCCCCGCCATAATCACGCCAACCTAGCAGACACCCATGTTCGCCGGTGCGCGACCGGAGCTGCCGCACGCCGCCGCAAACACCTCTGCCACCGCGTGGAGCACCGCACGCTCCCGACCGAACCACACCGCCCCTTGCTGTGCCATTATGCCCATAAGAACCGCCAGGGAACACTTGTTGGGGCGATACCCCCGGGTAGGGCCATGCCGGGGAGTAAGGGCCGAGTTAGCCGAGGTACGACGCGGTCAAAGCAAAGTGATGACCGGGTCACCTCAAGGCAGGCCGAATCACGGTGTGGCCTGGCCCATGGGGCATTGCCTTGACAATGGTCCGTCCATCATAAGATCTATGTTGGCCATGACTATCTGTTTTGCAGGTAAGTGGGTAAGCCAGATTACCTATATGCTAGCCGGATTATCTTGGCTTCAAAGAGAAGGAATCCCCTGTTGGTCAAAAGGTGGCTTTATTAGCTGAAGCATGTGCAAAGTAAAGTAAAGGAGAGGACCAGCGGGTCAGTGGCGACCAAGGTGACGAGGGCAAAGCCGGATGACGTAGCCCGTGATGCCAAAAGACAAGGGTGATGCTGTGGGTTACGTCCAAAGCCTGGACGAGCCGTTAAAGAAGAATAAATAAGCATCTATTTTATTAAAGGAGCATATTCGTAGAATATGCTGCCACCTGTGCCCTAGAATTGTAACCTGGGCTCCCCTATATAAGGAGCACCAGGGCCTCCATAGAGCGGGGCAGCATTTAGAGGAATCACTCTCTGTCTAAGGTAGAACTCAAGGGCTAGTTAGTAAGGGGTAAGAGACATTGTCTCCTTCTTGCTAAGGACCTCAAGAACACCTGTAAACACCTTTGATAGAGCGAATACAACATCTGTGTGTGGAATCACCACGCTCTCCCTCCCTGGATTCCCTTAGCACACGTTGACCCCATCTTTAGCCTATCCATGACATCTGCCGTGCCACCACCACGATAGTTGGCGCCCACCGTGGGGCTAGCGGTGCTAGCAGGGGTGAAAATCCAGACGGGAAACTTCTCGAGCAATGGCAAGCGTATCGTCTTTGGCTTGGTTCAGCGTTTTGGAGCGCTGGACCACGTCAGCGACAACATGGGAAGCTTCGGTAGGAACCCTCCACCGAGCAACGGCGTCTTCATCAAGCTTGGCACGCACAAGATCTACGTTGGCGTGGACGAATCCTGCGTCCATCCACGGCACATCGTCGACGGTGGCGAACCGTCTCTCGGTGCAGCACGTGGAATACGTATCGCTCGCCCCACTAGCAGCATTGAAGTCCTGATGACCGCGCCAGATGTGGGACCGAGCAAAGATCCGGCGCCAGAGCCACATGTGATGCCCAAACAGACCAGGTCTAGGGTTCCTCTGCTAGAGAAGCTAGAGAATGTGCTCCAGCAAGCAATAGATAGCTTAGCAACACCAATAGCACCTATGGTAGATCCGGCTCAGGCGCAAGTTGAGTTAGAGGAAACTAGGAAGAAGATGTTAGCTGGAGCAAAGAAGGTAGCTGAGCTGCATCAGTCCCTGAACATCACCTTGAGAGAGTACGCTAAGGCGAACCGTATCGATGGAGTGAAAATCAGAGGCAGAAACCCGATCACTGAGATTAACAAGGAGTACGAGCCTAGGCTGGGTCAGACAGCTACTATAGTGACAGGAGGGCTGGACCGGTACATTACCCCGGCAAAGAACCTCAGAGCAGCAAACGCGGCCGTATCCGAGTTAGAAGGTTTGACCGGTGAGGATCGGCAGAGGCAACAAGAGAGAGTGAATCACTTGTTGAGGGTCGCATGCCAACAAAATGAAGAAATAAACAAAGCTAACCCGGCAACACCAGGAGCTTCATAGGTGGTACATTTGGCTAGAAATAACCTGGCAAGATCCAGAGGAGCCGCATCATCTCTAGGTCATGATCCTAGGAGAGAAGAGGTAGTGGACTCTGGGAGAAGAAACAAGGAAATGGTCCCTTATGACTCGGTAAGAGCTAAAAAAGCAAAAGCAGTGCAAGTTGATGAGGATCGCCACAGTACCAACCGGGGTGTGGCTGCCCGGGGTAATCATGACCAAGGAAATGCCGGTCAAAAAATGCTGTCAACAGCAATGCCGGGCCGCGTAATCCTGTGGGAGCGGGGCAAAATGTGCCTCAAGCACAACCGCGTGAACCTCGGCAAGGAGGAAGTGCAGGACAAGCAGCACAACAACGTCCTGCACATCTAGATCAAGAAAGATACAATGATGGTTATTTGGCTATGGTTAACGATGGATACCCCAAACCGGATCACCATGTAACTAGATCACGGTTGGGAAGCAGGAACTTGCAACCAGATGATGCGAGGTTGAAGTTGGATATGATTTATAGGTCGGAGCAAATAAAGTTACAAGGTCCACCGGGTCCAGCATGTTTCGGGCCCCGGATCATGAATGAGCCACCAATGCCGAACTTCCAGCTGGCTAGGGGAACCCGGACTTACGATGGAAGCACCAGGCCAGAGGATTGGTTGATTGATTATGCCACAACCGTCAAGATCGCAACAGGAAATTTGAGATGGGTAGTGAGATATGTACCATAGATGCTGGAAGGACCAACATGAGTTTGGCTGAACAATTTGCCATAGGGAGTGTCAACTGTTGGTTGGATTTCCAGGAGCTATTCGTTAGTAACTTTTCAAGCACTTACAAGAGACCCAACAGACCACAGACCCTTGCATTATGCTGGCAGAGACCAAATGAGCCACATAGAGATTTCCTGACTCAGTGGTGCAACGTGCGAAAGTCGTGTGAAGGGGTAATTGAATCACAGGCAATTCCATGGTTCGCCTAGGGATGTAGATATGGAAGTATGCTGTGGAAAAGGTTACAGCGAGATATGCCAACTACCTTGTCCGAGACAATCCGGATTGCAGATTCATATGCCTTGGGAGATCCAACTCAACCCCGGCTAATGTCTAGCAAAGAAAATGAGGAATATTACAACCGAGATATCTCTGGGTCATCAAGGAATGATTTCCGAGGAAAAAGAAGGGATGAGCGTCCGGATTATCAGTATAACTCGCAGCAAGTTGCAGCAGTGGGCAGAGATCAACCCAATGCCGGAGCAAGCCAACGCCAGAAAACTGGAGGGTAAAACTGGTAGCAGAAAAGCGAAGGGAGAAAGCCTTGGACCCCGGAGCAGAAAAAGCAATGGCAGGAACGAAAGGATAGGCCGAGGTATACGTTCGAGTCTATGCTAGACCAACCTTGCAAATTTCATACGCCAAGTCTGAACAGTCCAGCGAATCATACAACCCGGCAGTGTGAATGGATGAGGAAATTGGAACATGTGGGTTCGGGGAATGCTCAGGCACCTCGGAATGAAGCACCTATAAATGAAACACCCCGGCCACCCTTACTAACATGGGGAAATGGACAACAACTGATGCTACCACCACCTCCGCCGAGGTATGAGAATCCGGAAAGAAGGGATGCTGTACATCAAGCAGGCAATAACCAACAACAAGGCTAAGGTTACAATGAGAATGAGGGACGAAATGAGTACATGGAACATCATCAAAGCTATTGTGTGTTCACCACGGAAGAGAATGACCGGAAAATCTTACAGCGCCGACATATGGAGGTGAACGCAGTAATGCCGGTAGTGCCAAGATACATACCTTGGGCGGATCAAGAGATCACATGGAGTATCAAGGATCACCCAAAGATCATGCCAAGCCTAGGAACCTACGCTCTAGTCTTGGATCCAACGTTTATCGAACCGAATCTCAACGTGAGGTTTTCCAAGGTATTGATTGACAATGGCAGCAGTATCAACATCATGTACAAGGATACTATGCACAAGTTGGGGATAACAGAGAATATGCTGCAAGAAACAAGGACCACTTTTCACGGTATTGTGCCAGGAATCTCTTGTGAACCAATTGGTAAGGTCCGGGTTGACGTGTTATTCGGCACGAGAGACAATTGCCGCACTGAGAACTTGGAATTCGAAGTGGTGAATCTGGAAAGTGCTTACCACGCGTTACTCGGTAGGCCCGTGCTGAGCAAATTTGTGGAAACTACCTACGTCAGTTACCTTAAGATGAAGTTGCCCGGACCAAGGGGTGTGATAACTATATCAGGGGACTTCCGACGTTCGATCGAGTGCGCATCAGCCGGGTCTAATCTAGCCGAGTCACTCGTGATAGCTCAAGAGAAAAGGAAGATACTAGAGGTGGCGACATTGGCTCATTCCGCGCAATAACATATGCCGGCCCTGACCAACCTGCACGAGAGCGTATCGTTCCAAGCGACAAAGGATACGAAAAAAGTGCTAGTTGATGATCTGTTTCTAGAGCGCACCGTCACCATAGGTGCCGGGTTAAGCAGTAAATAGGAAAGCGAGCTCGTCAACTTCCTCCGTGAGAATCGGGATATCTTTGCTTGGTCTACGCAAGATCTGCAAGGTGTACCGATGGAGTTGGCTGAGCACTCATTGAATGTAAGACCCGGGGCTAAGCCGGTAAAGCAACCTCTCAGGCGTTTCGTAGAAGATAGAAGAAAAGTAATTGGAGATGAGATAGCAAGATTGCTAGCGACCGGATTTATCATGGAGGTACTCTATCCGGATTGGCTCTCTAATCCGGTGCTGGTGGAGAAAAAGAAAGATGATCCGAACGTGGCAGTGGTATGGCGCATGTGTATTGATTACACGAACCTGAATAAGGCGTGTCCAAACGATCTATTTCCACTCCCTAGAATAGATCGGGTCATAGACTCAACTGTCAGATGTGAGCTACTGTCATTCATTGACACGTATTCGGGTTTCCATCAGATACCTCTGAATCCAGATGATCAAATAAAGACTACATTCATTACCCCATACGGGGCTTATTGTTCTCGAACTATGTCGTTTGGATTACGTAATGCAGGAGCAACGTACTAGCGATGTATGCAAAAATGCTTGCATGACCAGATAGGCCGGAATGTGCAGGTGTATGTGGATGATGTGGTGATAAAAACTAAGGAAAGCAATACGCTCCTTGAGGATATCCGGCAGACATTCGCGAACTTGAGAAGGTTCCGAATGAAACTAAACCCGGAGAAGTGCACCTTCGGTGTACCAGCAGGAGAGTTACTCGGTTTCTTGGTATCTAGCCACGACATTGAAGCTAACCCAACGAAAATCCGGGCCATAGAAAGAATGGAGTTACCAAAGTGTCTTCACGATGTCCAGAAGTTCACTGGTTGCCTGGCATCGTTAAGTCGGTTTGTATGTCGGCTGGGAGAGAAGGCCTTGCCCCTCTATCAGTTAATGAAAAAAGCAGATAAGTTCACATGGACACCACAGGCGGATCTTGCATTTCGAGAGTTGAAAAAGATGCTATCTACCGCGCCAATCCTAGCTGCACCACTACCTAAGGAACCAATGTTGCTTTACGTATCCGCGACCAACCGAGTCGTTAGTGTAGTGATCGTAGTGGAACGCAAAGAGGAAGGAAAGTCGATGCAAAGGCCGGTGTATTATCTGAGTGAAGTATTGTCAGCGTCAAAACAGAACTATCCTCATTATCAGAAGATGGCGTACGACGTATATATGTCGGCCAAGAAGCTCAAGCACTATTTCGAGGAACACACCATCAAGGTGATATGTGAGGCGCCTATTTCGGAGATCATGAGTAACAAGGACGCAAGCGGCAGAATAGCAAAGTGGGCAATCGAATTAGCTCCATACGCGCCACAGTTCGACAGAGGAGATGCGATCAAATCACAAGCTATGGCGGATTTCTTTGTGGACTGGGCTGAAATGCAATACGAGCCACCCCTGCCGGACTCTAACTATTGGAAAATGCACTTCGACGGATCGAAACTGAAAGATGGATTAGGTGCTCGGGTGGTGCTTACCTCGCCCAAGAAGGATCAACTAAAGTATGTCCTATAGATCCATTTCAGTGCCTCGAATAATGTGGTAGAGTACGACGCATTGGTACATGGACTCAAAGTGGCAAAGGAAGTGGGGATACGTCGGATATAGTGCTTTGGAGATTCGGATTTGGTGATACAGCAAGTGTTTGGAAATTGGGATGCCCTGGATGCTAACATGGCCTTTTATAGGTTCCATGTCCAGAAGATAAGCGGGTTTTTCGAAGGGTGTGAGTTCCATCACGTACCTAGGAGTGAAAATGAGGTAGCAGATACACTGTCCAAGCTAGGCTCATCCCGCTAGCCCATTCCGCCAAATGTGGCTTTGGAGCACTTGAGAAAACCGTCTATCACACCCTCACCCGAATCAGATTAAATTTATATCCCGGCGCTCACCGGATCAGGAGCTACACCTATGGAAATAGAATGGGGAGGCACCTCAGCAAACCCGGGGACTACTTCAGCATACCCGGGGACTGCTTCAGCAAACCCAGGGACTCTGCAGCTTGATCCGGCGGGAGTTATGTCGGTGGATGCAATGGAAGTGGATGAGGAACCATTTCCCGTCCGACCTATACCATCTTGGGCCAAGCCAATTTTTGATTTCCTGAAAGAGGGAATCTTGCCAGATAATGAAATAAGTTCGAGGAAAGTTCAGAGAAGAGCAAAGGCTTATACCATTATCAACCACGAATTATACAAAAGGAGTGTGACAGCGGTAATACAACAATGCGTTGATCTGGAGGAAGGACTAGACATACTCCGAGATATTCACCAAGGGGAATGTGGCCACCATGCCTCCTCAAGGGGCCTTAGTAGCAAAGGCTTTCCGGCATGGATTTTATTGGCCCAGTGCTTTGGAGCAAGCAGAGGACTTGGTGAGAAAATGTCATGGCTATCAAAGATACGCCACGAAAACTCACCTGCCAATGTCGGAGCTGAAAACTATCCCCATTACGTGGCCATTTGCTGTATGGTGCCTAGACATGGTAGGACCATTTAAGCTGGCTAAAGGAGGGATGACCCACTGATGTCTACGCACTTCTATTCTTGTAGACGGTTGTTGGGCCTCCAAGTGCAGAGGTTTGTAGAACAGCAGCAAGTTTTCCCTTAAGTGGATCACCCAAGGTTTATCGAACTCAGGGAGAAAGTGGTCAAAGGTATTCCCCCTCAAGCAACCCTGCAATCAAGATACAAGAAGTCTCGTATGTCCCCAACACACCCAATACACTTGTCAGGTGTATAGGTGCACTAGTTCGGCGAAGAGATAGTGAAATACAAGTGGTATGGATAATTATAAGTGGCAACGGTGGTGGAAAAGACTAAAGGCAAACTGAATAAAGATGGAAGCAAGCAACATATAACAGATCTAGGAGCAGATGGTGTTTCAGTGCTTAGAAACAAGGCCTAGGGATCATACTTTCACTAGTGAACACTCTCGTATAAATATCTTCTCTTTATGATACTACTCTTAACTACTCTCCGGTTGAACACTCTAATCGATGGTAGGGCTATAACAACACACCTCAAAGTAAGCCTTTCCCATCTAGAAAACCCCACACTGTCACCTTGAGTACTAGATGAGTCCAAGAAACACCACAATTTCATAAAGATATCCAACTCCAAATATAACTCATAACAAGTATTTGTAATCTCTAGCCTAAGTGCCACCATGGTGAGCACACTGTAACTTTCACACATATGGGGAGAGCAGAGATTCATTAAAGCACTTGAGTAGCAAGGTAGATCTACTTGATTACAAAGCTCATGATCACAATATGATCATGTATAGAGAGAGAGAGATGAACACATAGCTACCGATAGAACTCTTAGCCTCGAGAGAGAACTACTCCCTCCTCATCATGGGAATCAGCAACGATGATGGAGATGGTGGGGGAGATCGATGGAGATGGCTCCGGGGGAACTTCCCCGTCTTGGCAGGGTGCCGGAACAGAGACTTTCTGTCCCCCGAATCTCCCCTTCGATGGCGGCGGCGCTGCGGACCTTTTCGTGGCTGGAGGCTTGACGATTTAGGGTTTATGCATCGGGAGGCTCTTATAGGCGAGAGGCAAGGTCGGTGGGCGGCCAGAGGGGCCCACACCACCTGGTGGCGCGGCCAGGGCTAGCCCGCGCCACCACATGGTGTGGCCAGGCCCTGGCCCTCCTCCGTCTCGTATTCTGGCTCCGTGAGTCTTCCGGTAAAATATCAACTTTGGCTTTTGTCCCATCCAATTCCGAGAATATTCATTTTCTGACTTTCTGGAACCAAAGATAGTAGAAAACAGGCAACTGGCACTATGGCATCTTGTTAATAGGTTAGTCCAAGAAATCATATGAAAAGTACTTCAAAGTGTGGACAAAACATAAGAAAGTAGATAAAACCAAGCATGGAACATCAAAAATTATAGATACATTTGCAATGTATCAACATCCCCAAGCTTAACTCCTGCTCGTCCTCGAGTAGGTAAGTGATAAAAAGAAAGAATAATTTTTGAGGTGACATGCACCACCATAAACTTGATCAAAGTATTTGTAAAACATTCGAAGCTAGGATCATAGTACTTCAATCATAGCATGGAAGACAAAGTTCTAGCACTAAGACAAAGAAACTATGATGCAACATGAAAAGGAACAAACAAAAGATTCATGAATAACAATGCTTTGCAAGACGTTTGTTTGTTTCACATAAAGAAAACATAGCATAATATTATTCAGTTTGTCCCTCATAGAGTAGCAAATATAAATGCATAGGACACCTTCAAAGTTCATAAGAGTGACTAGATACAATAGTTTAAAACAAGCAATATCAAGTTATGCATCAATCAACTAGTCTTGGGACAATGCACATAGAACTAAGAATGTCCACTATGCTCTCAAAGTAGGTGCATAAAGATAGAAGGTGGAGACTCAGTATAATGGTGGAAGAAAGGCCTTCATAGAAGGAAGTAGGGATTCAAGTTTCATAAAGAGCTTCCAAAAATTATGGTACTTACTAGCTTTCAGCTCTCATTGCCCCTATCATAAGCATATTGAAGTGATTAAGGTTAAAGTGAACAAACAATGGTGTACATGCTTGTCGAAGTATAAGTTAGAAATCTCATGTCCCTTGTATACGAGGGCTGCTCCTCATGCTACTCAAGTTTAGTCACCGGTAAGTTCTTGTCATCGTAAATACATGTGTATCATAGAGAACCTCCAATGGGGTACCCCTTTCCCGATGATACGGAAGAATCCCCATATCAAAATGATAAGGCAAGCAGACAACGAGCATCTCAGAAATCTGTCAAAACAGACCAGCAGGTAAAGACGAATTTTTTCGAAGACCTTCTGTTGCTCAAATCAAAAAGTGTTGAACTAACGAAAGTTAGATAACAACTTGGGGCAGAAGCACCAAAATTCACGCCTCCAAAAGACGTTCAGAGATTTTACAGGAATATTTACGGTGAAGCACATAAATCTGTTTCGGGACAGCAACTTTCCCAATCATTACTTCTCTCTCATTAGAGGTTACTCTTGACACAAAAAGCAAATAAAAAGGATAAGGAGAGGTTATTACAGAGGTAATAACTTCCAAGACTCATCTACAACTTTTGGGTTATCTCCCAATAAGTACTTTTCTTTAACGCCTTTAAGTTAGGCATGATAGTTTTAGAAGATGCTCACATAAGGAATTTGAATTGAAGTAAAAGAGAGCATCAAGAAGTAAATTCAAAACACATTTAAGTCTAACCCACTTCCTATGCATAGGAATATTGTAAAGAAACAAGTCATGAAAGCACAAAGCAACAAGCATAGGAAAGCAAAACAAGTGCAACTTCAAGACTTTCAACATAAAGAGGGGAAACTTAATATTATTGAGATGCATAAAACCATGTTTCCCTCTCTCATAATAACTTTCAGTAGCATCATGAATGAAACTAACAATATAACCACATGAAACATTCTTATCATGGGCCACATGCATAAAATAATTAATACTCTCCAAATAAGCGTAGTCATTCTTATTAATTGCAGTGGGACCAAATTCAAAAAAATAGCTATCATTATTATTCTCATCACCATAATCATCAAATATAGGAGACATATTGTAATCATAATTAATTTTCTCCTCAATAGTAGGTGGACTGAAAATATCATACTCATCATTGTAATCATCATATATTTGAGGTTTGGTATCATCATAAGCAATAGAATAGCTATCTTCCAAAGCTGGGGAACTAAAAAGATCATTTTCATAAAAACTAGCTTCCCCAAGCTTAGACTTTTACATAGCATTAGCAATAATGGTGTCCAAAGAATTTATACTAACAACATTGTTATCAGCATGCAAATAAAGTTCCATAGGTTTTTTAATTTTCTCTTTAAACACTTCATGTCCTAACTCAAGATAAGTACTATAAAGCTCTCTAATTTTGTTGTTGTTTTCCATTAAGCCTAACTAGTGAAAACAAGAAACAAAAAGACAAAATTGCAGAATCTAAAGGAAATAACTTCGAGCACTCACACTGGAGGATGTGAGTACCTTTTACCTTACCTCCCCGGCAACGACGCCAGAAAATAGCTTGATGTCTACGCACTTCTATTCTTGTAGACAATTGTTGGGCCTCCAAGTGTAGAGGTTTGTAGAACAGCAGCAAGTTTTCCCTTAAGTGGATCATCCAAGGTTTATCAAACTCAGGGAGGAAGTGGTCAAAGGTATTCCCTCTCAAGCAACCCTGCAATCAAGATACAAGAAGTCTCTTGTGTCCCCAACACACCCAATACACTTGTCAGGTGTATAGGTGCACTAGTTCGGTGAAGAGATAGTGAAATACAAGTGGTATGGATAATTATAAGTGGCAACGGTGGTGAAAAAGACTAAAGGCAAACTGAAATAAAGATGGAAGCAAGCAAACATATAACAGATCTAGTAGCAAACGGTGTTTCAGTGCTTAGAAACAAGGCCTAGGGATCATACTTTCACTAGTGAACACTCTCATATAAATATCTTCTCTTTATGATACTACTCTTAACTACTCTCCGGTTGAACACTCTAATCGATGGTAGGGCTATAACAGCATACCTCAAAGTAAGCCTTTCCCATCTAGAAAACCCCACACTGTCACCTTGAGTACTAGATGAGTCCAACAAACACCACAATTTCATAAAGATATCCATTTCCAAATATAACTCATAACAAGTATTTGTAATCTCTAGCCTAAGTGCCACCATGGTGAGCATGCTGTCACTTTCACACATATGGGGAGAGCAGAGATTCATTAAAGCACTTGAGTAGCAAGGTAGATCTACTTTATTACAAAGCTCATGATCACAATGCATAGAGAGAGAGATGAACACATAGCTACCTGTAGAACCCTTAGCCTCGAGAGAGAACTACTCCCTCCTCATCATGGGAATCAGCAACGGTGATGGAGATGGTGGTGGAGATCGATGGAGATGGCTCCGGGGGCACTTCCCCATCCCGGCAGGGTGCCGGAACAGAGACTTTCTGTCCCCTGAATCTCCTCTTCAGTGGCGGCGGCGCTGCGGAACTTTTCATGGCTGGAGGCTTGACAATTTAAGGTTTATGCATCGGGAGGCTCTTATAGGTGAGAGGCAAGGTCGGTGGGCGGCCAGAGGGGCCCACACCACCTGGTGGCGCGGCCAGGGCTAGCCCGCGCCACCACATGGTGTGGCCAGGCCCTAGCCCTCCTCCGTCTCATATTCTGGCTCCGTGAGTCTTCCGGTAAAATATCAACTTTGGCTTTTGTCCCATCCAATTCCGAGAATATTCATTTTCTGACTTTCTGGAACCAAAAACAGTAAAAAACAGGCAACTGGCATCTTGTTAATAGGTTAGTCCAAGAAATCATTTGAAAAGTACTCCAAAGTGTGGACAAAACATAAGAAAGTAGATAAAACCAAGATGGAACATCAAAAATTATAGATACATTTGCAATGTATCACCCACATGCTGGTCATGGTTGACAAGTTTACCAAATTGATTGAAGTGAAACCAATTCGGAAATGTGATGGGGCAACAGGAGTAAGATTCCTCAAGGATATAATCCTAAGATACGGCTACCCCCATAGCATCATAACTGATAACGACACAAATTTTGCTAAAGGAGCATTTGCGAGGTTCTGCCAGGAAAAGAAGATCCGGTTATATGTCGCATCAGTAGCCCACCCCGCATCGAACAGGCAAGTGGAAAGATCCTACGGACTGGTATTGTCCGGGATAAAACCCCGGCTCATAGAGCCGCTACAAAGATCAGCGGGGTGCTGGATAGAAGAACTACCAACGGTATTATGGAGTTTAAGAACAACTCCGAATCGATCAACGGGCTATACACCATTCTTTCTGGTATATGGGGAAGAAGCTATATTACCAGCCGACATAGAGCATGATTCGCCTAGGGTCACCCAATACACAGAAGCCAAAGTGCGCGAAGCCCGGCAAAATGATGTTGATCTACTCGAAGAAGCGAGAGAACTAGCCTTGTCCAGATCCGCCATATACCAGCAAAATCGCCGACGCTATCATAGCCAGAAAGTAAACCCCCGAGTTTTTCGGGAAGGTGATTTGGTGCTAAGGCTAATACAGCGCACCGCTGGCATGCATAAGTTATCCCCCCATGGGAAGGGCCCTTCATTGTGAGCAAAGCTTTGCGTAATAATTCCTACTATCTTATTGATGCACAACCCCAACAAAAGAACAAGGCGGATAGGTTTGGAGAGGAATCCAAAAGACCATGGAACGTAGCACTGCTGTGTCCTTTCTACACCTGAGAGGTGAATGTATCCGAACTACTCATATGTCGGTATGTATGTCGGCAGTGAGCTTATCAATAAAATCTTTGCTACCCCGAGCAGAGACTCGGGGACTGCTATACACTTGTCTTGTTTTAATATGTCGGCTGGGTTAAGTCACTTACGTCTTAGTTGGATTAGTAATGTGTTAGCACCAGCAACCTAACTCTTCGACTTTGCTACTGTCCAACAAGAATTGGCTTCATGGCAAGCAAGAGAACAAGTTTGGAATGGCAAAGCACATGAAAAACAACTAAGGAAGAAGAGCTTAAGTGGGCCGACATTGGTTTTTTGGCTAACCCTTAGTTTATTTTCTTCACTAAAGCGCCGAATCATTTTTGAGCTAATCTCAAGGTTTCAAGTATTGTTAAGTCAATTTTTTGAACCTCGGACTCGTAAGTCAAAAAACCGAATCAAGGTAGACGCGGGCCGAGTAAAAAATTGGAGGAACAAGAAAATGAAACTCGGGGACTTCGCCCACGATAATCCGGCAGTAAAAACTTAGTTCGAAACATGAAATTGTAGCACAAACAAACCAGAGTATTTAATTACATTTGCGCCCGGCATTCCGGGGATCTGATAAATATGATAAGTGTTTTCAAGGGGCAGAAGCAGCAGGAGAATCATGTGTTGAGGGACGTACTCCGGAGTGTGCGGGAGGAGCGCTGGCTTCGTCTTCGTTCTCCGGGTCAGCTTCGTTGTCCTTCGGGGCTTCAGCCTCGTCGCCTAACTCGGAGCCCTCGCTCTCACTCCCTTCTTCTTCAGCTCCAGAGACAATCTCGTCATCAGCAGCATCAAGGAAGCTCGGCCCCTCATTCCAGGCATGGCAGAAGGAATACTGGATGAGATTGTTCGCACAGGCCTGGCGGTGCGCGATCCACTTCGGATCCTCGCACCACTTAGACCCGGTGCGCATATGCTTGAGCAATGCCAAGTCAATCCCTTCATACCATGAAAGCGCAAACTTCAGAACAATGTCGGCTCCAGCCCGTGTCGCAGATTCGCACCACAGGTCTAGTTGTGTCTCACATTCCATGAATTTGGCTATGAAGTCTAAGGTTCTCTTGGGAATGGTCTCACTGGGCCAGAGGCAGCTAAACATCCGTGTTGCTGCTGGGATAATTTCCGCGCCGAAATTCCTTACTATCTCGAGACGAGCGGTGAGACTCGCAGGGAGATCCTCTGTGGCATAAGGAATTGGCTCGGCATCAGGGCCAACAGGAACTCCACGCTGCTCACGGGATCCGTGTACGGCGGAGGCAGCGAACGAATCGCTCTCTGGAAATTTGCCTAAGGATAAGAGGAGCAATAGTGAGCGGATGGACCAAATCCAAATTGTAAGAAATCAAGCAAGAGCGGAGAACTTACGCGCAATCTGGAAGAGAAGTCAATGAATCTCGGAATCAGTGTTGGCGTTGTGGACTCGGAGTTTTTCGCACTCAGTGATCACCGACGCAAGTTTGACGTCGGCTTCCTCCAGTAAGCTCTTGTCCTTAGAGATTTATGTAACTAAATGCTCCTTCTCTTCGGCAAACTCGTGATCGGCCTTCTCCAGCGCGGACTGATGAGAGCTCTTGAGTCTCTGGATTTTGGCATTCAGCCGAGTAATCTCCCAGTCCTGCTGCTGGAGCCGAGCTATCTCAGCGTCCTTCTTCTTCAGTTCAGCCTCATACTTCCCTGATTGTTCCAGGCAGTGGGTCATCAGTTCAGGCATAGGAACACTGTCCTCAAGAGAAACTGCAACATGATCCGGAGGACCCAAAATATGAGTGTCCACCGGATAAAGCATGGAGGGTACGATGATCATGTAAAGGGGATGAAGTTACCTTTGATCTCCGCAAGATTCTTCCTCATGATTATATTCTCAGCCTCAACCTCGGCTGCGTAATCCGGACAAGACATTCATATAAGTTCTAAGAAGTTTGAATGAACAAGGAAGGAAGAGAAATGGAAACTAACCCCTCTTTTGGTACTCCTCCAGGAGTTTACCATAACGCCCGCGTATGTCTTTGTAGGAGTCCAGTAGGCGCTGGAACTCAACGGTTCAGCTGTTAGTGGTAATCTGAAACAAGAGAGACAAAAGTTCAGAGAAAGTGGAAATTATTCGGAGTCTACAAGATCCGGGCCAAGTGGAACTTAACCCGGCTCTAGGTGTGTGGATATTTGAAGTCTACAAGATCCGGGCCAAGAGGAACTTAACCCGGCTCTAGGTGTGTGGATATTTGAAGTCTACAAGATCTGATTCAAGTGGAACTTAACCCGGCTCTAGGTGTGTGTGGATATTCGAAGTCTACAAGATCCGAGCCAAGTGGAACTTAACCTGGCTCTAGGTGTGTGGATATTCGAAGTCTACAAGATCCGAGCCAAGTGGAACTTAACCCGGCTCTAGGTGTGTGGATATTCGAAGTCTACAAGATCCGGGCCAAGTGGAACTTAACCCGGCTCTAGGTGTGTGGATATTCGAAGTCCACAAGATCCGGGCCAAGTGGAACTTAACCCGGCTCTAGGTGTGTGGATATTTGAAAACAACATGATCCGGGCCAAGGGAACTTAACCCGGCCCTAGGTGTGGATATTCGACGTCTACAAGATCCGGGCCAAGAGGAACTTAACCCGGCTCTAGGTGTGTGGTTATTTGAAAACTACATGATCCGGGCCAAGGGAACTAGACCCGGCCCAAAATTTAGTGCAAATTAATGGCAACATGAACAAAAACTAGGGAGCATCCGACCGAATAACAAGTTATTCCCTCGGAGGCTCGGGGGCTGGGATATACCTACAAGTGCTAAGTTATAAAAAACATCAACATCGGAGAAAAAGGATTACCTCCATCATCCGGCCAACCAGGGAGATAGCCTGAGAGGCGAAGTTCATTTGCGCGCTGAACTCAGCAGGGCCGAACCTTTCTGGGAGATCGCCCTGAGGGTCGACGATGTCGACGTTGTTCCAGTTCTTCACATAATCAAGGAGAATGGCTCGTCACTAGGCCCTTCACATGGGCCTCGCGCCTGGCGGATTGAGCTGCAGTGGGGCTGGTGTGCAAAACCAGTTGTTTGCTGCCCTCTGATCCGGAAGATGCCCCGGACAAAGCTGACCCGGAAGTCTTCGTAGCTTTGCCGGATGAGGGTTGAGGAGCGTGCTGAAAGAAATCAGTGATTGAAGGGGCAGACCCGGTGGGGGCCGAAGGAGCTTTCCCCTTAGGAGGCTTGGAGGCCCTTGCTGCAGTTGTTCTTGCTGTTGCTGCTGGTGTTGCTGGTGTTGGTGCTGGTGTTGCTGCTGGTGCTGGTGCTGGTGTTGTTGCTGCTGGTGGTGTTGCAGGTGCTGTTGCTGGTACTGGGGATACTAGGGGCTGCGCCGATGAAGCTGGCGCCTCAACATTGGGCATAGAGGCCGAGGAGCTGGGCAGATCCGGCATTGCCGTATCCAAATCCGGCCTCCTACCCCCCATGCCGACATTGCCCTCCTCTTGATGAGGTGGACTCTGGTCAGGTGCGGCCGCAGAACCCTCATGAATAGGGCTAAGCGGACGTGGGTCATCATTGTGGGGGGGGGGGGAGAGGGATCGCTCCAGAGTGGGGAGGCTATGCCGAAACCTCTCTGGGAGATATCCATAGGAGCTCTGAAAAAGGAAGAACAGCAAGTCAAAAATAAAGAACCAACCAGGGGCTAAGGCAAGCAATGGAAGAATTCGAGGTAGAAATGCTAAAAGGACTTACTCGTCAACTGTAGGAGGAGCCCGAGGTTTGGGCGCCCTCCGGACTGTGCTCTTGGCGGCAGGCTTGGCTGAGGGTTTAACCCCGGACTTCTTTTGCCTCTTCTTGGGCGGTGGCGCCTCCAAAGCTGCGGCCGGGGTAGCTGCGCGCTTCTGGGAAGGGGCCGGGGCCGGTAGCAAGCGGAGGAACCTCATGGACCTGAGCGTCCGGGTTAGCTGAACATTCGAACATAAGCCAGGTGCAAATAAGAGATAAGAACCGGATCAAGTACCTCAACATCCGAATCATCATCATCTGGCCAATCCCTTAGAGAAGACACCTTACCAGCGCTACGTTTGATGACGTCCGGGGCAGGCAAGAAGGCCTCCGGGTCAGTCTCCACCTCGTCTCCCTCGGGACGGTCCTCCAATCACTTGCTGGCCAGAACCTCGCCATCCTCCAGCGGTTGCTAGAGAAATTTCTGAGAGAATAATCGCCAAGTTACAAAGGGAAATCAACATACAAAGAGAATCCAGATAAAAAAGAGGGTTAACTTACCTTTGGAGGAGGATTGGCGCAAGTGAAGGGCTCAAGTCCCCACTCCCAGGCCTCGAAGAACTGCTTCTCCACGTTGAAAATAGACTTAACCCGGCAGAAAACCGCCGAGTTATCCAGCTCAAAAGAGGAGGTCCGGTGAGGGTCAAGAGGACCGCTAAGGAAGCAGATCTTGTGGGCTCGCTTCGGGAGGGGGGAGACCCGGATGCGGAGGAAAGTGATCATGATATCCTCTCCCCGATGATGCTCCTTAAGCAGCTCCGTGAACCGGCGAGCCACCTGATTCGCCAGGGCCGTGGTGCGCTTGGGAATGCTTTCCCAAAGCGAGGTGTCTGGAGGACCGAGTCTGAAGGGGACCAGCCGGATCTAGTCCTGCTTGGTGGTGTTCCGGACGTAAAAGAAGGTCCAGGCCCAGCCCTTGCAAGATTCGAGCCCCGTGACCCGAGGGAAGACGGATTGCTTCCGGGGAGAGATGGAGGCGGCGCCACACTGCGTCAAGTGTTTGTCCTCTGGGGCACACTCCTTATCTGGAACCACATTCCTTCGCAAACCAAAGAACTTGATCCAAAGTTCTTTGGTTGGCCAGAGGCTGATATACCGCTCAATGCCGGAGGCAAAAGAGAATAGAGAGGTGATAGCATTTGCGGGAAGATGATGCGGTTGCAATTTGTAGGTGGAGATGAAATCAAAGAAGAAATCGGAGGTGGGAAGGCCGAAGCCGCGTTGAAAATGTGACAAGAAAACAACGTACTCCCCAGATTTGGGGGTGGGAGTAATCTCACCGGCGGGGATGCGACGAGAGGCGTGGAGCCAAGCCAAATCTTCCTCGCGAACGATGGAGCCACCCCAGCATCCGCGCTCGCGGCCCTTTGCCCCTTCCTCCGGCTGCGCCACCATCGAAGCTTCAGCTTCAGTCATGGTGAGATTGAAGCTTTCGAAGGGATGATCTGAGTAACAGTATCCTGAAGAGGGGAAACGGGAAGCGCAAGGCCCCGTGGTGGAGATTGGAATAGGAAACAGTGGTGCTGGCGTGAAATACCACCGGAGCACGGTCGCAATGGCGCTCGTGGAGAAGAAAACCGGCAGCGGCGGAGTCACAGGGAAGAAGCGAGAGAGCAATGGAGTGCGGCGCGAATGGGGGAACTTCCCCTGGGAGTGCACAGCACCCTCTACTTAACCGTGCCACGCGTGTCGTGGGATCCTTTGCGGGTGGCAAACCGCACGCAGCGAGCGTGTATGCGAATCGACCAACCAATCAGAGCAAGGCCACAAGAGAGGCCACTGGAGCAAATGATCCCATGACGGGACATGGCGTTACAGTTAACAAGGCGCTGCAGTGATGAGACGTTTACAACAGTTATGCCTGACGGAACGATAGTAACCAGCGTGGTAAATTCACATGGCCCTTAAAATGAGGCAAATGATGATTACCCTCCACGTAGGATGTGGAGAAGCGTACGAGAGAAGGAAAAGAAACCCGGATAAGCAAGCAAAATACCTAGCCAAAGAGGGATAACTCGGAAAGAGCGAAAGGATCGCAAGAGAAGAAGCTCTGGGCTACGAGATAACTCGGCCCAAGGAATAAAAGATTCGGATATGGAAACCTGCTGTGGCCTTAACAACTGAAAATTTGCTCAGACCGCACCAGCTTCAGGGACTAATGTTGGGGGGATACCCCCGGGTAGGGCAACGCCGGGGTGTAAGGGCCGAGTTAGCCGGGGTACGGGGCGGTCAAAGCAAAGTGCTGACCGGGTCACCTCAAGGCAGGCCGAATCACGGTGTGGCCCGGCCCATGGGGCATTGCCTTGACAATGGTCCGGCAGGCATAAGATCTATGCCGGCCATGCCTATCTATTTTGCAGGTAAGTGGGTAAGCCGTATTAGCTATATGCTAGCCGGATTATCTTGGCTTCAAAGAGAAGGAATCCCCCGCTGGTCAAAAGGTGGCTTTATTACCTGAAGCATGTGCAAAGTAAAGTAAAGGAGAGGACCAGTGGGTCAGTGGTGACCAAGGTGATGTGGGCAAAGACGGATGACGTAGCCCGTGACACCAAAAGACAAGGGTGATGCTGTGGGTTACGTCCAAAGCCCGGACGAGCCGTTAAAGAAGAATAAAGAAGCATATGTTTTATTAAAGGAGCATATTCGTAGAATATGCTGCCACCTGTGCCCTAGAATTGTAACCCGGGCTCCCCTATATAAGGAGCACCAGGGCCTCCGTAGAGGGGGACGACATTTAGAGGAATCACTCTCTGTCTAAGGTAGAACTCGAGGGCTAGTTAGTAAGGGGTAAGAGACATTGTCTCCTTCTTGCTAAGGACCTCAAGAACACTTGTGAACACCTTTGATAGAGAGAATACAAGAACATATGTGCGTGGAATCACCACGCTCTTCCTCCCTGGAATCCCCTAGCACACATTGCCCCCATATTTAGCCTATCCATGGCATCTGCCGTGCCACCACCACGACAACACCCCACCGTCCTACACCCTCGCCCATGCCGATAGCCGGCTGTAGCGACGCTACCGCCGAGCTCGTGCCGCACTGCTCGGTCCCCACGCCACACTATAAAAGGAGGCCACCCCCGCCTCCATTCTCCACACCAACACCTTCCCCACTCTACACTGACCTTCCCCACTTTCCTCGGAGCAAGGCGAGCACCACCGCGCCGGAATTTCACCAGAGCCCGTCGCTGCTAGAGGAGAAGAGTGTCATTGATTCCGACCACCCCAAGCCCTACTGTGACCGCGCCTAGCCTCGCCGTCGTCTACCACGTCGATCGCCCCTATCGCCAACCCTAGCTAGATCCCAGGTGAGCCCCTCGAGACCCCTACCGCTGTGCTAGGTCATTTTCCTCGCCGGAGTAGTTCGTCGTCGACGATGACTCTCCGTCGTTGATCTGCCTTCTAATCGCATGGCTCAGATTAGCTGGTACCGTTTCATGTAGTTTAAGTCGCTGACTGGTGGACCCCGCCTGTCAGTAGCCTGTTGCGCCGCGTAGTGCAGCTGGGCTAGCCCGTTTTGCTTTCCTGCTCAGGCCTGGAAATTCAATTATTGTTTTTCCATTTGGGTTTAAACTAGATTCTGTTCACATATTCAAAAATCAATTCAGAGAGTTTCACCTAACCAAATTGCATTATTCACATTTTGATAGACATATATTTAAATTATCTATCTAACACCATTTGATTTAAATCATTTCGAGTTAGAGAAAATACTTAGTAAAAATAACAAGACAGAGACTTTTCTACATTCAAACATTTTTCAAAAATCAACCATAATAGCTTTTTAGTTGATTCCAACTCTAAAAAATCACATTTGACAATATCAATCTGAATATGTAAAAATATCTAGGTTTGAATGAAGTGACATTAGACTAGTACCAAAAGAATGCTATTAGGGCATTTCTAGTCACTTTAAATCTATTAAATGATAATCTTAAACTTAATAAAACTTGATCAACACTTTAAACTTAATGCTACCAGGGCATTTCTAGGCATGCTTTGTTTATATGCCTTTGGTTTATACCAATACCAAGTTTTACTTGCAAGCTTTATTCTTTTCACTTTACCAAAGTTCTTTACTTTTAGTATAGATAACATAAAGAGTATAAAACAAGGCCTATACTAGATGTCATTCTATGGCATGACATTGAAGATTAGCACCCCACGTTAGTGAACACTCTTAACTTAGCGGCTAGTGCTAAGCATAAAAACTTGACCACTTTAGTTGGGAATACTTGGTGAAAATGATTATGAAAACCTTGGAATGACGCTTCATTCTATTGAAATGTTTTGACATGTGTTGAGAAACACAAATGGATTTGATGATGAAAATGTTGAGGCATGAGCCTTAGCCCTTTATAAAAACTGATGGTTGGGTTCGGATGCGATACCATTCCAATTTTACCGTACAACCACAATACCTGAATTGGGTAAGGCTTAGCTGGAAGTTTATATGCATTAGTATGGGTTCCCTCATAGAAGAGGTTTGAGCTGAGGCTACCTCTTGATGATGTCCACCTCTGCAGTGCCCAAGATGGCAGATGGCCATGGCTGGGAGGCCAAGCTCATAGGGGAGGTGCCTATACTAGAGTGTGTAATTGAAAGGTTATGATTGATTATCCGCATACTAAGTATGATGATTCAGGGTTATCCCTGACGGATGTATCCAATTTTGTGGTGAAAGTGTACCACCTCTACAGAGTGTCAAACTATTCGAATAGCCACGTCCACGGTCATGGACAGTTGGAGTGGCCATACTGTTCCGTCGTCAGATGTTTTCAAAATGACTTGTGAAGTGAACTATGAATTTGACTTGACCACAACAGGGTTGTGAATATGAAAACTAGGTTCCCACTTAAGTGATTTAGAACAATAAATTAGCTTTCTTTACTTCTAGACTCGGTTTAGATAAATCTGGCTTTTTGCAAATAAACCTAGAGCTTAGGATTCCTACTAGAACTACCTTACTTGTTAGTGATAGTTTGCGAGTACTTAAAGAGTACTCTTGGATTTGTCCCTGGCTATTCCCGTGGCTAGACCATGAGGAGGACTATCAGGAAGATGTACAGCAGGACAGCTATGACAACTAGGATCATCTCCCATCGTCAGCATTGCCTATGACACCGAAGATGGAGCCTACTACTACGCTTATTATTCCGCTGCTTGTTTGTATTAAGACTGGATCAGGAGATCCTTTATTTGTGTAAGACCTTATTATTGTTCGTATATGTCTCACAAAAATGGTAATCTTGGGATTGCGATGTATGGCATAACAGACATCTGGGATTAAAAGTCCGGCTGTTTACAAGTTGGTATCATAGCCATCCTGACCATAGGAGACCCTAGTTAGAATGGACGTCCGAACAAAAACTTAATTTCAAAACAAAAGAAGTGAGTATTTATGAAAACCTATTCCCACTCTTATCCTTGATTCTTTCAAAAAAACATGTTCCTCAAAATTCTTAGATTCCTACATAAAATTGGACACACTTGATCACCTCACTAACTTACTTATCCTAAATTCTTATAGATGGAAGTTCAGTATTGCAAGTTCTACTAGTTGGGCAACGGAGGCCCGCTGATCTTTGAGAGGGATCTTGATGCACTGTCAGAGTATCTTGAGTGCCCACATCCGGAATTTTTCGGGGCTCAACTCAAGGATCACCCAGGAGGAGATCTACAATGGCTGATAATTGCATATCTCAGAGGCAAGATGGAAGCACCCCTTTCTGAGAAGATTCAATTCACCATGCGAGAGAACAACTGGCTAGATGGATTAGCCAGGGTTATGCATGAAACTCTTGCCCGTCTGTGTGGGAAAAACATAAACTTGATCCAGGGAACTCGCTTTGCGCACTTCGCAAGGTGTGATTCTATGGGAATGCCATTGGAGATGCCGAGTCACCTAGAGATGAAGCGCCAGGTGGAGAATCTTGACTTCCTGCTATATGATATGCAGAAGGAATTGGACAATGCTCGAGCCTACGCCAACCACAACCTTGCCACTGTTGCCAAGAAGGACCAAACTATCGCCATTCTCGTCAAGGATCGCCAATCACTTCGTCGTCAATGCGAGAAGAAGGATCGCACCATCGCTCGTCTTCGCAAGAAAGTGGCCGATCTCGAGAAGACCATCCATGAGCAAGAAGTCCAGCTTGAAGCAAAGGAAGAGGAAGAAAGTCCAGCTTGAAGCAAAGGAAGAGGAAGAAGGTGAAGACATCCAGGCAGATCTTCACTCGTACCTCAGAGATGACAACGACTACCTGGAGGATGATGCCCTGGATTTCTACACCGATGATGACAATTCTGACTTCATTGATGATGAGTAGATGCACTTGATCACTACCTTAGGAATGAGTTGTATCGGTCCCATTGTATCGTAGTTTCACATAATGGTTCTTAAAACCATTTGTTTTCTATTTGTGTGGTGTGTGTGTTTGTATTGTGTGCTTGAATGAATGAATGAGAATAAGTTAGTTTGCAAAACGTGAGTCAAACTCAAAGTTTAAAGCTTTTAAAACAAAACCATGAACCTTAGAACTTTCCCTCTTATCCCTTTATCTATCTCAATCTTCAGATGACTCGTGGAAACAAAGGAGGAAGCAGCTCATCGCATGACCCGATGTTGCAGATTCTGCAAATGCTAGTTTCTGACCGTGAAGCTAGTAGAGCCGAACGCCAAGACAACCTAGCCACTCTTCAACAGATAGCTCAAATGGACCACAATAATCAGGGCCATGGAAATCAGGATCACCATGGATCCAAGCTTAAGAACTTTTAGAATACCAATCCCCTATCTTTAATAAATCTGAGGATCCCTTAGATGCTAATGACTGGCTACAAACCATGGAGAATAATATGGAGGTCGTAGGAGTTGAAGCCAATGAGAAGGTACTGTTTGCCACCCACTATCTAGCAGGAGATGCAAGAGCCTGGTGGAATAGCACCCGTACCATGAACCACGGTCAGGTGATGACTTGGGAAGCTTTCAAGATCAAGTTCAGCTGCAGCCATGTGCCCCAAGGTTTAGTCACCAGAATGAGAGATGAGTTTAGAGAACTGAAGCAAGGAAGGATGGCGGTAGTTGAGTACTGTGACAAATTTCTGTCGCTAGGTAGATATGCCCCTGATGAGATCAACACTGAAGCCAAGAAGAAGGAGAGATTCCTGAACGAATTTGCATGATGAGATGCAGACCATGTTAGTCAACATGTGTTTTGAAGACCAAGAAGAGCTAGTAGACTCTGCCATCCAAATGGAAGGGAAGATCAACCAAGCCAATGACAACCGCAAGCGCAAGATGATGCACCAAACTGGGTCCCACAATAACCAGAAGTATTGCCCCAATTCGTCTGCAGGATATGCCTCGAGAAACAACAGACCCCCGATGAACCGTCCAAGCTACCCCAGTCGTAGCGGAGGAAACTTGAAGTCTGGAGGAAACCACAACAACAACCCGGCAACTCCAACAACTTCAACCGTGCACCGCCCAAGTCCAACAACAACAACAACAATACTGCCCCAAGGACTAGAAGCAATGTTGTGCATGTTGCAGCCAAAGACAAGTCCCAGATTACTTGCTTTGAATGTGGAGTCAAGGGTCACTACTCCAATGAGTGTCCCAAGAAGCTTGCAGCCACCACCAATGTGAATGCCCCAGCTCAGCAGCAGCGCCGTGTTCAGCCTGGAAGGAGATTCGCCCTAGGGAATTCGCTCAACCGCAATGCCTGTCTGTTCCACATGAATGCTGAAGAAGCCCAGGAAGCGCCAGATGTCGTGCTGGGTATGTTTTCCGTTAACTCAGTACTTGCAAGAGTGTTGTTTGATTCTGGAGCATTGCACTAGTTTGTTACGGAGGAATTTGCATGCACTAGTAAGATTCAACCAACAAAATTGAAGCATGTTATGATAGTTCAAATACTTGGTTCAACTACCAAAGCTAGAAAAATTTGCAAGGTTGTACCTATCAGAATCCATGGGATAGATTTTTATGCCAATGTAATAGTACTTGGAACCAAAGGTTTGGAAGTAGTACTAGGAATGGATTGGATGTCAAAACATAAAGGATTGATTGACTGTGCGAAGAAACCCATAACAATGACCAGCAGCTCTAGAGTATTAGTAGAGCATGTATCAGAAACCTTGCCCCGTCAATTCAAATGCAACAAGAGTCTAGCCCAACCAACCATTGACCAAGTCAGATTAGTCTGTGAATACCCCGACGTATTCCCAGATGAATTGCCTGATATGCCCCCAGATCGGGATATCGAGTTCATTATTGAACTAATTCCTGGAACTGGACCCATAGCTCAGAGAACTTATAGTATGAACCCATATAAACTAGTGGAGCTGAAGAAGCAACTTGATGCTATGCTGGAGAAAGGTCTGATTCAACCAAGCGCATCACCATGGAGATCGCCTGTTCTGTTTGTGGACAAGAAAGATGGAGGTAACCGTTTGTGCACGGATTACCAGAAGTTGAACGATGTCACCATCAAGAACAAGTACCCACTGCCCAAGATAGAGGATCTGTTTGATCAGTTGACTGGTGCCAGAGTGTTCTCTAAGATTGATCTTAGAACTGGTTATCACCAACTCAAGATTCGTGCAACGGATATTCCAAAGACCGCCTTTGCCACCAGATATGGATTATATGAGTACACAGTCATGTATTTTGGATTAACCAATGCCCCCGCTTATTTCATGAATCTCATGAATAAATATTTTTATGAACTTTCTGGATAAGTTTGTCGTTGTTTTTATCGAAGATATTCTAATCTATTCCAAGTCAGAAGAAGACCATCAGCTACATCTGAGAACCATCCTTGAAACCCTTAGAGAGTATCAGTTGTATGCCAAGTTTAGCAAATGTGAGTTCTGGTTGAAGGAAGTAGGATTCCTAGGACATATTGTGTCGGCAGGAGGAGTCGTTGTTGATCCCGCCAAGATCAAAGATGTTGAAGTATGGGAAGCCCCAACCACTCAAACTCAAGTCCATGCATTTCTCGGATTAGCGGGATATTACCTCAACTTCGTTTAAGGATTTTCGAGCATCGCAAGACCAATGACCCAATTGTTGAAGAAAGATAAGAAGTTTGAATGGATGGATAAATGTGAAGCAAGTTTTCAAGAGCTCAAGAAGAGATTGATTTTAGCCCCAATTCTGATTATGCCAGATATCAAGAAGCCTTTTGATGTGTATTGTGATGCATCCAAGATTGGTCTCGGATGTGTGTTGATGCAAGAAGGCAAAGTCATAGCATATCTATCCAGACAACTGAAGCAGCATGAGCAAAGCTACCCTACCCATGATCTTGAACTAACAACTGTAGTTTTAGCTTTGAAGACATGGCAGTATTACCTGATGGGTAATCGTTGTGAGATTTATTCGGATCACAAGAGCGTGAAGTATATTTTCACGAAGGAGATGAATATGAGGCAAAGGAGATGGATAGAGTTAATCAAGGATTATGACCTTGACATTCACTATCACCCCAGTAAAGCCAATGTGGCAGCGGATGCTCTTAGCAGATTGCCGTGTAGGTTAAACACTATGATCAAAGAAGCCCAGCAAAGTTTGCATGAAGAGTTGGAGAAATTTAGAACAGCGCTAGTTAGCAAAGGATTGTTAGCTAGCATTGAACTTCAACCCACGTTGATCAGTCAGATAAAGGAACCACAGAAAGGAAATGCGAGTATCGACGGAATCAAGCATCATATCAGTTCAGGAAAGGTACCTGGATTCACCGAAGATGAAGAAGGAGTTTTGTGGTACAAATGACGTATCTGTGTGCCAGCAGATTCAGAGCTGAAGGAAGTCATCATGCAGGAAGCTCATGATACTCTTTATTCTATCCATGAGGAACAAAGATGTATCAGGATTTGAAGGAGCAATTTTGGTGGCACAAGATGAAGAGAGAAATCGGAAGTTACATAGCCAAGTGTGATATCTATCAGCGAGTCAAGGCGGAACATCAGAGACCCGTAGGACTGTTGCAACCATTGCAGATTCTAGAATGGAAATGGGATTCTGTCGGAATGGACTTTATCACCGGTTTGCCTACTTCTAGTAGGGGAAATGACTCTATTTGGGTCATAGTTGATAGACTGTTCAAGGTAGCCCATTTCATACCTGTCAAGATAACCTATCAGAATTCGAAGCTAGAAGAGTTGTACATTGCTAGAATTGTCAGTTTGCATGGAACCCCTAAGACCATAGTGTCGGATCAAGGAACCCAGTTTATCTCAAGATTTTGGCAGAAAGTCCAAGAAGGATTAGGAACCAAGCTGAATTTTAGCATAGCTTATCACCCGTAGACCGATGGACAGACTGAAAGAGTCAACCAAATCTTAAAAGATATGTTGAGAGCTTGTGTTCTAGAATATGGATCAAAATGGGAAGATTGTCTGCCTTTCGCAGAATTCTCATACAACAATAGTATGGAAGGAAGTGTCGTACCCCCTTGAATTGGTCACAAGTAGGAGAGAGTCAGATTTTTCGGACCCGACATCCTACGAGAAGCCGAAGAGAAAGTTCACAAAGTCCATGAGCACCTCAAGACCGCCCAATCTAGACAGAAGAGTTATGCCGATGAGAGACATCAAGACTTGACTTTCAATGTCGGGGATTTTGTGTATCTCAAAGTGTCGCCATTGAAAGGAATGCAACGTTTTCAACTGAAAAGAAAGTTAGCCCCCAGATATATTGGACCCTTCAAAATTCTGAATTACCGAGGAGAAGTATCTTATCAACTAGAACTGCCAGAGATGTCATCCATTCATAATGTGTTCCACATCTCGTTACTTCGCAAACAATGCTACTTGACTCGTTCTGACAAGTGATATCCCTATGATCAAATCACATGTTGCGCAGCTATTGGATATTACTTTTCCGAGCAGGCCCTTGAGTATGTTCCCGTCACATGGACTAAGAAATCCTGCTCTTGACATATATTGCCTCTACGTTTTCCTCCGAGTATCTGAACTCACCTTTATAACCACTATGTTACCAAGTGGTGCTTGATGCTATCTAAGCACTCTCGGGAGATAGTGATTGATATAGCCTCACGGTCTAACGAATAGTCTATGAGGATCCATTTCTAATCATCGTAACTTGACCTTCTTGACATGATCGAGTCACGATGTTTAGGTTGGGTATTGGTTCATCATCTCATTCTCAGAATGAGTTGACTCCATTTCCAACTGGGATAAATGCCACATGATCAGGAAACTTGATCATCTGTTGACCAATGAACTAGTGACTAGAGTTTCACTGGAAACCCCTAGTTGTCTATATATCACACGTGTATTGATGTTTCCACTCAATACAATTATAGCATGATATAAAACTTAATCATAAACTATACGATATCATAATATTCCTTATAACTATTTGTCTCTAGGGCATATTTCCAACAGTCTCCCACTTGCACTAGAGTACAAATACACTAGCTGCATTTGTTCTTAATCATTGGCACCATATCCGGTACCATGAACATGCTGGCAGAAAGTCCAAGAAGGATTAGGAACCAAGCTGAATTTCAGCATAGCTTACCACCCGTAGACCGATGGACAAACTGAAAGAGTCAACCAAATCTTAGAAGATATGTTGAGAGCTTGTGTTCTAGAATATGGATCAAAATGGGAAGATTGTCTGCCTTTCACAGAATTCTCATACAACAATAGTTATCAAGCTAGTTTGCAAATGACCCCATTTGAATTTCTGTATGGAAGGAAGTGTCGTACCCCCTTGAATTGGTCACAAGTAGGAGAGAGTCAGATTTTTCGGACCCGACATCCTACGAGAAGCCGAAGAGAAAGTTCACAAAGTCCGTGAGCACCTCAAGACCGCCCAATCTAGACAGAAGAGTTATGCCGATGAGAGACGTCAAGACTTGACTTTCAATGTCGGGGATTTTGTGTATCTCAAAGTGTCGCCATTGAAAGGAATGCAACGTTTTCAACTGAAAGGAAAGTTAGCCCATAGATATATTGGACCCTTCAAAATTCTGAATTACCGAGGAGAAGTATCTTATCAACTAGAACTGCCAGAGATGTCATCCATTCATAATGTGTTCCACATCTCGTTACTTCGCAAATGCCTAGAAGTTCCGGAGAAGACCAAAGTGTTCAAGAACATCGATCACCGAGCCATCGATATCAACAAGGATCTAACCTATCGTGAAGTACCCGTCCGTATTTTGGAAGAATCCTTCAGAATCACCAAGACCCGGAGTATCAAGTTTCTCAAGATCTAGTGGAGCAACCATACTGATGAAGAAGCTACTTGCGAGAGAGAAGATTGCATTAGGACTGAGTTTCCAGATCTCTTTAGTTCCTAGTTTTCTTAAATCTCGGGACGAGATTTTGTTTAAGGAGGGAAGGTTCGTAACATCCCAAAACTTTAATCAAGGTTATCAAGTTCTAATCACCCAAGTTTAGGGTTCACAAAAAACTTTATTTAACAATTTGAATATGAATGCATGTGTGTTTGCATTACTGTAGAATTGAGTGTATATGCCATGCTTGATTGTTCTATGTGATGTGAAATGGTTTAAATATGAATGCTACATCATCTAGGATATTTACAAACAAAACCAAAAGAAAAATAAATAAAAAATGAATAAATAAAGCAAATGGTCATTTTGACCAAAATCAACCACTAGGCCACTTTGTGTGTTCCTAGAAGAAGATTTCTAACAGAAGCATTTCTACTTCTTTTCACCCCTTGCTAGACCAAGTAAAAGTGAATCAAGGCCCACTTTACAAACTTATAAAAACATCTATCAAATCAATTTAATGGACAGTTGAAAATTGAATCAAGTTCATATGTGAAGATCCCACTTTTTCAAAAACCTACCAAATAAATTCCCCTTGACATTTCCAAACAAACATAGACTCTCAAGCTTAATATAAGATCACCCAAAAAAATGAATCAAAAATTCCAAACTTTGTTTCATGCCGCCATTAGCACAAACACCTTGTTTACAGAGATAAACCTCTAGCCTAACTTCACTGTTGTGCATAGTAATAGTTGACCATTTGGTCCCCTCTTTACTCCCCTGTCTCCCCTAAGTCTAACCCAGCCCCAGACCAGCTCCCCCCTTCACCGTTGGCACAGTGGAGCGCCGCCCATTTGTGGTCATCGCCGGCCGACCATGACCAGCTTGCAGCAGACCGCCCCGCGCCCATCCAGGATGTTCAGGAGGTGCGCCATAGTCCACCGCCACCCCATGTCCAAGCCACAACCCCAGCCGAGCCATGGACCAACCGAGCACGCCGCGCCCAAACTCTCTGCGCCATGTCCAGAGCGCGCCAGCGCGCCGTGTCCAACAAGCTCGCCCAGCTCGCGCCTTGCCCTCCCTGCGCATGCGCAACCCCGCCATAATCACGCCAACCCAACAGACACCCCCATTCGCCGCCGCGCGACCCGCAGCTGCCGCACGCCGCCGCAAGCACCTCTTCCACCGCGCGGAGCACCGCACACTCCCGACCGAACCACACCACCCCTTGTCGTGCCATTATGCCCATAAAAACTGCCAGGGAACACCACACCGTCCTATGCCCTCGCCCATGCCGTTAGCCGCCTGTAGCGATCCCACCGTCGAGCTCGCGTCGCACCGCTTGGTCCCCTCGCCGCACTATAAACGGAGGCAACCCCCGCCTCTATTCTCCACACCAACACCTTACCCACTCCTCACTGACCTTCCCAACTTTTCCCCGGAGCAAGGCGAGCACCACCGCGTAGGAATTTTACAGGAGCCCACCGCTGCTGGAGGAGAAGGGCGCCGTTGATTCTGACCACCCCAAGCCCTGCCGTGACAGCGCCTAGCCTCGCCGTCGTCTACCACGTCGATCGCCCTGTCGCCGACCCTAGCTGGAGCCTGGGTCATTTTCCACTGAGACCCCCACCGCCGCACTAGGTCATTTTCCTCGCCGGAGTAGTTCGTCGTCGATGATGACTCTCCGCCATTGATCTGCCTTCTAATCACACGGCCCAGATTAGCCGGTACCGTTTCGCGTAGTTTAAGTCGCTGACTGGTGGACCCCGCCTATCAGTAGCCCTCTCGCCGCGTAGTGCAGCTGGGCCAGCCTGTTTAGCTTTCCCGCTCAGGCCTGGATATTCAAATATTGTTTTTCCATTTAGCTTTAAACTAGATTCTGTTCACATATTCAAAAATCAATTCAAAGAGTTTCACTTAACCAAATTGCATGATTCAAATTTTGTTAGAAAGATAATTAAATTATCTATCCAAGCCAAATGGATTTAAATCATTAGGATATAGAGATAATCCTCAGTAAAAATAACAAGATATAGACTTTTCTACATTCAAACATTTTTCAAAAATCAATCATAATAGCTTTTGAGTTGATTCCAACTCTAAAAAATCACATTTGACAATATCTATCTGAATATGTAAAAGTATCTAGGTTTGAATGCAGTGACATTAGACTAGTACCAAAAGAATGCTATTAGCGCATTTCTAGTCACTTTAAATCTGTTAAATGATAATCTTAAACTTAATCAAACTTGATCAACACTTTAAATCACTTTCTGAAGGAAATATGCCCTGAGAGGCAATAATAAAGTTGTTATTATATATTTCTTGCATATGATAGATGTTTATTTTGCATGCTATAATTGTATTGATAGGAAACATCAATACATGTGTGTTTAATAAACAAAAAGGGTTCCTAGTTATGCCTCTCTTATAGACTAGCTTGTTGATTAACAAGATGATCAAAGTTTCCTGATCATGGACATTGGATGTTGTTAATAACAAGGTCATAGCATTTGTGAAATGATGTGATGAACATTCATCCGAAGTATAACATTACGATCAAGTCATTGTGTTTATATTGCTATAACATCATACAAAGTAGTCTTAGTCCTTAGACCATGAGATCATGTTAATTGCTAACATCGGAAGAGTATCTTGATAACATCAAACGTCACACCGTAACAGGGTGACTATAAAGATGGGTTCAGTACTACGAAGGTGTTATGTTGAGGCTCATGGATCAAGAGTGTTATGCTGATTCGCTGGAGCGAGGAGGTGGAGGTTGTCTGGTGGCTTGAACGTGTGTGCGAGGACGGATGCGCTGCTGATTTGCGGCGCTCGGACTTCCACATGATCTTGAGATCGGCAAGCGTACGACTACATCAACCACGAGTTCCTACTCGTTAACAAAACTCGTTGTCTTCGAGGGTAAGTTCTCCATGGATGTATCTCCACCCGTTGCTCTGTATCTAGTAGATAGATCTTGGCGTATAGTTCTCATCGTAGGAATTTTTTTGTTTTCTATGCTGCGGACCCAACAGTGGTATCAGAGCCTGATCTATGCGTAGGTGCTTTGCACAGGAAGTACACATATGTTTATATGTGGGCGATGATGATCATGTTATTGCATCTTCTATGTACTTTGGATATTGGTGGCTTAGTGGGATGAAGCGGCCCAGACCAACCTTACATGTCATCGTACATGAGACCGGTTCCACGACTGACATGCAACTTGTTTTGCATAAGTGGCTGGCTGGTGTCTGTCTCTCCTACTATAGTCAATATCTGATTTACAACGAGTTGCTAATAACTTAGTTATCCTCGTTGTGGTTCATGTTCGTAGGTAGGACCGGTTCTATCTCTAAAAGCCCTAAGCCACGTAAAACTTGCAATTGATAAATTAGAGGCGTCTAGTTTAGATCGTTGGTGGGCTAGTGTCTTGATATGGTATTGTTGTAAGTAGATGTATGATAGATACTCTTACAACTCACTTAACGTGTAAGTTCCATAGACCTTGGCCTTACACACAAAGGAAAGATAGAGATCATACCACGATGCAAATGATAGAGATCAAATGCATGGACCATATCACCTCACTTCACACATTAGATGTTAGCATCTTATATTGCTAGTTTGGCGCTTTTGGTAGCATTATAAGATGATCCCTCATTTAGATATCAAGATAAAATGTGTTCTTCCTTAAGTATGCACCGTTTTGTGGATCGTGTTTTGAGGCATCACGTGATGATCGGGTGTTCTCGACTCTACGCTTTCATACAACGGGTGTAAGACAGTTTTACACACGCGAATACTAAGGTTCTTACTTGACGAGCCTAGCATGTACAGACATGGCGTCGGAACACGGACCGAAAGGTTAAGCATGAGTCATATAGTTGATATGATGCCTATATAGATACTCGCCTTTGAAGCTACACCGACTCACGTGATGATCGGACTTGGTGTAGTGGATTTGGTTCATGTCATCACCAAAAGGACACGGGGGATGTCGTTTTTGAGTGGGAGTTCATTACTAATTTGGATTAGTTGTACTCAATCTATCATAAACTTAGTCTAAATATATTTTACAAATTCTGTTGTTGATGGCACCACCTGCTTTTAATTTCAGTGTGTTCATGGAGAAAGAGAAGCTTGCTGCGAATGGTAGCAACTTCACCAACTGGGCTATGAATTTGAGGATTCTCCTCACTGCTGCACAAAAGCAATATGTGCTAGAGGCGCCGCTAGGCCCCCCACCAGCTCCTGATGCCCCTGACGAGGAAAAGAACGTCTATATAACTCGTCAGGAGGATCACAACTTAGTTCATTGCAGCATACTGTATGGGCTAGAACCAGAACTTCGAAAACGTTTAAAAATGGCAATGCCTTTGATACCATGGGAGAATTGAAAATGATTTTTGATACCCATGCTGCCGTAGAGAGTTATAATGCTTCTGAAAAGTTCTTTAGCTGCATGATGGAAGAGAACAGCTCCGTTAGTGAGCACGTACTCAAAATGTCTGGGTACGCCAATAAGCTTGTGTCCTTGGGAATAACGATTCCCATTGACTTAGGCATACATCGTGTTCTCCAATCTCTGCCACCTAGCTACAAGAGCTTCGTGATGAACTATAATATGCAGGGCATGAAGAAGTCTCTTCCTGAGCTTCTGTCAATGCTTAAGACTACTGAAGTGGATATTAGGAAAGAATATCAAGTGTTGATGATCAATAAGACCACCAGTTTCAAGAAGGACAAGAAAGGCAAGCAGAAGGGAAAGAAGGGCGGCAAATCTGTTGCCGCGCCTGAAAAGAAACCCCGAGCTGGCCCTAAGTCTGACACCGAGTGCTACTATTGCAAGGGAACTGGCCATTGGAAGCGCAACTGTCCCAAGTATTTGGCGGACAAAAAGGCCGGCAAGGCAAACAAAGGTATATATGATATACATGTTATTGATATGTACTTGACTAGTACTCGCAGTAGCACCTGGGTATTTGATACGGGATCGGTTGCTAATATATGTAACTCGGTTCAGGGGCTGCGGAACAAGCGACAACTAGAAAGGGATGAGGTCACGATGCGGGTCAGCAATGGATCAAGAGTTGATGTGATCGCCGTCGGAACGCTGCCTCTCCATATGCCGTCGGGATTAGTTATAAACCTGAATAATTGTTATTTGTTGCCTGCACTGAGCATGAACATTGTATCCGGATCATGTTTGATGCAAAGTGGTTATTCGTTTAAATCTGAAAACAATGGTTGTTCGATTTATATGAATAATATCTTTTATGGTCATGCACCTGTGTTGAATGGTTTATTTCTATTGGATCTCGATAGTAGTATTATGCATATTCATAATGTTGATGCTAAAATGATTAAACTTGATAATGATATATCTGCATATATGTGGCACTGCCATCTAGGTCATATTGGCGTTAAACGCATGAAGAAACTCCATTCTGATGGACTTTTGGAATCACTTGATTTTGAATCATTTGATACATGTGAGCCATGCCTTATGGGCAAGATGACTAGAACGCCGTTTTCCAGTTCAATGGAATGGGCGACAGATTTGTTGGAAATCATACATACTGATGTGTGTGGACCAATGAGTGTGTCGGCCCGAGGTGGATATTGTTATTTTGTTACTTTCACGGATGATTTGAGTAGATACGGGTATATCTATTTAATAAAACACAAGTCTGAAACTTTTGAAAAGTTCAAGGAATTTCAGAATGAAGTGGAAAATCATCGTAATAGAAAGATCAAATTTCTACGGTCTGACCGTGGAGGAGATTATCTAAGTTACGAGTTTAGCACACACATGAAAGAGTGTGGAATAGTTTCACAACTCATGCCTGCCGGAACACCACAACGTAATGGTGTGTCAGAACGTTGTAATCATACTTTATTGGATATGGTTCGATCTATGATGTCTCTGACTGACTTGCCACTGTCATTTTGGGGTTATGCACTGGAAACCGCTACATTCACTTTAAATAGGGCACCATCTAAATCCGTTGAAAAGACACCGTATGAATTATGGTTTGGAAACAAACCTAAGCTGTCATTTCTTAAAGTTTGGGGATGTGATGTTTGTGTGAAGAAACTTCAACCGGATAAACTCGAACCCAAAGCGGAAAAATGCGTCTTCATAGGATACCCTAAGGAAACGATTGGGTATACCTTCTATCACAGATCCGAAGGCAAGGTCTTTGTTGCCAATAATGGATCCTTTCTTGAGAAGGAGTTTCTCGCGAAAGGTGTGAGTAGTCGGAAGGTAGAACTCGAAGAGGTTATTGAACCTTCTCTTCATGAAATGGCGAGTAGTGCAGCACCGGAAGTTGTTTCGGAGTTGACTTCACCTAATGAAGAGAGAGCTAATGATATTGATCATGAAACTCCGAAAGAGGACACTACCGAACCTCGCAGGTCAAGCAGGACACGTGCAGCTCCTGAACTGTACGGCAATCCTGTTATGAATTTCATGATTGATGAAATAGATGACCCTGCGACTTATGAAGAAGCGATGATGAGCCCTGATTCCAACAAATGGCTAGAAGCCATGAAATCCGAGATGGAATCCATGTACGAAAACCAGGTTTGGACCTTGGTGGACTTACCTCACGATCGAAAGGCCATTGAGAATAAATGGATTTTCAAAAGAAAAACTTATGCTGATGGTAATGTAACCATCTATAAGGCTCGACTTGTCGCAAAGGGGTTTCGACAAATTCAAGGAGTTGACTACGATGAGACATTCTCTCCTGTAGCGATGCTTAAGTCGGTTAGGATTATGTTAGCAATTGCTGCATATTTCGATTATGAAATATGGTAGATGGATGTCAAAACTGCGTTCCTCAATGGTAATATTGAAGAAGAGTTGTATATGATACAACCAAAGGGTTTTGTCGATCCTAAGGATGCTAATAAGGTGTGCAAACTTCAGCGATCCATCTATGGACTGAAGCAAGCATCCCGGAGTTGGAATCTCCGCTTTGATGAGGTGATCAAAGAGTTTTGATTTGTCCAAACTTATGGAGAGGCTTGTATTTACAAGAAAGTGAGTGGGAGCAATGTGGCATTTCTGATATTATATGTGGATGACATATTATTGATTGGAAATGATATAGATCTTTTAAACAGTGTTAAAAGTTATCTAAACAACAAATTTTCGATGAAAGACCTTGGTGAAGCGTCATATATATTAGGCATTAAAATCTATAGAGATATATCAAGGCGCCTAATTGGGCTATCGCAGTGTACATACCTTGATAAGATATTAAAGAAGTTTAATATGGACGGAAGTAAGAAGGGGTTCTTACCTATGTTGCAAGGCAAGACATTGAGCAAGACTCAAAGTCCGGCTACGACAGAAGAAAGAGAGATAATGGATAAGATCCCCTATGCCTCGGCCATAGGCTCTATTATGCATGCCATGCTATGTACAAGACCGGATGTGGCACATGCTACTAGTTTGACTAGTAGGTACCAATCTGATCCAGGTTCGGAACACTGGATAGTGGTCAAGAACATCCTCAGGTACTTGAGAAGAACTAGGGATATGTTTCTTATATACGAAGGTGAAGAAGAGCTAGTCGCTAAGTGTTATGTCGATGCTGCTTTGACACCGATCCGGATGACTCTAAGTCTCAATCCGGATACGTATTTCTCTTGAATGGAGCAGCAGTTAGTTGGAGGAGTTCCAAACAACCTGTGGTGGCTGGATCAACAACGGAGGCGGAATATGTTGCTGCTTCAGAAGCGGCGCAGGAGGCAGTTTGGATGAAAGAGTTCATTACAGAACTGGGTGTGGTTCCCAGTGCATTGGACCCGATGGTGATCTATTGTGACAACAATGGAGCCATAGCCAACGCAAAGGAACCAAGGTCTCACAAGAATTCCAAACATATTAAGCGCCGATTTCACTCCATCCGCGAGCATGTCAAGGATGGAGATATAAAGATTTGTAAAGTGCACACAGACCTAAATGTAGCAGATCCGTTGACTAAAGTACTCCCTAGGGCAAAACATGATCAACACCAGAACTCCATGGGTGTTAGATTTATCACTATGTAAACTAGATTATTGTCTCTAGTGCAAGTGGGAGACTGAAGGAAACATGCCCTGAGAGGCAATAATAAAGTTGTTATTATGTATTCCTTATATATGATAGATGTTTATTTTGCATGCTATAATTGTATTGATCGGAAACATCAATACATGTGTGTTTAATAAACAAAAAGGGTTCCTAGTTATGCCTCTCTTATAGACTAGCTTGTTGATTAACAAGATGATCAAGGTTTCCTGATCATGGACATTGGATGTTGTTAATAACAAGGTCGCACCATTGGTGGAATGATGTGATGAACATTCATCCGAAGTATAGCATTACGATCAAGTCATTATGTTTATATTGCTATAACATCATACGAAGTAATCTTTATCCTTAGACCATGAGATCATGTGAATTGCTAACACCGGAAGAGTATCTTGATAACATCAAACGTCACACCGTAACATGGTGACTATAAAGATGGGTTCAGTACTACGAAGGTGTTATGTTGAGGCTCATGGATCAACAGTGGAATTTGTCAATCCCGATGACGGATAGATATACTCTGGGCCCTCTCGGTGATATCACATTGAGATAGCTTGCAAGCAAGTGATGTGATCACTAGAATGTTATATCACGGAACGAGAAAATAGTGCATGTCAGTAACGAGATCAAACTAGGTATGGAGATACCGATGATCGAATCTCGGATATGTAATATATCGAGAGACAAAGGGATTTAGTTACAAGCGTTAAAGGTTCTCATGATCACAGAAGTCATCGTTGAATGTGTAGGAGTCAGTACGGATCCCCAGGTCCCGCTGCTGATTATTGATCGGAGAAGGGTCTCGATCATGTCTGCATTATTCGCGAACCGTAGGGTGGCACACTTAAGAGTTACCGGACACCATTTTGGAGCACATATGTTTCAGACGAAAGAATTGCAAAGCGCATGAATTGTTTCAATAGAAACCGGAAATTGTTTTGGGTGAAATTGCAGAAAATGGTTCTGCATGTGATATTGAAATATTGCAAGGGGCTATATGTGAATGTTTGTTAATTAAAGTAATTAACAAAATTCTGAATAAATTTAATAAAAAGAGTTTTATTAAATGAGAGAGCATTAAACTTGGAGAATTTTAATGCATCTAAAGTGGAGACTTTAAAAGGGAATGTGAAGAGGCATTTTAATGTGGAGGGGTTACCACCACATGAATGGGGGAGGTGAGGGGTCACCCCCCCATGCGCCGGCCATGGAGAGAGGGGGCACCCCCCTCCTCCCATAAAAGGCCACCCATTCCCTCCTTCATCCACGCACCTCCTTGTGAAGGATCTCTCTCCCCCTCTCGAATTATTCCCCCATGGTCTCGGATTAGCGAGATACATGTTCCCGGTGGCATTTCGTCTGGAAGGAGTTGCTGCTTACGCTGGATCGCTGGAGCGAGGAGGTGGAGGTTGTCCGGTGGCTTGAACGTGTGTGCGAGTGCGGATGCGCTGCTGAGTTGCGGCGCTCGGACTTCCTCACGATCTTGAGATCGACAAGTGTACGACTACATCAACCACGAGTTCCTACTCGTTAACAAAACTCGTTGTCTTCGAGGGTAAGTTCTCGTTGGATGTATGTCCACCCGTTGCTTTGTACCTAGTAGATAGATCTTGGCGTGTAGTTCACACCGTAGGAATTTTTTTGTTTTTCTATGCTACGGACCCAATAGTGGTATCAGAGCCTGATCTATGCGTAGGAGCTTTGCACGGGTAGAACACATATGTTTATCTGTGGGCGATGATGATCATGTTATTGCATCTTCTATGTATTTTGGATATTGGTGGCATAGTGGGATGAAGCGGCCCGGACCAACCTTACATGTCATCGTACATGAGACCGGTTCCACGACTGACATGTCATCGTACATGAGACCGGTTCCATCGACTGACAGGCAATAATAAAGTTGTTATTATATATTTCTTGTATATGATAGATGTTTATTTTGCATGCTATAATTGTATTGATAGGCAACATCAATACATGTGTGGTTAATAAACAAAAAGGGTTCCTAGTTATGCCTCTCTTATAGACTAGCTTGTTGATTAACAAGATGATCAACGTTTCCTGATCATGGACATTGGATGTTGTTAATAACAAGGTCACAGCATTTTTGAAATGATGTGATGAACATTCATCCGAAGTATAGCATTACGATCAAGTCATTATGTTTATATTGCTATAACATCATACAAAGTAGTCTTAGTCCTTAGACCATGAGATCATGTTAATTGCTAACACTGGAAGAGTATCTTGATAACATCAAACATCACACCGTAACAGGGTGACTATAAAGATGTGTTCAGTACGACGAAGGTGTTATGTTGAGGCTCATGGAGCAAGAGTGGAATTTGTCAATCCAGATGACGGATGGATATACTCTTGGCCCTCTCGGTGATATCATATTAAGATAGCTTGCAAGCAAGTGATGTGATCACTAGAATGTTATATCACGGGAACGAGAAAAGAGTGCATGTCGGTAACGAGATCAAACTAGGTATTTGGATACCGATGATCGAATCTGAGACATGTATTATATCATGAGACAAAGGGATTAAATTGCTGACGTTAAAGGTTCTCACGATCACAGAAGTCATCGGTGAATGTGCAGGAGTCAGTATGGATCTCCAGGTCCCGCTTCTGATTATTGATCTGAGTGGAGTCTCAATCATGTCTGCATTATTCGCGAACCGTACGGTGACACACTTAAGGGTTGCCGGACACCATTTAGGAGCACATATGTTCCAGACAAAAGGTTTGCAAAGCGCAGGAAATGTTTCGATAGAAACAGGAATTGTTTCGATAGAAACCAAAATTGTTTCGGGTGAAATTGCAGAAAGTGGTTCTGCATGTAATATTGAAATGTTGCAAGGGGTTTTATGTGAATGTTTGTTAATTAAAGTAATTAACAAAATTCTGAATAAAATAAATAAAAGAGTTTTATTAAATGAGAGAGCATTAAATTTGGAGAAATTTAATGCATTTAAAGTGGAGACTTTAAAAGAGAATGTTAAGGGGCATTTTAATGTGGAAGGGTTACCACCACATGAATGGGGGAGGTGAGGGGTCACCCCCCCATGCGCCGGCCATGCAAAGAGGGGGCACCCCCTCCTCCTATAAAAGGCCACCCATTCCCTCCTTCATCCTCACACCTCCTAGTGAAGGATCTCTCTCCCCTCTAGATATTCCCCCATGGTCTCGGATTAGCGAGATACATGTTCCCGGTGGCCTTGCGTCTGGAAGGAGTTGCTGCTTCTGCTGATTCGCTGGAGTGAGGAGATGGAGGTTGTCCGGTGGCTTGAACGTCTGTGCGAGGACGGATGCGCTGTTGATTTGCGGCGCTCGGACTTCCACACGATCTTGAGATCGGCAAGCGTACGACTACATCAACCACGAGTTCCTACTCGTTAACAAAACTCGTTGTCTTCGAGGGTAAGTTCTCCATGGATGTATGTCCACCCATTGCTCTGTATCTAGTAGATAGATCTTGGCGTATAGTTCTCATCGTAGGAATTTTTTTGTTTTCTATGCTGCGGAGCCAACACTTTCCCATGTATTAGAATATGTGGTGATGACATGTGTCCACATGATCCCATATTTTATTTGGAGAATATTAAATCTTAATTAATTTCAATGAGTAGAAATTACTTTTCTAAAATAAAATGAATAAAACTAGTTCTTTATTTCATGTGATGATTGTGATGATGCTAGATCATCAAGTGTGAGCCTTAGTGTGCTAAATAGAAATAGTTAAGTATTTTTTGGTGATTGTGTACCCCGTATTCATTTATAGACGAAAGTACCAACCAAGGATACGAGGAGGAGGAGTTCTACCCCGAAGAAGACGAAGAAAACTTCAATCACTGCACCAATCAAGGCAAGCCATCCCTACTAAACAAGCTAGACCCTTGGAAGCTAACACTTGCAAGTATTAACCTAAGCAATATGCCTTAGGCATGCTTTGGTTATATGCCTTTGGTTTATACCAATCCCAAGTTTTACTTACAAGCTTTATTCTTTTTTACTTTACCAAAGTTCTTTACTTTTAGTATAGATAGCATAAAGAGTATAAAACTTGGCCTATACTAGATGTCATTCTATGGCACGAGACTGAAGATTAGCACCCCACATTAGTGAACCCTCTTAACTTAGTGGCTAGTGCTAAGCATAAAAACTTGATCACTTTAGTTGGGAATACTTGGTGAAAATGATTATGAAAACCTTGGAATGATGCTTCATTCTATTGAAATGTTTTGACATGTGTTGAGAAACACAAATGGATTTGATGATGAAAATGTTGAGGCATGAGCCTTATCCCTTTATAAAATTTGATGGTTGAGTTCGGATGCGATACCATTCCAATTTTACCGTACAACCACAACACCTGAATTGGGTAAGGCTTAGCCGGAAGTTTATATGCATTAGTATGGGTTCCCTCATGGAAGAGGTTTGAGGTGAGGCTGCCTCTTGATGATGTCCACCTATGGAGTGCCCAGGATGGCAGATGGCCATGACAGGGAGACCAAGCTCATAGGGGAGGTGCCTATACTAGAGTGTGTAATTGAAAGGTTATGATTGATTATCCGCATACTAAGTATGATGATTCAGGGTTATCCCTGATGGATGTATCCAATTTTGTGGTGAAAGTGTACCACCTCTACAGAGTGTCAAACTATTCGAATAGCCGCGTCCGCGGTCATGGACAGTTGGAGTGTGTAGGGGTTCTGCGCATGAAAACAATAAGATTTTACCCTACGCCCCTGAACCCTTGATGCTGCCAAGACCTATCTATTAGTAATACAGTAACAGGAGAGCCTTTTCGCGAACTTACCCTTGAAGACCAAAAGCGTTGTCAACGCTCAGGAGAGCGTGGTTGATGTAGACGAACCGCCGGCAGGCCCTAGTGGGTCCCGCGCGGGGGGGGGGGGGGGCTTGGCCCACCCGGCCACACCCTTGCCCCTTCTCCCTCTCTCCTTTCCCTAATGGGCCCTCTCCCCTCTGGGAATTGGCCCATTAAGCCTTTTGACCTTTTAATTGATTATATATTTTATTAAATCATTATGAATAAATGATTAAATCAATATTTAACATTCATTAACATATTATTCAACCTCCGTGGCTATGGAACACTTCCACCTCCACTCCGGACATCCTCTGGACTTACCAAAACCCTTCCGATTTTCTCTCTACTATTTTGTAGCGATTCTTTGGATCCTATAAACACTCTCTAAGCATTATCAAGCCCTTAAGCGTGATACCCCACGGTTCAGGAACACTCCAGACATGGTCGGGGCATTCCTGCACCAATGATCGACAGAGGGACCTGGATGGCCATGTGACCCCTGTGCTTTCCACGAAGATCTTTCGTTGTTTGAACCAGGACAGTCGTGTCTTATTCCCTTTGTATCTCGATACTTGCATTGCCCGAGATCTAATCAATGACATCACCATGTCGTGTTCAAGCTCGTTACCAAACAATGCTACTTGACTCGTTCTGACAAGTGATATCCCTATGATCAAATCACATGTTGCGCAGCTATTGGATATTACTTTTCCGAGCAGGCCCTTGAGTATCTTCCCGTCACATGGACTAAGAAATCCTGCTCTTGACATATATTGCCTCTACGTTTTCCTCCGAGTATCTGAACTCACCTTTATAACCACTATGTTACCAAGTGGTGCTTGATGCTATCTAAGCACTCTCGGGAGATAGTGATTGATATAGCCTCACGGTCTAACGAATAGTCTATGAGGATCCATTTCTAATCATCGTAACTTGACCTTCTTGACATGATCGAGTCACGATGTTTAGGTTGGGTATTGGTTCATCATCTCATTCTCAGAATGAGTTGACTCCATTTCCAACTGGGATAAATGCCACATGATCAGGAAACTTGATCATCTGTTGACCAATGAACTAGTGACTAGAGTTTCACTGGAAACCCCTAGTTGTCTATATATCACACGTGTATTGATGTTTCCACTCAATACAATTATAGCATGATATAAAACTTAATCATAAACTATACGATATCATAATATTCCTTATAACTATTTGTCTCTAGGGCATATTTCCAACAGTCTCCCACTTGCACTAGAGTACAAATACACTAGCTGCATTTGTTCTTAATCATTGGCACCATATCCGGTACCATGAACATGCTGGCAGAAAGTCCAAGAAGGATTAGGAACCAAGCTGAATTTCAGCATAGCTTACCACCCGTAGACCGATGGACAAACTGAAAGAGTCAACCAAATCTTAGAAGATATGTTGAGAGCTTGTGTTCTAGAATATGGATCAAAATGGGAAGATTGTCTGCCTTTCACAGAATTCTCATACAACAATAGTTATCAAGCTAGTTTGCAAATGACCCCATTTGAATTTCTGTATGGAAGGAAGTGTCGTACCCCCTTGAATTGGTCACAAGTAGGAGAGAGTCAGATTTTTCGGACCCGACATCCTACGAGAAGCCGAAGAGAAAGTTCACAAAGTCCGTGAGCACCTCAAGACCGCCCAATCTAGACAGAAGAGTTATGCCGATGAGAGACGTCAAGACTTGACTTTCAATGTCGGGGATTTTGTGTATCTCAAAGTGTCGCCATTGAAAGGAATGCAACGTTTTCAACTGAAAGGAAAGTTAGCCCATAGATATATTGGACCCTTCAAAATTCTGAATCGCTGAGGAGAAGTATCTTATCAAGTAGAACTGCCAGAGATGTCATCCATTCATAATGTGTTCCACATCTCGTTACTTCGCAAATGCCTAGAAGTTCCGGAGAAGACCAAAGTGTTCAAGAACATCGATCACCGAGCCATCGATATCAACAAGGATCTAACCTATCGTGAAGTACCCGTCCGTATTTTGGAAGAATCCTTCAGAATCACCAAGACCCGGAGTATCAAGTTTCTCAAGATCCAGTGGAGCAACCATACTAAAGAAGAAGCTACTTGGGAGAGAGAAGATTACATTAGGACTGAGTTTCCAGATCTCTTTAGTTCCTAGTTTTCTTAAATCTTGGGACGAGATTTTGTTTAAGGAGGGAAGATTTGTAACATCCCAAAACTTTAATCAAGGTTATCAAGTTCTAATCACCCAAGTTTAGGGTTAACAAAAAACTTTATTTAACAATTAGAATATGAATGCATGTGTGTTTGCATTACTATAGAATTGAGTGTATATGCCATGCTTGATTGTTCTATGTGATGTGAAATGGTTTAAAGATGAATGCTACATCATCTAGGATATTTACAAACAAAACCAAAAGAAAAATGAATAAATAAAGCAAATGGTCATTTTGACCAAAATCAACCACTAGGCCACTTTGTGTGTTCCTAGAAGAAAATTTCTAACAGAAGCATTTCTACTTCTTTTCACCCCTTGCTAGACCAAGTAAAAGTGAATCAAGGCCCACTTTATAAACTTATAAAAACATCTATCAAATCAATTTAATGGACAGTTGAAAATTGAATCAAGTTCATATGTTAAGGTCCCACTTTTTCAAAAACCTACCAAATAAATTCCCCATGACATATCCAACCAAACATAGACTCTCAAGCTTAATATAAGATCACCCAAAAAATGAATCAGAAATTCCAAACTTTGTTTCATGCCGCCATTAGCACAAACACATTGTTTACAGAGATAAACCTCTAGCCTAACTTCACTGTTGTGCATAGTAATAGTTGACCATTTGGTCCCCTCTTTACTCCCCTGTCTCCCTTAAGTCTAACCCAGCCCCAGACCAGCTCCCCCCTTCACCGTTGGCACAGTGGAGTGCCGCCCATTTGTGGTCATCGCCGGCCGACCACAACCAGCTTGCAGCAGACCGCCCCGCGCCCATCCAGGATGTTCAGGAGGTGCGCCATAGTCCACCGCCATCCCATGTCTAAGCCACAACCCCAGCCGAGCCATGGACCACCCGAGCACGCCGCGCCCAAGCTCTCTGCGCCATGTCCAGAGCGCGCCAGCGCGCCGTGCCCAACAAGCTCGCTAGCTCGCGCCTTGCCCTCACCGTGCATGCGCAGCCCCGCCATAATCACGCCAACCCAGCAGACACCCCCATTCGCCGCCGCACGACCCGCAGCTGCCGCACGCTGCCGCAAGCACCTCTTCCACCGCGCGGAGCACCGCATGCTCCCGACCGAACCACACCACCCCTTGTCGTGCCATTATGCCCATAAAAACCGCCAGGGAACACCGCACCGTCCTACGCCCTCGCCCATGCCGTTAGCCGCCTGTAGCGACGCCACTGTCGAGCTCGCGCCGTACCGCTTGGTCCCCTCGCCGCACTATAAAAGGAGGCAACCCCCGCCTCCATTCTCCACACCAACACCTTCCCCACTCCTCACTGACCTCCCAACTTTTCCCCGGAGCAAGGCGGGCACCACAGCGTAGGAATTTTGCAGGAGCCCGCAGTTGCTAGAGGACAAGGGCGCCGTTGATTCCGACCACCCCAAGCCCTGCCGTGACAGCGCCTAGCCTCACTGTTGTCTACCACGTCGATCGCCCCGTCGCCGACCCTAGCTGGAGCCTGGGTGACCCCGTCAAGACCCCCACTGTCGAACTAGGTCATTTTCCTCGCCGGAGTAGTTCGTCGTCGATGATGACTCTCCGCCATTGATCTGCCTTCTAATCGCACGACCCAGATTAGCCGGTACTGTTTCGCGTAGTTTAAGTCACTGACTGGTGGACCCCGCCTATCAGTAGCCCTCTGCGCCGCGTAGTGCAGCTGGGCCAGCCTGTTTAGCTTTCCCGCTCAGGCCTGGAAATTCAAATATTGTTTTTCCATTTAGCTTTAAACTAGATTCTATTCACATATTCAAAAATCAATTCAAAGAGTTTCACTTAACCAAATTGCATGATTCAAATTTTGTTATAAAGATAATTAAATTATCTATCCAAGCCCATTGGATTTAAATCATTAGGAGATAGAGATAATCCTTAGTAAAAATAACAAGATAGAGACTTTTCTACATTCAAACATTTTTCAAAAATCAATCATAATAGCTTTTGAGTTGATTCCAACTCTCAAAAATCATATTTGACAATATCTATCTGAATATGTAAAAGTATCTAGGTTTGAATGCAGTGACATTAGACTTGTACCAAAAGAATGCTATTAGGGCATTTCTAGTCACTTTAAATCTATTAAATGATAATCTTAAACTTAATCAAACTTGATCAACACTTTAAATCACTTTCCCATGTATTAGAATATGTGGTGATGACATGTGTCCACATGATCCCATATTTTATTTGGAGAATATTAAATCTTAATTAATTTCAATGAGTAGAAATTACTTTTCTAAAATAAAATGAATAAAACTAGTTCTTTATTTCATGTGATGATTGTGATGATGCTAGATCATCAAGTGTGAGCCTTAGTGTGCTAAATAGAAATAGTTAAGTATTTTTTGGTGATTGTGTACCTCGTATTCATTTATAGACGATAGTACCAACCAAGGATACGAGGAGGAGGAGTTCTACCCCGAAGAAGACGAAGAAAACTTCAATCACTGCACCAATCAAGGCAAGCCATCCCTACTAAACAAGCTAGACCCTTGCAAGCTAACACTTGCAAGTATTAACCTAAGAAATATGCCTTAGGCATGCTTTGGTTATATGCCTTTGGTTTATACCAATCCCAAGTTTTACTCACAAGCTTTATTCTTTTTTACTTTACCAAAGTTCTTTACTTTTAGTATAGATAGCATAAAGAGTATAGAACTTGGCCTATACTAGATGTCATTCTATGGCATGAGACTGAAGATTAGCACCCCACATTAGTGAACCCTCTTAACTTAGTGGCTAGTGCTAAGCATAAAAACTTGATCACTTTAGTTGGGAATACTTGGTGAAAATGATTATGAAAACCTTGGAATGATGCTTCATTCTATTGAAATGTTTTGACATGTGTTGAGAAACACAAATGGATTTGATGATGAAAATGTTGAGGCATGAGCATTAGCCCTTTATAAAATTTGATGGTTGGGTTTGGATGCGATACCATTCCAATTTTACCGTACAACCACAACACCTGAATTGGGTAAGGCTTAGCCGGAAGTTTATATGCATTAGTATGGGTTCCCTCATGGAAGAGGTTTGAGGTGAGGCTGCCTCTTGATGATGTCCACCTATGCAGTGCCCAGGATGGCAGATGGCCATGACAGGGAGACCAAGCTCATAGGGGAGGTGCCTATACTAGAGTGTGTAATTGAAAGGTTATGATTGATTATCCGCATACTAAGTATGATGATTCATGGTTATCCCTGATGGATGTATCCAATTTTTTTGTGAAAGTGTACCACCTCTACAGAGTGTCAAACTATTCGAATAGCCGTGTCCGCGGTCATGGACAGTTGGAGTGTGTAGGGGTTCTGTGCATGAAAACAATAAGATTTTACCCTACGCCCCTGAACCCTTGATGCTGCCAAGACCTATCTATTAGTATACAGTAACAGGAGAGCCTTTTCTTGAACTTACCCTTGAAGACCAAAAAGCGTTGTCAACGCTCAGGAGAGCGTGGTTGATGTAGACGAGCCGAAGCCAACCTTAAGGTCGTGATGAAGTCCTTGCGCTCCTATGGCTCAACGACTTGAGTGCCTCAAGTGTGACACCTCGCGGGGAGTTACACACGTCCGGTGCCTGACGATGACTCCCGCTTCCCCAATCCAGTAGCAGTTGCGGAAGTAGAGCTCTTGGATCCGAATCCCGCAGTGCGACGGCGCTCCACGGTGAAGATGCCTCTCGTTCGCGCAGTCCAAACTTGGGACCATGGTCATGAGAGAGAGAGAGAGAGAGAGAAAATATCAATTGGCGGGAAGACCTTTATTGAATTTGTGTGTCTTTATCTGGCTAAATACCCCACTATATATAGGGGGAGGGGAGGTACTGCCACCCCCTTGCCCATTCTCCCTCTCTCCTTTCCCTAATGGGCCCTCTCCCCTCTGGGAATTGGACCATTAAGCTTTTTGACCTTTTAATTGATTTTATCTTTTTTTAAATAATTATGAATAAATGATTAAATCAATATTTAACATTCATTCACATATTATTCAACCTCCGTGGCTATGGAACACTTCCACCTCCACTCCGGACATCCTCTGGACTTACCAAAACCCTTCCGATTTTCTCTCTACTATTCTATAGCGATTCTTCCAATCCTATAAACACTCTCTAAGAATCATCAAGCCCTTAAGCGTGATACCCCACGGTTCAGGAACACTCCAGACATGGTCGGGGCATTCCTGCACCAATGATCGACAGAGGGACCTGGATGGCCATGTGACCCCTGTGCTTTCCACGAAGATCTTTCGTCGTTTGAACCAGGACAGTCATGTCTTATTCCCTTTGTATCTCGATACTTGCATTGCCCGAGATCTGATCAATGACATCACCATGTCGTGTTCAATCTCGTTACCAAACAATGCTACTTGACTCGTTCTGACAAGTGATATCCCTATGATCAAATCACACGCTACACAGCTACTGGATATTACTTCTCCGAGTAGGCCCTTGAGTATCTTCCCGTCACATGGACTGACAAATCCCGCTCTTGACATATATTGCCTCTACGGTTTCCTCCGAGTATCTGAACACACCTTTATAACCACTATGTTACCAAGTGGTGCTTGATGCTATCTAAGCACTCTCGGGAGATAGTGATTGATATAGCCTCAGGGTCTAACAAATAGTCTACGAGGATCCATTTCTAATCATCGTAACTTGACCTTCGTGACATGATCGAGTCACGATGTTTAGGTTGGGTATTGGTTCATCATCTCATTCTCAGAATGAGTTGACTCCATTTCCAACTGGGATAAATGCCACATGATCAGGAAACTTGATCATCTGTTGACCAATGAACTAGTGACTAGAGTTTCACTGGAAACCCCTAGTTGTCTATATATCACACGTGTATTGATGTTTCCACTCAATACAATTATAGCATGATATAAAACTTAATCATAAACTATACGATATGATAGTATTCCTTATAACTATTTGTCTCTAGGGCATATTTCCAACAGTCTCCCACTTGCACTAGAGTACAAATACACTAGCTGCATTTGTTCTTAATCATTGGCACCATATCCGGTACCCTGAACATGCTGGCTCATGGAAGAGATTGAGTCTTGGGTCTGTACTTTACAGTCCCAAATCCTTTGCAACTTACTAATGTCACCTTGATTGATATTAATACTTTATCATCACATGATAACATCTGTGTGTATGTATCGCCGCTATGGCAGCAGAACGAGGCCTGATTCCAGGAGCCTACAGTGACCTTAGATCAACCTCGAGGGCTTTCTCATGGGCATTGTGCTCTCGGAAACATCATTCTACGTTAAAAGTGAACTAGCCCCGCCATAACATTATACAACACTTTATATGGTACCATTATCTATTATTATAAATGTATTCATTGAAACACTAGTGCACTCTATGCAACTTTCGATGTTTTGTTCACCTTGCTTCCTACTTGACTTTAATCGGTATTACAGGAATTTCCAACATATTCTCTTATAACATAACCCTTTATTCTTTAAGATATGTCATCCTTTATGGATTTGGAAAACATGTATATAGTTCTCTATTAGACACTGCGGACATACTTAGCTCAACGTTTCGTGATTCGAACTTAATCACTTTCAAATGTTCCTTATTGGATCATCTATTATGTTAAGTTTATCATCATGGTTTTCTAAGATAGAACCTATGTCTCCACATAGTGCATGATGATCATCCTTTTCTTTCTTTCAACTATTGATGTTAAACTTAATGTTATTCCTAACTTGAGTTATTAAGGACCAGTTCCTTAATTAACTTCTATTCTGAAACCCTTTTTAGAATCCCTTAAGGAATACTACATAATATCATAATACACTTATTATTAACTTCTACACCTTATAAATCATTATTTATTGGTATTTGCGCTTTTATTCTTAACACACTTAAGAATTACTCCTATAAGTTCCCACTCAAAATATGTTCCTACATATTTGGGTATGAGTCAGTACTCTTACTCAAACTATGTTACTACATATTTGAATTTGAGACTTATATTGCTCCCACTCCAAAATATGTCATTCACATATCATTTTAGGAAGAATTTTATAGCTCCCACTCAATTTCATGCAAATTGCATATCTACTCACTATTTTGAACAACTTCAAATCCTTTGATCAAATATCAAAGTGAGAGATTTACTATGAGACACTAGTACTATTACTATTTTTAAATCCTCTAGACATAAAACACACTTGAATCAAATTCATTTGAATTCGTCCATTACTTGAAAAATTGTGCTTTTGTCATTCACCCCTTTTCCACTATGGCTTTGCAGTCATCTGGGAAAATTCCTAGTAACCCCTTTTACTTGTGAGATTCAGCAACGAATTGCTTTCTAATCTCAAGGGAATTTTGCTTTGGGATTTCTCATAATTCTAGTTTACCATTATTTCCTTAGTAGTTCGTAGGTATGTCATATTCTGGTAATCATGACAAATGATTCACAAATGTCTCCATACAAGATATGGATTTCATTTTGAATCGTACTTCATGTAGTGAAAATACCAGTGCGAGAAACACAATGATCATTATCATTGATTCTTTCCTTTGTGAAGAGAATCATTCAGAAACGTTGTCTGTTCCGCTCCTCAACACTCTGATGCAGGTATTTGAATCCTCGTCGTGTTTTTCACTATCTTCCATTTGCTCCATAATTGAGAAGTGTCACGAAATGTGAACTTCCTCAAGAATGCACCAAAATCCAAGAAATACTAGTTTTGCTTTCCTTTTGGTTTTAGCTATGGATTTCATATTCAAAGTTTCCAATGAATACTCTACAAGGACTTATTCGCTATTGTTTTGGCTATATCGAATAACCCCAAAACTTTTACGAATCCAGATGGTTCATTATATTTTCTAACCGAGTGCTAACTATTTCTAACCAATGGTCTCTACATCTACACTACAACGATTTATTTGGTGCCATATATTCACCTACTTTGATATCTAATATCATATTGTGATGTTTTGCATTTTGACGTTTCAAAACGCTTTGCATTTCACAATTTCTTTATGCCATTCTTATAAAGTTGAATTTCATTATTGTTGATCAAATCGTAGTAATTAGATTCTCTTTTATATTTATACCCTTTGTTGATGAAACACTTTGATCATATCAAATAGTTTCAAATTCATGTTTCCTTTGGTAAACTACTTTACACTTTTAAACAATCATATAATGATAATTACCATTTTGTTAAAACACAATACATCAGATATGTTTTACTTTTAACAATTCATTAAAACACTTTGTATTCAAGTAATACATGGTGTTCCAGTTATTTTGCCAAACTTAGGCATGATTTATATGTGATAAGAAATCGAATGACTTTCACATATTATCAACATGACTTTTGAATTTAAAGAATGGTTTCATTCATTAATGAACTTATCATTAAGTTGGTTATTTTAAGGCATTTCAATATTTTACAAATGTTTATCTATTATCAATTAGTTTCAAAACAAGGATAATTCACATATAGTCAATCAAGATATGAACAAAAATAGAAATCATTCATAAAAGTAGAACAACTGTTTGTTAAAAACTCATATGAATAACCGTCTCACAAAGTGTGAGACAAACTAAAGAGGTTCACAATCTTTTGATTACAAATAACTATCCAAAATATAAACTAAATGATAAATGTCGAGGGAGAGTGTCGTCGGCCATCATCATCATGCTCGCCATCAACACGCAACATCACCTCCTCTCCAGCAAGCACCTCTCATGCAGAAGGAACTGTTTTCAGCAAAACAGAACAAGTATCAAATATACTTAACACTACAAATGTGTTTGCAAGATTATAACATTTATAAAATTATATATCAAATATATACCTTTGTCATTTATGACCTCAGCGTCATCGGGTTCAACCACCACATCTTTGAAATGTGATATGAACTCGTGGAAATCCTGTGTTTCCACGTCGCCTCTCATAATGCAAATCCTGACTTGTGCTTGGTAGCTTGGTGGCAGCGACCGCAGCACAACGCCATTTGCAAAAGAGTCCGTCATCCAGCTATCCAGGAAGTATGGAGGCCTCATGTACACATCATGCATGTGCTCCAAGTGGTCGTGAAGTGATTAGTTCTCCTCCATCTTAATGGAGAGGAAGTCTCCCATCGTCTCATGCTCCCATATGCGTGCTTGTTCCATGAAATGTGTCCTAAGCTGTAGCATTACCGTACGAGGGTTGACATCACCCATGAAAGGCCACAGCTCGTCCACCATTCTGAAACGCATTGTAACTGAAATGAAGGAGGCCATCTCCCGACGGAGATAGCGGTCTTCCCGTTGCTCTAGGGTCTCTAGGTCAATGGGCTGACCCAAATCCATCATGTCGAGTATGTAGTCGACCACATCATTCTCGCTAAGTAGTACGTGGAGACGCGCAACCCATATAGAGAAGTTTGATCCATCTAATCTGAGCTTTTCTCCTTCTAACCAATCAATCGTCAACAGGAAAGGTGGCATCGGGGAGAACTTTTCTACATTTACAATTGCAAAAAGGAATTTGGACTAAGTTTATAATTAAATGAGTTAATAATAACTCCACTCAGAAACACCTATCCCTAGAAGGGTTCCTAGTGATAACACGACCCCTATCAGCCACATCTCCCCCGATCATCACGGCCATCAATGTGGGTTCAAGGGTGGACAATAAATGTCGATCACATCATTCATGTGACTCGTGCTTGATCTTTCGACCATCCGTGTTCCGAGGCCATGTATGTACATGCTAGGATTGCCAACTCAACCTTAGTGTATTCGCTGTGCAACATGGCTTACACCCACTGTATGCGAACGCAGATATGCCTGACACCCGATCATCACGGCTGCCTCATACCAAAGAACTTTCTTGGTGGTGCACACTAAGGGGGAACACAATCATTGGTAATTTTAACAGGGATCATAGATACATGGCAAATGTATCTATAATTTTTGATGTTCCATGCTTGGTTTTATCCACTTTCTTGTGTTTTGTCCACACTTTGGAGTACTTTTCATATGATTTCTTGGACTAACCTATTAACAAGAGCCACAGTGACAGTTGCCTGTTTTCTGCTGTTTTTGGTTCCAGGAAAGTCAGAAAATGAATATTCTCGGAATTGGACGAGACAAAAGCCAAAGTGCCTATTTTTCCGGAAGTCATCAGATGCCAGAGTACGAGACGGAGAGGGGCCAGGGGCCACCACACCACCTGGCCGTGTGGCCCAGCCTGGCCCGCGCCAGGGGGTGGTCTGGCCACCTACGGCACCCCCTCGGCCTCCCTTTCTGACTATAAGATGCCCTCGGGATGAAAACCCTAGAGGCCCGATCAAAAAATCCATGAAAGAGTCTGTAGCCGCTGTCATCTCCATCCCTAGATCGGGAGGGGTCCGAAGCTCTTCCCGGCAGCCTACCGGAGAGGGGAATTCACCCTGGAGGCCTTCTTCATCACCATGCAAGCCTCCAGTGTGATGCGTGAGTAGTTCATCTTTGGACTACGGATCCATGTAGTAGCTAGATGGCTGGTTCTCCTCCTTTGTGCTTTCATGTTTAGATCTTGTGAGCTCCGTTCATGATCACGATCATCTATTTGTAATTCTGCAAGTTGTGTTTGCGGGGATCCGATGGATATTGAGATGCTATTTCAGATTGATTATTGATTCTATCATGTCTTTGTTATTTGTGATCTCCCATGCTTTCTGTTGTTAGTAGCTATCTTGGCCAAGTAGATGCTAGCAACTCCAAGAGTAAGTATTTATGCTAGATAGTGGGTTCATGCCTCTGGAAATCTGGGGAAGTGACAGAAATCTCTAAGGTACTAGATGTGTTGTTGCTACTAGGGAGAAAACAACAATCCTTTGTTCATAGAACAATCGTATTGTTTACTTTACACGCAGTTCGTAAAGCAATAATCTGTTGCTTGCAACTTAATACTGGAGGGGGTTCTGATGATAACCTGAAGGTGGATTATTAGTCATAGATGCAGTTGGATGGCGGTCTATGTATAATGTTGTAATGCCCAATCAAGTCTCAAAGGAGTCAAGATGATTAGTATATGCATGTATTGCTTTCTCGATGTTTGTTAATTGCCCCGCTATAATTTGTTCACCTAGCATGTTATCTATCTTAAGGAGAGCCACCTCTAGTGAACTATGGATCCCGGTCCTTTTTCTTTACATACAATCTACAATCTTTTACTACTTTGTGTTTACTTTCTACAAACTATTACTTCCTTCCATTCGATACGTTTAATCCTTTGTTTTCCGCAAAACACGGTGAGATTGATAACCTCATCACAAGTTGGGGACAAAGTTCTGTGGTTGTGTTGTGTAGGTCTCCACGTTGCTACTAGCACCGGTAGTGCGCCCTGCCAAGGCTCAGCTAGAAACACCTTTGGGGAGTTTCCTTGCTCCTACTGGTTCGATTAAACCTTGGTTTCATAACTGAGGGAAACTTGCTGATGTGCTCATCATACCTTTCTCTTGGGGTTCCCAACAAGCTCTACATCAACATCGCACCAGCATTTTCCGGGCGCCGACACTGAGCCATCAAGCATTTTTGTTTCGCCGTTGCCGGGGAGTCAAGGACATCTTCACAAGGGGAGTCGCTCATAACCAATATCTTTACTTTGTCATTTTTGTTTTGCTTAGTTTCTTTTGCTTTGTTTGCTTGTTTTGTTATCAAAAACACAAAAAAATTAGTTTTACTAGTTTGCTTTCTTATTTGAAAACACAAAAAAATGACTACTCTTGAAAATACTAAGTTGTGTGACTTCACTAGCACCAACAACAATGATTTTATGAGCACACCTATTGCTCCACCTGTGCCTGAAGATACTTTCTTTGAGATAAAACCTACTTTACTCAATCTTGTTATGAGAGAACAATTTTCTGGTATTGGTAATGAAGATGGTGCTTCCCATCTAAATAACTTTGTTTAACTTTGTGACAAGCAGAAGCATAGGGATATAGATGGTGATATTATTAAGCTGAAATTGTTTCCATTCTCTTTGAGAGGAAAAGCTAAAGAATGGTTGAATTCCTTAACTAGGAATAGTATTGATTCTTGGACTAAATGCAAAGATGCTTTTATTGGAAATACTATCCTCGTGCTAAGATTATATCTATGAGAAGTGAAATAATGAAGTTTAAATAACTTGATAATGAGCATGTTGCTCAAGCTTGGGAAATAATGAAATCTTTGGTAAAGAATTATCCCACTCATGGACTCACTGCTTGGATGATCATCCAAACTTTTTATGCAGGATTGAACTATTCTTCAAGGAACCTATTAGACTCTGCTGCGGGAGGTACCTTTATGACCATCACTTTGGGTGCTGCAACGAAACTTCTGGACAATATGATGGTTAATTATTCTGAATGGCATACTGAGAGAGCTCCACAAGGTAGGAAGGTAAATTCTGTTGAGGAAACTTCTTCCTTGAGTGATAAGATTGATATTGTTATGTTTATGCTTGTTAATGGGAAAGCCCATATTGATCCAAATAATGTTCCTTTAGCCTCTTTGGTTGCTCAAGAAGAGCAAGTTGATGTGAACTTCATAAGAAATAATAATTTTGGCAATAATGCTTATAGGAGTAATTTTGGTAATAACAATTATAAGCCATATCCTCCCAACAATGGTAATGCTTATGGAAATTCCTACAACAATAATAGGAGTGCACCCTCTGAAGTTGAAGTTGTGCTTAAAGAGTTTATTAGTAAACAAACTGAAGGAAATATGCCCTGAGAGGCAATAATAAAGTTGTTATTATGTATTCCTTATATATGATAGATGTTTATTTTGCATGCTAGAATTGTATTGATCGGAAACATCAATAAACGTGTGTTTAATAAACAAAATGGGTTCCTAGTTATGCCTCTCTTATAGACTAGCTTGTTGATTAACAAGATGATCAAGGTTTCCTGATCATGGATATTGGATGTTGTTAATAACAAGGTCATAGCATTTGTGAAATGATGTGATGAACATTTATCCGAAGTATAGCATTACAATCAAGTCATTATATTTATATTGCTATAACATAATACGAAGTAATCTTTATCCTTGGACCATGAGATCATGTTAATTGCTAACACTTGAAGAGTATCTTGATAACATCAAACGTCACACCATAACAGGGTGACTATAAAGATGGTTTCAGTGCTACGAAGGTGTTATGTTGAGGCTCATGGATGAAGAGTGGAATTTGTCAATCCCGATGACGGATAGATATACTCTGGGCCCTCTCAGTGATATCACATTGAGATAGCTTGCAAGCAAGTGATGTGATCACTAGAATGTTATATCACGGGAACGAGAAAAGAGTGCATGTCGGTAACGAGATCAAACTAGGTATTTGGATACTGATGATCGAATCTCGGACATGTATTATACCATGAGACAAAGGGATTAAATTACAAGCGTTAAAGGTTCTCACGATCACAGAAGTCATCGTTGAATATGCAGGAGTCAGTATGGATCTCCAGGCCCCGCTTCTGATTATTGATCTAAGAGGAGTCTCAATCATGTCTGCATTATTCGCGAACCTTAGGGTGACAAACTTAAGAGTTACCGGACACCATTTTGGAGCACATATGTTTCAGACGAAAGAATTGCAAAGCGCAGGAAATGTTTCGATAGAAACCAGGAATTGTTTCGGGTGAAATTGCAGAAAGTGGTTCTGCATGTGATATTGAAATATTGCAAGGGGTTATATGTGAATGTTTTTTAATTAAAGTAATTAACAAAATTCTGAATAAATTTAATAAAAGATTTTTGATAAATGAGAGATCATTAAACTTAGAGAATTTTAATGCATTTAAAGTGGAGACTTTAAAGGGCAATGTGAAGAGGCATTTTAATGTGGAGCGGTTACCACCACATGAATGGGCGAGGTGAGGGGTCACCACCATGAAACGCCGGCCATGGGGAGGGGTACCCCCCTCCTCCTATAAAAGGCACCCCTCTTCCTCCTTCTTCCTCACACCTCCTTGTGAAGGATCTCTCTCCCCCTCTAGAATTATTCCCCCATGTTCACGGATTAGCGAGATACATCTTCCCAGTGGCATTTCGTCTGGATGGAGTTGCTGCTTCCGCTGGATCACTGGAGCGATGAGGTGGAGGTTGTCCGGTGGCTTGAACGAGTGTGCGAGTACGGATGCGCTGCTGAGTTGCGGCGCTCGGACTTTCTCACGATCTTGAGATCGGCAAGTGTACGACTACATCAACCACGAGTTCCTACTTGTTAACAAAACTCGTTGTCTTCGAGGGTAAGTTCTCGATGGATGTATGTCCACCCGTTCCTTTGTACCTAGTAGATAGATCTTGGCGTGTAGTTCTCATCGTAGGAAAAAATATTTCTATGTTGCGGACCCAACAGTGGTATCAGAGCGTGATCTATGCGTAGGTACTTTGCACGGGTAGTACACATATGTTTATATGTGGGTCATGATGATCATGTTATTGCATCTCCTATGTATTTTGGATATTGGTGGCATAGTGGGATGAAGCGGCCCGGACCAACGTTACATGTCATCGTACATGAGACCGGTTCCACGACTGACATGCTACTTGTTTTGCATAAGTGGCTGGCGGGTGTCTGTCTCTCCTACTATAGTCAATATCTGATTTACAATGAGTTGCTAATAACTTGGTTATCCTCGTTGTGGTTCATGTTCGTAGGTGAGAGCAGTTCTATCTCCTAAAGCCTAAGCCACGTAAAACTTGCAATTGATAAATTAGAGGCATCTAGTTTAGATTGTTGCTGGGCTAGTGTCTTGATATGGTATTGTTGTAAATAGATGTATGATAGATACTCTTACAACTCACTCAACATGTAAGTTCCATAGACCTTGGACTTACACACAAAGGAATGATAGAGATCATACCACGATGCAAATGATAGAGATGAAATGCATGGACCATATCATCTCACTTTACACATTAGATGTTAGGATCTTATACTGCTAGTTTGGCGCTTTTTGTAGCTTTGTAAGATGATCCCTCATTTAGATATTAAGATAAAAATGTGTTCTTCCTTAAGTATGCACCATTCTGTGGATCGTGTTTCGAGACATCACGTGATGATCAGGTGTACTCGAATCTACGCTTTCATAGGAACGGGTGTAAGACAGTTTTACACACGCGAATACTAAGGTTCTTACTTGGCGAGCCTAGCATGTACATACATGGCCTCGGAACACGGACCGAAAGGTTAAGCATGAGTCATATAGTTGATATGATGCCCATGTAGATACTCGCCTTTGAAGCTACATCAACTCACGTGATGATCGGACTTGGTGTAGTGGACTTGGTTCATGTAATCACCAAAAGGACACAAGGGATGTCGTTTTTGAGTGGGAGTTCATTAGTAATTTGGATTAGTTGAACTCACTCTATCATAACTTAGTCTAAATAAACTTTACAAATTCTGTTGTAGATGGCACCACCTGCTTTTAATTTCAATGTGTTCATGGAGAAAGAGAAACTTGCTGCGAATGGTAGCAACTTCACCAACTAGGCTATGAATTTGAGGATTCTCCTCACTGCTGCACAAAAGAAATATGTGCTAGAGGCGCCGCTAGTCCCCCCAACAGCTCTTGATGCCTCTGACGAGGAAACAAATGTCTATATGACTCGTTAGGAGGACCACAACTTAGTTCATTGTGGCATACTATATGGGCTAGAGCCAGAACTTCGAAAGAATTTCAAAAATGGTAATTCCTTTGATACCATGGGTTAATTGAAAATGATTTTCGATACCCGTGCCGCTGTAGAGAGTTATAATGCTTTTGAAAAGTTCTTTAGCTGCATGATGGAGGAGAACAACTCCGTTAGTGAGCACGTACTCAAAATGTCTTGGTACGCCGATAAGCTTGTGTCCTTGGGAATAACGATTTCCCATTTACTTAGGCAAACATCATGTTCTCCAATCTCTGCCACCTAGCTACAAGAGCTTCATGATGAACTATAATATGCAGGGCATGAAGAAGTCTCTTCCCGAGCTTTTGTCAATGCTTAAGACTACAGAAGTGGAGATTAGGAAAGAACATCAAGTGTTGATGATCAATAGGACCACCGGTTTCAAGAAGGACAAGAAAGGCAAGCACAAGGGAAAGAAGGGTGGCAAATCTATTGCCACACCTGAAAAGAAACCCCGAGCTAGGCCTAAGTCTGACACCGAGTGTTACTATTGCAAGGGGACTGGCCATTGGAAGCGCAATTGCCCCAAGTATTTGGCGGACAAGAAGTCCGGCAAGGCAAACAAAGGTATATGTGATATACATGTTATTGATGTGTACTTGACTAGTACTCGCAGTAGCACCTGGGTATTTGATACGGGATCGGTTGTGATATATGTAACTCGGTTCAGGGGCTGCGGAACAAGCGACAACTAGCAAGGGATGAGGTCAGGATGCGGGTCGGCAATGGATCAAGAGTTGATGTGATCGTCGTCGGGACGCTACCTCACCATATGCCATTGGGATTAGTTATAAACCTGAATAATTGTTATTTGGTGCCTGCACTGAGCATGAACATTTTATCCGGATCGTGTTTGATGCAAAGTGGTTATTCCTTTAAATCTGAAAACAATGGTTGTTCGATTTATAAGAATGATATCTTGTATGGTCATGCACCTGTGTTGAATGGTTTATTTCTGTTGGATCTCGATAGTAATATTACGCATATTCATAATGTTAATGCTAAAAAGATTAAACTTGATAATGATATATCTGCATATATGTGGCACTGCCATCTAGGTCATATTAGCGTTAAACGCATGAAGAAACTCCATTCTGATGGACTTTTGGAATCACTTGATTTTGAATCATTTGATACATGTGAGCCATGCCTTATGGGAAAGATGACTAGAATGCCGTTTTTCGGTTCAATGGAACAGGCGACAGATTTATTGGAAATCATACATACTGATGTATGTGGACCAATGAGTGTGTCGACGCGAGGTGGATATCATTATTTTGTTACTTTCACGGATGATTTGAGTAGATACGGGTATATCTATTTGATGAAACACAAGTCTGAAACCTTTGAAAAGTTCAAGGAATTTCAGAATGAAGTGGAAAAGCATCGTAATAGAAAGATCAAATTTCTTTGGTCTAACCGTGGAGGTGAGTATCTAAGATACGAGTTTAGCACACACATGAAAGAGTGTGGAATAATTTCACAACTCACGCCTACCAGAACACCACAACATAATGGTGTGTCAGAACGTCGTAATCGTACTTTATTGGATATGGTTCGATCTATGATGTCTCTGACTGACTTGCCACTGTCATTTTGGGGTTATGCACTGGAAACAGCTGCATTCACTTTAAATCGGGCACCATCTAAATCTGTTGAAACAACACCGTATGAATTATGGTTTGGAAACAAACCTAAGTTGTCATTTCTTAAAGTTTGGGATGCGATGTTTATGTGAAGAAACTTCAGCCGGATAAACTCGAACCCAAAGCGGCAAAATGCGTCTTCATAGGATACCCTAAGGAAACGATTGGGTATACCTTCTATCACAGATCCGAGGGCAAAGTTTTTGTTGCCAAGAATGGATCCTCTCTTGAGAAGGAGTTTCTCACGAAAGGTGTTAGTAGTCGGAAGGTAGAACTCAAAGAGGTTATTGAACCTTCCCTTCATGAAATGGCGAGTAGTGCAGCACCGGAAATTGTTTCGGAGTTGACTTCACCTAATGAAGAGAGAGCTAATGATATTGATCATGAAACTCCGAAAGAGGATACTACCGAACCTCGCAGGTCAAGCAGGACACGTGCAGCTCCTGAACTGTACGACAATCCTTTTGTGAATTTCATGGTTTATGAAGTGGATGACCCTGCCACGTATGAAGAAGCGATGATGAGCCCGGATTCCAACAAATGGCTAGAATCCATGAAATCCGAGATGGAATCCATGTACGAGAATAAAGTTTGGACCTTGGTGGACTTACCTCACGATAGAAAGGCCATTGAGAATAAATAGATTTTCAAAAGATAAACTGATGCTGATGGTAATGTGACCATCTATAAGGCTCGACTTGTCGCAAAGGGGTTTCGACAAATTCAAGGAGTTGGACATTCTCTCGCGTAGTGATGCTTAAGTCGGTTAGGATTATGTTAGCAATTGCTGCATATTTCGATTATGAAATATGGCAGATGGATGTCAAAACTGCGTTCCTCAATGGTAATATTGAAGAAGAGTTGTATATGATACAACCTAAGGGTTTTTTCGATCCTAAGGATGCTAATAAGGCATGCAAACTTCAGTGATCCATCTATGGACTGAAGCAAGCATCCCGGAGTTGGAATCTCCGCTTTGATGAGGTGATCAAAGAGTTTGGATTTGTCCAAACTTATGGAGAGGCTTGTATTTACAAGAAAGTGAGTGGGAGCAATGTGGCATTTCTGATATTATATGTGGATGACATATTATTGATTGGAAATGATATAGATCTTTTAAACAGTGTTAAAAGTTATCTAAACAGCAAATTTTCGATGAAAGACCTTGGTGAAGCGTCATATATATTAGGCATTAAAATCTATAGAGATATATCAAGGCGCCTAATTGGGCTATCGCAGTGTACATACCTTGATAAGATATTAAAGAAGTTTAATATGGACGGAAGTAAGAAGGGGTTCTTACCTATGTTGCAAGGCAAGACATTGAGCAAGACTCAAAGTCCGGCTACGACAGAAGAAAGAGAGATAATGGATAAGATCCCCTATGCCTCGGCCATAGGCTCTATTATGTATGCCATGCTATGTACAAGACCGGATGTGGCACATGCTACTAGTTTGACTAGTAGGTACCAATCTGATCCAGGTTCGGAACACTGGATAGTGGTCAAGAACATCCTCAGGTACTTGAGAAGAACTAGGGATATGTTTCTTATATACGAAGGTGAAGAAGAGCTAGTCGCTAAGTGTTATGTCGATGCTGCTTTGACACCGATCCGGATGACTCTAAGTCTCAATCCGGATACGTATTTCTCTTGAATGGAGCAGCAGTTAGTTGGAGGAGTTCCAAACAACCTGTGGTGGCTAGATCAATGACGGAGGCGGAATATGTTGCTGCTTCAGAAGCGACACAGGAAGCGCTTTGGATGAAAGAGTTCATTACGGAACTAGGTGTGGTTCCTAGTGCATTGGACCCGATGGTGATCTATTGTGACAACAATGGACCATAGCCAACACCAAGGAACCGAGGTCTCACAATAATTCCAAGCATATTAAGTGCCAGTTTCACTCCATCCGCGAGCATGTCAAGGATGGAGATATAAAGATTTGTAAAGTACACACGGACCTAAATGTAGCAGATCCGTTGACTAAAGCTCTCCCTAGGGCAAAACATGATCAACACCAGAACACCATGGGTGTTAGATTTATCACTATGTGAACTAGATTATTGTCTATAGAACAAGTGGGAGACTGAAGGAAATATGCCCTGAGAGGCAAAAATAAAGTTGTTATTATGTATTCCTTATATATGATAGATGTTTATTTTACATGCTAGAATTATATTGATTGGAAACATCAATACATGTGTGTTTAATAAACAAAAAGGGTTCCTAGTTATACCTCTCTTATAGACTAGCTTGTTGATTCACAAGATGATCAAGGTTTCCTGATCATGGACATTGGATGTTGTTAATAACAAGGTCACACCATTGGTGGAATGATGTGATGAACATTCATCCGAAGTATAGCATTACGATCAAGTCATTATGTTTATATTGCTATAACATCATACGAAGTAATCTTTCTCCTTAGACCATGAGATCATGTTAATTGCTAACACCGGAAGAGTATCTTGATAACATCAAACGTCACACCGTAACAGGGTGAATATAAAGATGGGTTCAGTACTACAAATGTGTTATGTTGAGGCTCATGGATCAAGAGTGGAATTTGTCAATCCCGATGACGGATAGATATACTCTGGGCCCTCTCGGTGATATCACATTGAGATAGCTTGCAAGCAAGTGATGTGATCACTAGAATGTTATATCACGGGAACGCGAAAAGAGTGCATGTCGGTAACGAGATCAAACTAGGTATGGAGATACCGATGATCGAATCTCGGACATGTAATATATTGAGAGACAAAGGGATTTAGTTACAGGCGTTAAAGGTTCTCACGATCACAGAAGTCATCGTTGAATGTGTAGGAGTCAGTACGGATCTCCAGGTCCCGCTGCTGATTATTGATCGGAGAAGGGTCTCGATCATGTTTGCATTATTCGTGAACCGTAGGGTGGCACACTTAAGAGTTACCGAACACCATTTTGGAGCACATATGTTTCAGACGAAAGAATTGCAAAGCGCAGGAATTGTTTCAATAGAAACCGAAAATTGTTTCGGGTGAAATTGCAGAAAGTGGTTCTGCATGTGATATTGAAATATTGCAAGGGGCTATATGTGAATGTTTGTTAATTAAAGTAATTAACAAAATTCTGAATAAATTTAATAAAAAGAGTTTTATTAAATGAGAGAGCATTAAACTTGGATAATTTTAATGCATTTAAAGTGGAGACTTTAATAGGGAATGTGAAGAGGCATTTTAATGTGGAGGGGTTACCACCACATGGGGGAGGTGAGGGGTCACCCCCCCATGCGCCGGCCATGGAGAGAGGGGGCACCCCCCCTCCTCCTATAAAAGGCCACCCATTCCCTCCTTCATCCACACACCTCCTTGTGAAGGATCTCTCTCCCCCTCTAGAATTATTCCCCCATGGTCTCGGATTAGCGAGATACATGTTCCCGATGGCATTTCGTCTAGAAGGAGTTGCTGCTTACGCTGGATCGCTGGAGCGAGGAGGTGGAGGTTGTGCGGTGGCTTGAACATGTGTGCGAGTGCGGATGCGGTGCTGAGTTGCGGCGCTCGGACTTCCTCGCGATCTTTAGATCGGCAAGTGTACGACTACATCAACCACGAGTTCCTACTCGTTAACAAAACTCGTTGTCTTCGAGGGTAAGTTCTCGTTGGATGTATGTCCACCCGTTGCTTTGTACCTATTAGATAGATCTTGGCGTGTAGTTCACACCGTAGGAATTTTTTTGTTTTTCTATGCTGCGGACCCAACTAGAATCAATAATCAATCTGAAATAGCATCTCAATGTCCATCAGATCCCCATAAACACAACATGCAGAATTACAAATAGATGATCTTGATCATGAACGGAGCTCACAAGATCTAAACATGAAAGCACAAAGGAGGAGAACCAGCCATCTAGCTACTACATGGATCCGTAGTCCAAAGATGAACTACCCATGCATCACACCGGAGGCTTGCATGGTGATTAAGAAGGCCTCTAGGGTGAATTCCCCTCTCTGGCAGGGTGCCGGGAAGAGCTTCAGATCCCTCCCGATCTAGGGATGGAGATGACGGCGGATACAGACTCTTTCGTGGATTTTTTGACCAGGCCTTTAGGGTTTTCGTCTCGAGGGCATCTTATAGTCGGAAGGGGAGGCCGAGGGGGTGCTAGAGGCGCCCAGACCACCCCCTGGCGTGGGCCAGGCTGGGCCACGCGGCCAGGTGGTGTGGTGCCCCCTTGGCCCCTCTCCGTCTCGGACTCTGGCATCTGATGACTTCCGGAAAAATAGGCACTTTGGCTTTTGTCCCGTCCAATTCCGAGAATATTCATTTTCTGACTTTCCTGGAACCAAAAACAGCAGAAAACAGGCAGCTGGCACTGTGGCATCTGATGTTCTTTTGCTTACGGATCCCGGCGGTGTGAAATAAAGTGGAACTTGTAAGATTATGGAGTTTATATGTGTGTTAGAGAAACGCCTGGGCCGCTAGCCTAAGCCATGCCTAATCATGGTGGAAACTTGCAGCACTACTATAATGAGCACTCTATGAAGCATCCTCAATAAAAACCTATGCAAATAGCAAATAAAAAAATCGTTGAGATGCTCACTGTATGCTTGCCTTGTCATTTTGATTATGGGATAGCTCCTGTATCATGTGAAAGGGGTACCCCGTTGGCGGTTCTTAATGATACATATGTACTTACAATGACAAGAGCTTACTCGTGACTAAAGTTGAGTAGCATGAGGTTCGGTCCTCGTAAGTAAGGGGCACGAGATTTCAGTTTATAACTTGTCAAGCATATCCTCTTAGTTGTGTCACTTTAACCTTAATCACCTTCAAGATGCTTATGATAGGGGCAATGAGAACTGAAAGCTATAAGTACCATAATTTTTGGAAGCTCTTTATGAGACTTGAATCCCTACTTCCTTCTATGAAGGCCTTTCTTTTACATTTATTTTGAGTCTCCACCTTCTAGCTTTATGAACCTACTTTCAGAGCATAGTGGCTATTCTTTGTTCTATGTGCATTGTCCCAAGACTAGTTGATTGATGCATATCTTGATATTGCTTGTTTTAAACTATTTGTATCTAGTCACTCTTATGAACTTTGGAGGTGTCCTATGCATTTATATTTGCTACTCTATTGAGGGACAAGCTGAATACTATTACGCTATGTTTTCTTTATGTGAAACAAACAAACGTCTTGTAAAGCATTGTTATTCATGAATCTTTTGTTTGTGCCTTTTCATGTTGCATCATAGTATCTTTGTCTTATTGCTAGAACTTTGTCTTTCATGTTATGATTGAAGTACTTTGATCCCATCCTTGAATGTTTTACAAAAACTTTGATCAAGTCTTTGATGGTGCATGTCACCTCAAAAATTATTCTTTCCTTTTATCACTTACCTACTCGAAGACGAGCAGGAGTTAAGCTTGGGGATTTTGATACATTGCAAATGTATCTATAATTTTTGATGTTCCATGCTTGGTTTTATCCACTTTCTTGTGTTTTGTCCACACTTTGGAGTACTTTTCATATGATTTCTTGGACTAACCTATTAACAAGAGCCATAGTGCCAGCTGCCTGTTTTCTGCTGTTTTTGGTTCCAGGAAAGTCAGAAAATGAATATTCTCGGTATTGGACGGGACAAAACCCAAAGTGCCTATTTTTCCGGAAGTCATCAGATGCCAGAGTACGAGACGGAGAGGGGCCAGGGGGGCACCACACCACCTGGCCGCGTGGCCCAGCCTGGCCCACGCCAGGGGGTGGTCTGGCCGCCTCCGGCACCCCCTCGGCCTCCCCTTCCGACTATAAGATGCCCTCGGGACGAAAACCCTAAAGGCCTGGTCAAAAAATCCACGAAAGAGTCTGTAGCCGCCGTCATCTCCATCCCTAGATCGGGAGGGATCTGAAGCTCTTCCCGGCACCCTGCCGGAGAGGGGAATTCACCCTAGAGGCCTTCTTAATCACCATGCAAGCCTCCGGTGTGATGCGTGAGTAGTTCATCTTTGGACTACGGATCCATGTAGTAGCTAGATGGCTGGTTCTCCTCCTTTGTGCTTTCATGTTTAGATCTTGTGAGCTCCGTTCATGATCAAGATCATCTATTTGTAATTATGCATGTTGTGTTTATGGGGATCCGATGGACATTGAGATGCTATTTCAGATTGATTATTGATTCTAGTTGGGTCCGCAGCATAGAAAAACAAAAAAATTCCTACGGTGTGAACTACACGCCAAGATCTATCTACTAGGTACAAAGCAACGGGTGGACATACATCCAACGAGAACTTACCCTCGAAGACAACGAGTTTTGTTAACGAGTAGGAACTCGTGGTTGATGTAGTCGTACACTTGCCGATCTAAAGATCGTGAGGAAGTCCGAGCGCCGCAACTCAGCAGCGCATCTGCACTCGCACACATGTTCAAGCCACCGCACAACCTCCACCTCCTCGCTCCAGCGATCCAGCGTAAGCAGCAACTCCTTCCAGACGAAATGCCATCGGGAACATGTATCTCGCTAATTCGAGACCATGGGGGAATAATTCTAGAGGGGGAGAGAGATCCTTCACAAGGAGGTGTGTGGATGAAGGAGGGAATGGGTGGCCTTTTATAGGAGGAGGGGGGGTGCCCCCTCTCTCCATGGCCGGCGCATGGGGGGTGACCCCTCACCTCCCCCATGTGGTGGTAACCCCTCCACATTAAAATGCCTCTTCACATTCCCTTTTAAAGTCTCCACTTTAAATGCATTAAAATTATCCAAGTTTAATGCTCTCTCATTTAATAAAACTCTTTTTATTAAATTTATTCAGAATTTTTTTAATTACTTTAATTAACAAACATTCACATATAGCCCCTTGCAATATTTCAATATCACATGCAGCACCACTTTCTGCAATTTCACCCGAAACAATTTTCGGTTTCTATTGAAACAATTCCTGCGCTTTGCAATTCTTTTGTCTGAAACATATGTGCTCCAAAATGGTGTTCGGTAACTCTTAAGTGTGCCACCTTACGGTTCACGAATAATGCAAACATGATCGAGACCCTTCTCCGATCAATAATCAGCAGCAGGACCTGGAGATCCGTACTGACTCCTACACATTCAACGACACTTCTGTGATCGTGAGAACCTTTAACGCCTGTAACTAAATCCCTTTGTCTCTCAATATATTACATGTCCGAGATTCTATCATCGGTATCTCCATACCTAGTTTGATCTCGTTACCGACATGCACTCTTTTCGCGTTCCCGTGATATAACATTCTAGTGATCACATCACTTGCTTGCAAGCTATCTCAATGTGATATCACCGAGAGGGCCCAGAGTATATCTATCCGTCATCGGGATTGACAAATTCCACTCTTGATCCATGAGCCTCAACATAACACATTTGTAGTACTGAACCCATCTTTATATTCACCCTGTTACGGTGTGACGTTTGATGTTATCAAGATACTCTTCCGGTGTTAGAAATTAACATGATCTCATGGTCTAAGGATAAAGATTACTTCGTATGATGTTATAGCAATATAAACATAATGACTTGATCGTAATGCTATACTTCGGATGAATGTTCATCACATCATTCCACCAATGGTGTGACCTTGTTATTAACAACATCCAATGTCCATGATCAGGAAACCTTGATCATCTTGTTAATCAACAAGCTAGTCTATAAGAGAGGCATAACTAGGAACCCTTTTTGTTTATTAAACACACATCTATTGATGTTTCCGATCAATACAATTCTAGCATGTAAAATAAACATCTATCATATATAAGGAATACATAATAACAACTTTATTTTTGCCTCTCGGGGCATATTTCCTTCAGTCTCCCACTTGCACTAGAGACAATAATCTAGTTCACATAGTGATAAATCTAACACCCATGGAGTTCTGGTATTGATCATGTTTTGCCCAAGGAGAACTTTAGTCAACGGATCTGCTACATTTAGGTCTGTGTGTACTTTACAAATCTTTATATCTCCATCCTTGACATGCTCGCGGATGGAGTGAAACCGGCGCTTAATATGCTTGGAATTCTTGTGAGACCTCGGTTCCTTTGCGTTGGCTATGGCTCCATTGTTGTCACAATAGATCATCATCGGGTCCAACGCACTGGGAACCACACCTAGTTACTTAATGAACTCTTTCACCCAAACCGCTTCCTGTGCCGCTTCTGAAGCAGCAACATATTCTGCCTCCGTCGTTGATCCAGCCACCACAGGTTGTTTGGAACTCCTCCAACTAACTGCTGCTCCATTCAAGAGAAATACGTATCAGGATTGAGACAGTCATCCGGATCGGTGTCAAAGCTAGCATCGACATAACACTTAGCGACTAGCTCTACTTCACCTCCGTATATAAGAAACATATCCTTAGTTCTTCTCAAGTACTTGAGGATGTTCTTTACCGCTATCCAGTGTTCCGAACCTGGATCAGATTGGTACCTACTAGTCAAACTAATAGCTTGTGCCACATCCGGTCTTGTACATAGCATGAGATACATAATAGAGCCTATGGCCGAGGCATAGGGGATCTTATCCATCATCTCTCTTTCTTCCGCCGTAGCAGGACTTTGAGTCTTACTCAATGTCTTGCCTTGCAACATAGGTAAGAACCCCTTCTTACTTTCGTCCATATTAAACTTCTTTAATATCTTATCAAGGTAGCCCAATTAGGCGCCTTGATCTATCTCTATAGATTTTAATGCCTAATATATATGACGCTTCACCAAGGTCTTTCATCAAAAATTTGCTGTTTAGATAACTTTTAACACTGTTTGAAAGATCTATATCATTTCCAATCAATAATATGTCATCCACATATAATATCAGAAATGCCACATTGCTCCCACTCACTTTCTTGTCAATACAAGCCTCTCCATAAGTTTGGACAAATCCAAACTCTTTGATCACCTCATCAAAGCGGAGATTCCAACTCCGAGATGCTTGCTTCAGTCCATAGATGGGTCGCTGAAGTTTGCATACCTTATTAGCATCCTTAGGATCGACAAAACCCTAAGGTTGTATCATTTACAACTCTTCTTCAATATTACCATTGAGGAACGCAGTTTTGACATCCATCTGCCATATTTCATAATCGAAATATGTAGCAATTGCTAACATAATCCTAACCGACTTAAGCATCGCTACGGGAGAGAATGTCTCATCGTAGTCAACTCCTTGAATTTGTCGAAACCCCTTTGCGACAATTCGAACCTTATAGATGGTCACATTACCATCAACATCAGTTTTTCTTTTTGAAAATCCATTTATTCTCAACGGCCTTTCGATCGTGAGGTAAGTCCACCAAGTTCCAAACTTGGTTCTCGTACATGGATTCCATCTCGGATTTCATGGCTAATAGCCATTTGTTGGAATCCGGGCTCATCATCGCTTCTTCATACGTCGCAGGGTCATCCATTTCATCAACCATGAAATTCACAACAGGATTGCCGTACAGTTCAGGAGCTGCACGTGTCCTGCTTGACCTGTGAGGTTCGGTAGTGTCCTGTTTCGGAGTTTCATGATCATTATCATTAGCTCTCTCTTCATCAGGTGAAGTCAACTCCGAGACAACTTCCGGTACTGTGCCACTCACCGTTCCATGAATAGAAGGTTCAATAACCTCTTCGAGTTCTACCTTCCGACTACTCACACCTTTCGCGAGAAACTCCTTCTCAAGAAAGGATCCATTCTTGGCAACAAAAACCTTGCCCTCGGATCTGTGATAGAAGGTGTACCCAATCGTTTCCTTAGGGTATCCTATGAAGACGCATTTTTCCGCTTTGGGTTCGAGTTTATCTGGCTGAAGTTTCTTCACATAAACATCGCATCCCCAAACTTTAAGAAATGATAGCTTAGGTTTGTTTCCAAACCATAATTCATACGGTGTTGTTTCAACGGATTTAGATGGTGCCCGATTTAAAGTGAATGCAGCTGTTTCCAGTGCATAACCCCAAAATGACAGTGGCAAGTCAGTCAGAGACATCATAGATCGAACCATATCCAATAAGGTATGGTTACGACGTTCCGACACACCATTACGCTGTGGTCTTCTGACAGGCGTGAGTTGTGAAACTATTCCATTACGCTGTGGTCTTCTGACAGGCGTGAGTTGTGAAACTATTCCACACTCTTTCATGTGTGTGCTAAACTTGTAACTTAGATACTCTCCTCCACGGTCAGACCGTAGAAATTTGATCTTTCTATTACGATGATTTTCCACTTCATTTTGAAATTCCTTGAACTTTTCAAAAGTTTCAGACTTGTGTTTCATCAAATAGATTTACCCATATCTACTCAAATCATCCGTGAAAGTAACAAAATAACGATATCCACCTCGCGCCGACACACTCATTGGTCCACACACATCAGTATGTATGATTTCCAATAGATCTGTCGCCCGTTCCATTGAACCGGAAAATGGCGTTCTAGTCATCTTGCCCATAAGGCATGGCTCACATGTATCAAATGATTCAAAATCAAGTGATTCCAAAAGTCCATCAGAATGGAGTTTCTTCATGCGTTTAACGCCAATATGACCTAGACGGCAGTGCCACATATATGCAGATATATCATTATCAAGTTTAATCTTTTTAGCATTAACATTATGAATGTGCGTAATATTACTATCGAGATCTATCAAAAATAAACCATTCATCATAGGTGCATGACCATAAAAGATATCATTCTTATAAATCGAACAACCATTGTTTTCAGATTTAAATGAATGACCACTTTGCATCAAACACGATCCGGATACAATGTTCATGCTTAGTGCAGGCACCAAATAACAATTATTTTGGTTTATAACTAATCCCAATGGCAAATGGAGAGGTAGCGTCCCGACGGCGATCACATCAACTTTTGATCCATTGCCGACCCGCATCCTGACCTCATCCCTTGTTAGTTGTCGCTTGTTCCGTAGCCCCTGAACCGAGTTACATATATTAGCAACTGATCCCGTATCAAATACCCAGGTGCTACTGCGAGTACTAGTCAAGTACACATCAATAACATGTATATCACATATACCTTTGTTTCCCTTGCCGGACTTCTTGTCCGCCAAATACTTGGGGTAGTTGCGCTTCCAATGGCCAGTCCCCTTACAATAGTAGCACTCAGTGTCAGACTTAGGGCCAACTCGGGGTTTCTTTTCAGGCGTGGCAATAGACTTGCCACCCTTCTTTCCCTTGTGCTTGCCTTTCTTGTCTTTCTTGAAACCGGTGGTCCTATTGATCATCAACACTTGATGTTCTTTCCTAATCTCCACTTCTGCAGTCTTAAGCATTGACAGAAGCTCGGGAAGAGACTTCTTCATGCCCTGCATATTACAGTTCATCACGAAGCTCTTGTAGCTAGGTGGCAGAGATTGGACAACACGATGTATGCCTAAGTCAATGGGAATCGTTATTCCCAAGGACACAAGCTTATCGGCGTACCCAGACATTTTGAGTACGTGCTCACTAACGGAGCTGTTTTCCTCCATCATGCAGCTAAAGAACTTTTCTGTAGCATTATAACTCTCTACGGCAGCATGGGTATCGAAAATCATTTTCAATTCTCCCATGGTATCAAAGGCATTGCCATTTTCGAAACGCTTTCGAAGTTCTGGCTCTAGCCCATACAGTATGCCGCAATAAACTAAGTTGTGGTCCTCCTGACGAGTCACATAGACATTCTTTTCCTCGTCAGGAGCATCAGGAGCTGGTGGGGGGCCTAGCGGCGCATCCAGCACATATTGCTTTTGTGCAGCAGTGAGGAGAATCCTCAAATTCATAGCCCGGTTGGTGAAGTTGCTACCATTCGCAGCAAGTTTCTCTTTCTCCATGAACACATTGAAATTAAAAGCAGGTGGTGCCATCTACAACAGAATTTGTAAAGTTTACTTAGACTAAGTTTATGATAGATTGAGTTCAACTAATCTAAATTACTAATGAACTCCCACTCAAAAACGACATCCCTCGTGTCCTTTTGGTGATTACATGAACCAAATCCACTACACCAAGTCCGATCATCACGTGAGTTGATGTAGCTTCAAAGGCGAGCATCTATATGGGCATCATATCAACTATATGACTCATGCTTAACCTTTCGGTCCGTGTTCCGAGGCCATGTCTGTACATGCTAGGCTCGCCAAGTAAGAACCTTAGTATTCGCGTGTGTAAAACTGTCTTACACCCATTCCTATGAAAGCGTAGATTCGAGTACACCCGATCATCACGTCATGTCTCAAAACACGATCCACAGAACGGTGCATACTTAAGGAAGAACACATTTTTATCTTGATATCTAAATGAGGGATCATTTTACAATGCTACCAAAAGCGCCAAACTAGCAGTATAAGATGCTAACATCTAATGTGTAAAGTGAGATGATATGGTCCATGCATTTGATCTCTATCACTTGCATCGTGGTATGATCTCTATCATTCCTTTGTGTATAAGGCCAAGGTCTATGGAACTTACATGTTGAGTGTGTTGTAAGAGTATCTATCGTACATCTACTTACAACAATACCATATCAATACACTAGCCCAGCAACGATCTAAACTAGACGCCTCTAATTTATCAATTGCAAGTTTTACGTGGCTTAGGGCTTTCGGAGATAGAACCGTTCTCACCTACGAACATGAACCACAACGAGGATAACTAAGTTATTAGCAACTCGTTGTAAATCAGATATTGACTATAGTAGGAGAGACAGACACCAGCCAGCCACTTATGCAAAACAAGTTGCATGTCAGTCGTGGAACCGGTCTCATGTACGATGACATATAAGGTTGGTCCGGGCCGCTTCATCCCACTATGCCACCAATATCCAAAATACATAGAAGATGCAATAACATGATCATCATCGCCCACAGATAAACATATGTGTTCTACCCGTGCAAAGCACCTACGCATAGATCAGGCTCTGATACCACTGTTGGGTCCGCAGCATAGAAAAACAAAAAATTCCTACGGTGTGAACTACACGCCAAGATCTATCTACTAGGTACAAAGCAACGGGTGGACATACATCCAACGAGAACTTACCCTCGAAGACAACGAGTTTTGTTAACGAGTAGGAACTCGTGGTTGATGTAGTCGTACACTTGCCGATCTCAAGATCGTGAGGAAGTCCGAGCGCCGCAACTCAGCAGCGCATCCGCACTCGCACACACGTTCAAGCCACCGGACAACCTCCACCTCCTCGCTCCAGCGATCCAGCGTAAGCAGCAACTCCTTCCAGATGAAATGCCACCGGGAACATGTATCTCGCTAATCCATGTGGTGGTAACCCCTCCAGCAACCCCTCACCTCCCCCATTCATGTGGTGGTAACCCCTCCACATTAAAATGCCTCTTCACATTCCCTTTTAAAGTCTCCACTTTAGATGCATTAACATTCTCCAAGTTTAATGCTCTCTCATTTAATAAAACTCTTTTTATTAAATTTATTCAGAATTTTGTTAATTACTTTAATTAACAAACATTCACATATATCCCCTTGCAATATTTCAATATCACATGCAGAACCACTTTCTGCAATTTCACCCAAAACAATTTCAGGTTTCTATTGAAACAATTCATGCGCTTTGCAATTCTTTCGTCTGAAACATATGTGCTCCAAAATGGTGTCCGGTAACTCTTAAGTGTGCCACCCTACGGTTCGCGAATAATGCAAACATGATCGAGACCCTTCTCCGATCAATAATCAGCAGCGGGACCTGGGGATCCGTACTGACTCCTACACATTCAACGATGACTTCTGTGATCATGAGAACCTTTAACGCTTGTAACTAAATCCCTTTGTCTCTCGATATATTACATATCCGAGATTCGATCATCGGTATCTCCATACCTAGTCTGATCTCGTTACTGACATGCACTATTTTCTCGTTCCGTGATATAACATTCTAGTGATCACATCACTTGCTTGCAAGCTATCTCAATGTGATATCACCGAGAGGGCCCAGAGTATATCTATCCATCATCAGGATTGACAAATTCCACTCTTGATCCATGAGCCTCAACATAACACCTTCCTAGTACTGAACCCATCTTTATAGTCACCCTGTTACGGTGTGACGTTTGATGTTATCAAGATACTCTTCCGGTGTTAGCAATTAACATGATCTCATGTTCTAAGGATAAAGATTACTTCGTATGATGTTATAGCAATATAAACATAATGACTTGATCGTAATGCTATACTTCGGATGAATGTTCATCACATCATTCCACCAATGGTGCGACCTTGTTATTAACAACATCCAATGTCCATGATCAGGAAACCTTGATCATCTTGTTAATCAACAAGCTAGTCTATAAGAGAGGCATAACTAGGAACCCTTTTTGTTTATTAAACACACATGTATTGATGTTTCCGATCAATACAATTCTAGCATGTAAAATAAACATCTATCATATATAAGGAATACATAATAACAACTTTATTATTGCCTCTCAGGGCATATTTCCTTCAATTCTATCATGTCTTTGTTATTTGTGATCTTGCATGCTTTCGGTCATTAGTAGCTATCTTGGCCAAGTAGATGCTAGCAACTCCAAGAGTTAGTATTTATGCTCAATAGTGGGTTCATGCCTCTGGTAATCTGGGGAAGTGACAGAAATCTCTAAGGTACTAGATGTGCTGTTGCTACTAGGGAGAAAACAACAATCCTTTGATCATAGAACAATCATATTGTTTACTTTACACGCAGTTCGTAAAGCAATAATCTGTTGCTTGCAACTTAATACTGGAGGGGATTCAGATGATAACCTGAAGGTGGATTATTAGTCATAGATGTAGTTGGATGGCGGTCTATGTATAATGTTGTAATGCCCAATCAAGTCTTAAAGGAGTCAAGATGATTAGTATATGCATGTATTGCTTTCTCGATGTTTGTCAATTGCCCCACTGTAATTTGTTCACCTAGCATGTTACCTATCTTAAGGAGAGCCACCTCTAGTGAACTATGGATCCCGGTTCTTTTTCTTTACATACAATCTACAATCTTTTACTGCTTTGTGTTTACTTTCTACAAACTATTACTTCCTTCCATTCGATATGTTTAATCCTTTGTTTTCCGCAAAACATGGTGAGATTGACAACCTCATCGCAAGTTGGGGACAAAATTCTGTGGTTGTGTTGTGCAGGTCTCCACGTTGCTACTAGCACCGGTAGTGCGCCCTGCCAAGGCTCGGCTAGCAACACCTTTGGGGTGTTTCCTTGCTCCTACTAGTTCAATTAAACCTTGGTTTCATAACTGAGGGAAACTTGCTGTTGTGCTCATCATACCTTCCTCTTGGGGTTCCCAACGAGCTCTACATCAACATCGAACCAGCATTTTCCTGGCGCCAACACTGAGCCATCAATCATCTTATTAGGCTACCGTCGAGTATCTAATACTAGCACAAAATAAGATATACAAACAATAACATTGAATGTAAATGCGATGTGGTATGGTCCTTCATGTCATGATCTCCATCCGTCGTCACCGGATTCTGGCGCCAGGGTTCCAACATCGTAGACACCAGGGTACCAGTGTCATTCCGGCGTGGTAGTCCGTCACCTCCGTGACTATATACTACTACGTAACAAAAGGTAATCACTTTACCTTTGCCACAACCATATCACAAAGAAACGCCCCCTGCAAAACAAAGTTAGACGCCTCTACTTTATCTTTGCATATTTTACGTGGCTGAATGGGCTTTCGCACAAGAACCATTCTTACCTACGAACTTTCAGCACAACACTGATCAAGTAGTTGTCTCTACTACACTCCTTTCGGGGCCCTCTGTTGCAAATGGCATACCAACTAATGTGAGAGAGACAGACACCCCCTAAGCCACTTTATACGGTACAAGCCATATGTCAAGCCTGGACCAGTCTCGCGAATGAACGCGTAAAGTCAGTTGGGGGGCTGCTTCATCAAGCATTACTTCGATATACACAAGTACATGTTGGAGGGTAACAACTAAAAGATCAACGCCCACACGCTACATCTCGTGTGTTCTACCCGTACTAGCATTACTACGCATAGCTCTAGCTCTGATACTACTATAGGGGTTCCGCGCATGAAAACAATAAAAAAATTCCATACGCCCCTGAACCCCTGATGCTGTCAGGATCGGTTTATTAGTAATATAGTAATGGGAGGGGATTTTCGCGAACTTACCCTTGAAGACCGAAAAGCGTTGTCAACGCTCAGGAGAGCGTGGTTGATGTAGACGAGCCGAAGCCGACCTCAAGGTCGTGATGAAGTCCTTGTGCTCCTGTGGCTCAACGACTTGAGTGCCTCAACTGTGACACCTCACGGGGAGTTACACACGTCCGGTGCCTGACGATGTCTCCCGCTTCCTCGACCAGCAGCAGTTGCGGAAGTAGAGCTCCTGGATCCGAATCCCGCAACGCGATGGCGCTCCGCGGTGAAGATGCCTCTCGTTCGCGCAGTCCAAACTTGGTACCACGGTTATGAGAGAGAGAGAGAGATAGATAGATAGAGAGAGAGAATATCAATTGGAGGTCTTCCCAAAAGTGAGAAGACCTTTATTGAATTTGTGTGTCTTTATCTGGCCAAATACCCCCACTATATATAGGGGAAGGGGAGGTACTACCTCCCTCAAAGTCCCGGGGTGGGACTAAAGGAGAAGAGGGGGAGGGGCAGCCGCCGGCCAGCCCTAGTGGGCCCCGCGCGGGGGGGAGGGGGGGCTTGGCCCACCCGGCCACCCCCTTGCCCTTCTCCCTCTCTGCTTTCCCTACTAGGCCCTCTCCCCTCTAGGAATTGGCCCATTAAGCCTTTTGACCTTTTAATTGATTTTCTCTTTAATTAAATAATTATGAATAAATGATTAAATCAATATTTAACATTCATTCACATATTATTCAACCTCCGTGGCTATGGAACACTTCCACCTCCACTCCAGACATCCTCCGGACTTATCAAAACCCTTCTGGTTTTCTCTCTACTATTCTTTGGCGATTCTTCCGATCCTATAAACACTCTCTAAGCATCATCAAGCCCTTAAGCGTGATACCCCATGGTTCGGGAACACCCTAGAGATGGTCGGGACATTCCCGCACCAATGATCGACAGAGGGACCTGGATGGCCATGTGACCCCTGTGCGTTCCACGAAGATCTTTCGTCGTTTGAACCAAGACTGTCGTGTCTTATTCTCTTTGTCTCTCGATACTTGCATGCCCGAGATCTGATCAATGACATCACCATGTCGTGTTCAATCTCGTTACCGAACAATGCTACTTGTCTCGTTCTGATAAGTGATATCCCTGTGATCAAATCACGCGTTGCACAACTATTGGATATTACTTCTCCGAGTGGGCCCTTGAGTATCTTCCCGTCACATGGACGGACAAATCCCGCTCTTGACATATATTGCCTCTACGGTTTCCTCCGATTACCTGAACACACCTTTATAACCACTATATTACCAAGTGGCGCTTGATGCTATCTAAACACTCTCGAGAGACAGTGATTGATATAGCCTCACGGTCTAAGGAATAGTCTACGAGGATCCATTTCTAATCATCGTAACTTGAACTTCATGACATGATCGGGTCACGATGTTTAGGTTGGGTATTGGTTCATCATCTCATTCTCAGAATGAGTTGACTCTATTTCCAACTGGCATAAATGCCACATGATCAGGAAACTTGATCATTTGTTGACCAATGAACCAGTGACTAGAGTTTCACTAGGAACCCCTGGTTGTTTATATATCACACGTGTATTGATGTTTCCACTCAATACAGTTGTAGCATGATATAAAACTTAATCATAAACTATACGGAATATGATAATAGTCCTTATAACTGTTTGTCTCTAGGGCATATTTCCAACAGAGTGGCCATACTATTCTATCGTCAGATGTTTTCAAAATGACTTGTAAAGTGAACTATGACTTTGACTTGACCACAACAGGGTTGTGAATATGAAAACTAGGTTTCCACTTAAGTGATTTAGAACATTAAATTAGCTTTCTTTACTTCTAAACTCAGTTTAGATAAATCTGGCTTTTTGCAAATAAATCTAGAGTTTAGGATTCCTACTAGAACTACCTTACTTGTTAGTGATAGTTTGCGAGTACTTAAAGAGTACTTATGGATTTTTCCCTGGCTATTTCCGTGGCCAGACTATGAGGAGGACTATTAGGAAGATGGACAATAGGACGGCTACGACAACTAGGATCATCTTCCATCGTCAGCATTGCCTGTGACACTAAAGATGGAGCCTACTACTATGCTTATTATTCCGCTGCTTATTTGTATTAAGACTGGATCATGAGATCCTTTATTTGTGTAAGACCTTATTATGGTTTGTACTGGATGATGTACTGTGATATCCAATCTGTTATGTCTCGCAAAAATGGTAATCCTGAGATTGCGATGTATGGCATAACGGACATCTAGGATTAAAAATCCGGGTGTTGACATCAGCCCCAACCTCCTCTACTGCATCCCAGCCAATCACCACGCCGTCGAGGAGCCTACCGTCTGATCCCCCCGCTTCTATATGTAGTTTGATCACCGAATTCAGTTTTGTGCCGCCGGACTTTGCCTGTTTTGTGTCACCGAACTCTTGGACTTGATCCTATTTTTCTAGCAGGATAGATAAATTCAAAAAAAATCGCCATTTTCTCTGGGAGCCAGTCTTTGGGGGATGGCTGGGAGTTGGTGGCCCTCCAGACCAAACATTCGTCCAATCCGGCCAAAAGAAAACCCATAATTTTGGTGTGGAGGCCTCCAACGAGTGGAGATGCTGTAATAAGAACATCGCCAACCGTCAAAACGCACCCTCTTGGCCATGAGCCTGGACTGACCGCAAAGGTTACGTGAGATCTTATTCTTCCATGTCCTCTCATGGCTTCCCGGACTTCGTCCTGAGGATACGAAATCAGAAAACGAATGTAAAGTGGATTCATATTTTCAACTGGACTGCATTCTGGCCTTCTGGGTGTTCGTTTTTGCATCTCGACCTATGCCTTAGATGGTCCTCACTATACACATTTCGTTTCACAATAAATTCGTAGGTACTTACCCTAAAATGTCGTGCAAATAAATAGCCATCACGTTATTATAATGTTGAATGGGTACCGGTTAGCTCACTCTCCACCCATAAACTAAAATTTAGTTTTTTTACTTACCATAATTTTGTTGCTTGATGTCTGCCGGCAAACAAAGTGATATTGTAAGAATGGCATAAATGTCCGTGCTTTGCACTGGGATAATTTTTTTACCGCATGACGCACAAATGAGATTCTATCCATTCTCACATCTGAGTTCCCATCGATGAAATTTTCTCTTAACTGTCTGCGTGTTCTCCTCCATTTTCTTTGTCTACCATATTGTGCGGACGAACGAATCGTGCTGCAGCGGTCTTGCCGTCCTCAGCGTCACTTGGAGGCCGACGAGCTCGAGCCGCACCTCTCTACAACAGGCTATTCATGCGCCAATTTCTCCTGGTCTTAGTAGTTTGTGCACCGCTGCTCGTTGGGCTCTCATGCGTGGCCCTAGCTAGTCTAGTTGTACTTGATTTTCACTAATCTCCTTATCAGCCCCATGGCCCACTCTATACACTTCTAATCACCATGCAGATGACCATCACAACCGCATGAGCAATTCCTTCCTAACCCTTATTGATTCTTAATTGGGCTTGTTGATACTCCATAAATCTTGCGAACATGTATAAATTAGAAAGACTCGGAGTAATGGATGGAAGAAGGATTCAACATATTTAGCCAAAATTAGACTTTCACCTCACTTGGGCCAGGAGTAGAGGATTTGTGAAAATATCCTAGGCATAACATATTTATCCCAAATCAGCTTATAATAAGAAAACATCCTAGACATTCAATTTACGCTCATCTTAATCAATCGTTTTGTCCAAAAATAATAATAACTTATCCATCAATTACTCACGCCAGTTTGTGCGACTCGCGCCAGTTATTTTTCTTGTTTTGAGTGGTATATATATATACAACACGCAGCTAGGCCCTGAACCGAGTTACATATATTAGCAACTGATCCCGTATCAAATACCCAGGTGCTACTGCGAGTACTAGTCAAGTACACATCAATAACATGTATATCACATATACCTTTGTTTCCCTTGCCGGACTTCTTGTCCGCCAAATACTTGGGGTAGTTGCGCTTCCAATGGCCAGTCCCCTTACAATAGTAGCACTCAGTGTCAGACTTAGGGCCAACTCGGGGTTTCTTTTCAGGCGTGGCAATAGACTTGCCACCCTTCTTTCCCTTGTGCTTGCCTTTCTTGTCTTTCTTGAAACCGGTGGTCCTATTGATCATCAACACTTGATGTTCTTTCCTAATCTCCACTTCTGCAGTCTTAAGCATTGACAGAAGCTCGGGAAGAGACTTCTTCATGCCCTGCATATTACAGTTCATCACGAAGCTCTTGTAGCTAGGTGGCAGAGATTGGACAACACGATGTATGCCTAAGTCAATGGGAATCGTTATTCCCAAGGACACAAGCTTATCGGCGTACCCAGACATTTTGAGTACGTGCTCACTAACGGAGCTGTTTTCCTCCATCATGCAGCTAAAGAACTTTTCTGTAGCATTATAACTCTCTACGGCAGCATGGGTATCGAAAATCATTTTCAATTCTCCCATGGTATCAAAGGCATTGCCATTTTCGAAACGCTTTCGAAGTTCTGGCTCTAGCCCATACAGTATGCCGCAATAAACTAAGTTGTGGTCCTCCTGACGAGTCACATAGACATTCTTTTCCTCGTCAGGAGCATCAGGAGCTGGTGGGGGGCCTAGCGGCGCATCCAGCACATATTGCTTTTGTGCAGCAGTGAGGAGAATCCTCAAATTCATAGCCCGGTTGGTGAAGTTGCTACCATTCGCAGCAAGTTTCTCTTTCTCCATGAACACATTGAAATTAAAAGCAGGTGGTGCCATCTACAACAGAATTTGTAAAGTTTACTTAGACTAAGTTTATGATAGATTGAGTTCAACTAATCTAAATTACTAATGAACTCCCACTCAAAAACGACATCCCTCGTGTCCTTTTGGTGATTACATGAACCAAATCCACTACACCAAGTCCGATCATCACGTGAGTTGATGTAGCTTCAAAGGCGAGCATCTATATGGGCATCATATCAACTATATGACTCATGCTTAACCTTTCGGTCCGTGTTCCGAGGCCATGTCTGTACATGCTAGGCTCGCCAAGTAAGAACCTTAGTATTCGCGTGTGTAAAACTGTCTTACACCCATTCCTATGAAAGCGTAGATTCGAGTACACCCGATCATCACGTCATGTCTCAAAACACGATCCACAGAACGGTGCATACTTAAGGAAGAACACATTTTTATCTTGATATCTAAATGAGGGATCATTTTACAATGCTACCAAAAGCGCCAAACTAGCAGTATAAGATGCTAACATCTAATGTGTAAAGTGAGATGATATGGTCCATGCATTTGATCTCTATCACTTGCATCGTGGTATGATCTCTATCATTCCTTTGTGTATAAGGCCAAGGTCTATGGAACTTACATGTTGAGTGTGTTGTAAGAGTATCTATCGTACATCTACTTACAACAATACCATATCAATACACTAGCCCAGCAACGATCTAAACTAGACGCCTCTAATTTATCAATTGCAAGTTTTACGTGGCTTAGGGCTTTCGGAGATAGAACCGTTCTCACCTACGAACATGAACCACAACGAGGATAACTAAGTTATTAGCAACTCGTTGTAAATCAGATATTGACTATAGTAGGAGAGACAGACACCAGCCAGCCACTTATGCAAAACAAGTTGCATGTCAGTCGTGGAACCGGTCTCATGTACGATGACATATAAGGTTGGTCCGGGCCGCTTCATCCCACTATGCCACCAATATCCAAAATACATAGAAGATGCAATAACATGATCATCATCGCCCACAGATAAACATATGTGTTCTACCCGTGCAAAGCACCTACGCATAGATCAGGCTCTGATACCACTGTTGGGTCCGCAGCATAGAAAAACAAAAAATTCCTACGGTGTGAACTACACGCCAAGATCTATCTACTAGGTACAAAGCAACGGGTGGACATACATCCAACGAGAACTTACCCTCGAAGACAACGAGTTTTGTTAACGAGTAGGAACTCGTGGTTGATGTAGTCGTACACTTGCCGATCTCAAGATCGTGAGGAAGTCCGAGCGCCGCAACTCAGCAGCGCATCCGCACTCGCACACACGTTCAAGCCACCGGACAACCTCCACCTCCTCGCTCCAGCGATCCAGCGTAAGCAGCAACTCCTTCCAGATGAAATGCCACCGGGAACATGTATCTCGCTAATCCATGTGGTGGTAACCCCTCCAGCAACCCCTCACCTCCCCCATTCATGTGGTGGTAACCCCTCCACATTAAAATGCCTCTTCACATTCCCTTTTAAAGTCTCCACTTTAGATGCATTAACATTCTCCAAGTTTAATGCTCTCTCATTTAATAAAACTCTTTTTATTAAATTTATTCAGAATTTTGTTAATTACTTTAATTAACAAACATTCACATATATCCCCTTGCAATATTTCAATATCACATGCAGAACCACTTTCTGCAATTTCACCCAAAACAATTTCAGGTTTCTATTGAAACAATTCATGCGCTTTGCAATTCTTTCGTCTGAAACATATGTGCTCCAAAATGGTGTCCGGTAACTCTTAAGTGTGCCACCCTACGGTTCGCGAATAATGCAAACATGATCGAGACCCTTCTCCGATCAATAATCAGCAGCGGGACCTGGGGATCCGTACTGACTCCTACACATTCAACGATGACTTCTGTGATCATGAGAACCTTTAACGCTTGTAACTAAATCCCTTTGTCTCTCGATATATTACATATCCGAGATTCGATCATCGGTATCTCCATACCTAGTCTGATCTCGTTACTGACATGCACTATTTTCTCGTTCCGTGATATAACATTCTAGTGATCACATCACTTGCTTGCAAGCTATCTCAATGTGATATCACCGAGAGGGCCCAGAGTATATCTATCCATCATCAGGATTGACAAATTCCACTCTTGATCCATGAGCCTCAACATAACACCTTCCTAGTACTGAACCCATCTTTATAGTCACCCTGTTACGGTGTGACGTTTGATGTTATCAAGATACTCTTCCGGTGTTAGCAATTAACATGATCTCATGTTCTAAGGATAAAGATTACTTCGTATGATGTTATAGCAATATAAACATAATGACTTGATCGTAATGCTATACTTCGGATGAATGTTCATCACATCATTCCACCAATGGTGCGACCTTGTTATTAACAACATCCAATGTCCATGATCAGGAAACCTTGATCATCTTGTTAATCAACAAGCTAGTCTATAAGAGAGGCATAACTAGGAACCCTTTTTGTTTATTAAACACACATGTATTGATGTTTCCGATCAATACAATTCTAGCATGTAAAATAAACATCTATCATATATAAGGAATACATAATAACAACTTTATTATTGCCTCTCAGGGCATATTTCCTTCAATTCTATCATGTCTTTGTTATTTGTGATCTTGCATGCTTTCGGTCATTAGTAGCTATCTTGGCCAAGTAGATGCTAGCAACTCCAAGAGTTAGTATTTATGCTCAATAGTGGGTTCATGCCTCTGGTAATCTGGGGAAGTGACAGAAATCTCTAAGGTACTAGATGTGCTGTTGCTACTAGGGAGAAAACAACAATCCTTTGATCATAGAACAATCATATTGTTTACTTTACACGCAGTTCGTAAAGCAATAATCTGTTGCTTGCAACTTAATACTGGAGGGGATTCAGATGATAACCTGAAGGTGGATTATTAGTCATAGATGTAGTTGGATGGCGGTCTATGTATAATGTTGTAATGCCCAATCAAGTCTTAAAGGAGTCAAGATGATTAGTATATGCATGTATTGCTTTCTCGATGTTTGTCAATTGCCCCACTGTAATTTGTTCACCTAGCATGTTACCTATCTTAAGGAGAGCCACCTCTAGTGAACTATGGATCCCGGTTCTTTTTCTTTACATACAATCTACAATCTTTTACTGCTTTGTGTTTACTTTCTACAAACTATTACTTCCTTCCATTCGATATGTTTAATCCTTTGTTTTCCGCAAAACATGGTGAGATTGACAACCTCATCGCAAGTTGGGGACAAAATTCTGTGGTTGTGTTGTGCAGGTCTCCACGTTGCTACTAGCACCGGTAGTGCGCCCTGCCAAGGCTCGGCTAGCAACACCTTTGGGGTGTTTCCTTGCTCCTACTAGTTCAATTAAACCTTGGTTTCATAACTGAGGGAAACTTGCTGTTGTGCTCATCATACCTTCCTCTTGGGGTTCCCAACGAGCTCTACATCAACATCGAACCAGCATTTTCCTGGCGCCAACACTGAGCCATCAATCATCTTATTAGGCTACCGTCGAGTATCTAATACTAGCACAAAATAAGATATACAAACAATAACATTGAATGTAAATGCGATGTGGTATGGTCCTTCATGTCATGATCTCCATCCGTCGTCACCGGATTCTGGCGCCAGGGTTCCAACATCGTAGACACCAGGGTACCAGTGTCATTCCGGCGTGGTAGTCCGTCACCTCCGTGACTATATACTACTACGTAACAAAAGGTAATCACTTTACCTTTGCCACAACCATATCACAAAGAAACGCCCCCTGCAAAACAAAGTTAGACGCCTCTACTTTATCTTTGCATATTTTACGTGGCTGAATGGGCTTTCGCACAAGAACCATTCTTACCTACGAACTTTCAGCACAACACTGATCAAGTAGTTGTCTCTACTACACTCCTTTCGGGGCCCTCTGTTGCAAATGGCATACCAACTAATGTGAGAGAGACAGACACCCCCTAAGCCACTTTATACGGTACAAGCCATATGTCAAGCCTGGACCAGTCTCGCGAATGAACGCGTAAAGTCAGTTGGGGGGCTGCTTCATCAAGCATTACTTCGATATACACAAGTACATGTTGGAGGGTAACAACTAAAAGATCAACGCCCACACGCTACATCTCGTGTGTTCTACCCGTACTAGCATTACTACGCATAGCTCTAGCTCTGATACTACTATAGGGGTTCCGCGCATGAAAACAATAAAAAAATTCCATACGCCCCTGAACCCCTGATGCTGTCAGGATCGGTTTATTAGTAATATAGTAATGGGAGGGGATTTTCGCGAACTTACCCTTGAAGACCGAAAAGCGTTGTCAACGCTCAGGAGAGCGTGGTTGATGTAGACGAGCCGAAGCCGACCTCAAGGTCGTGATGAAGTCCTTGTGCTCCTGTGGCTCAACGACTTGAGTGCCTCAACTGTGACACCTCACGGGGAGTTACACACGTCCGGTGCCTGACGATGTCTCCCGCTTCCTCGACCAGCAGCAGTTGCGGAAGTAGAGCTCCTGGATCCGAATCCCGCAACGCGATGGCGCTCCGCGGTGAAGATGCCTCTCGTTCGCGCAGTCCAAACTTGGTACCACGGTTATGAGAGAGAGAGAGAGATAGATAGATAGAGAGAGAGAATATCAATTGGAGGTCTTCCCAAAAGTGAGAAGACCTTTATTGAATTTGTGTGTCTTTATCTGGCCAAATACCCCCACTATATATAGGGGAAGGGGAGGTACTACCTCCCTCAAAGTCCCGGGGTGGGACTAAAGGAGAAGAGGGGGAGGGGCAGCCGCCGGCCAGCCCTAGTGGGCCCCGCGCGGGGGGGAGGGGGGGCTTGGCCCACCCGGCCACCCCCTTGCCCTTCTCCCTCTCTGCTTTCCCTACTAGGCCCTCTCCCCTCTAGGAATTGGCCCATTAAGCCTTTTGACCTTTTAATTGATTTTCTCTTTAATTAAATAATTATGAATAAATGATTAAATCAATATTTAACATTCATTCACATATTATTCAACCTCCGTGGCTATGGAACACTTCCACCTCCACTCCAGACATCCTCCGGACTTATCAAAACCCTTCTGGTTTTCTCTCTACTATTCTTTGGCGATTCTTCCGATCCTATAAACACTCTCTAAGCATCATCAAGCCCTTAAGCGTGATACCCCATGGTTCGGGAACACCCTAGAGATGGTCGGGACATTCCCGCACCAATGATCGACAGAGGGACCTGGATGGCCATGTGACCCCTGTGCGTTCCACGAAGATCTTTCGTCGTTTGAACCAAGACTGTCGTGTCTTATTCTCTTTGTCTCTCGATACTTGCATGCCCGAGATCTGATCAATGACATCACCATGTCGTGTTCAATCTCGTTACCGAACAATGCTACTTGTCTCGTTCTGATAAGTGATATCCCTGTGATCAAATCACGCGTTGCACAACTATTGGATATTACTTCTCCGAGTGGGCCCTTGAGTATCTTCCCGTCACATGGACGGACAAATCCCGCTCTTGACATATATTGCCTCTACGGTTTCCTCCGATTACCTGAACACACCTTTATAACCACTATATTACCAAGTGGCGCTTGATGCTATCTAAACACTCTCGAGAGACAGTGATTGATATAGCCTCACGGTCTAAGGAATAGTCTACGAGGATCCATTTCTAATCATCGTAACTTGAACTTCATGACATGATCGGGTCACGATGTTTAGGTTGGGTATTGGTTCATCATCTCATTCTCAGAATGAGTTGACTCTATTTCCAACTGGCATAAATGCCACATGATCAGGAAACTTGATCATTTGTTGACCAATGAACCAGTGACTAGAGTTTCACTAGGAACCCCTGGTTGTTTATATATCACACGTGTATTGATGTTTCCACTCAATACAGTTGTAGCATGATATAAAACTTAATCATAAACTATACGGAATATGATAATAGTCCTTATAACTGTTTGTCTCTAGGGCATATTTCCAACAGAGTGGCCATACTATTCTATCGTCAGATGTTTTCAAAATGACTTGTAAAGTGAACTATGACTTTGACTTGACCACAACAGGGTTGTGAATATGAAAACTAGGTTTCCACTTAAGTGATTTAGAACATTAAATTAGCTTTCTTTACTTCTAAACTCAGTTTAGATAAATCTGGCTTTTTGCAAATAAATCTAGAGTTTAGGATTCCTACTAGAACTACCTTACTTGTTAGTGATAGTTTGCGAGTACTTAAAGAGTACTTATGGAATTTTCCCTGGCTATTTCCGTGGCCAGACTATGAGGAGGACTATTAGGAAGATGGACAATAGGACGGCTACGACAACTAGGATCATCTTCCATCGTCAGCATTGCCTGTGACACTAAAGATGGAGCCTACTACTATGCTTATTATTCCGCTGCTTATTTGTATTAAGACTGGATCATGAGATCCTTTATTTGTGTAAGACCTTATTATGGTTTGTACTGGATGATGTACTGTGATATCCAATCTGTTATGTCTCGCAAAAATGGTAATCCTGAGATTGCGATGTATGGCATAACGGACATCTAGGATTAAAAATCCGGGTGTTGACATCAGCCCCAACCTCCTCTACTGCATCCCAGCCAATCACCACGCCGTCGAGGAGCCTACCGTCTGATCCCCCCGCTTCTATATGTAGTTTGATCACCGAATTCAGTTTTGTGCCGCCGGACTTTGCCTGTTTTGTGTCACCGAACTCTTGGACTTGATCCTATTTTTCTAGCAGGATAGATAAATTCAAAAAAAATCGCCATTTTCTCTGGGAGCCAGTCTTTGGGGGATGGCTGGGAGTTGGTGGCCCTCCAGACCAAACATTCGTCCAATCCGGCCAAAAGAAAACCCATAATTTTGGTGTGGAGGCCTCCAACGAGTGGAGATGCTGTAATAAGAACATCGCCAACCGTCAAAACGCACCCTCTTGGCCATGAGCCTGGACTGACCGCAAAGGTTACGTGAGATCTTATTCTTCCATGTCCTCTCATGGCTTCCCGGACTTCGTCCTGAGGATACGAAATCAGAAAACGAATGTAAAGTGGATTCATATTTTCAACTGGACTGCATTCTGGCCTTCTGGGTGTTCGTTTTTGCATCTCGACCTATGCCTTAGATGGTCCTCACTATACACATTTCGTTTCACAATAAATTCGTAGGTACTTACCCTAAAATGTCGTGCAAAGAAATAGCCATCACGTTATTATAATGTTGAATGGGTACCGGTTAGCTCACTCTCCACCCATAAACTAAAATTTAGTTTTTTTACTTACCATAATTTTGTTGCTTGATGTCTGCCGGCAAACAAAGTGATATTGTAAGAATGGCATAAATGTCCGTGCTTTGCACTGGGATAATTTTTTTACCGCATGACGCACAAATGAGATTCTATCCATTCTCACATCTGAGTTCCCATCGATGAAATTTTCTCTTAACTGTCTGCGTGTTCTCCTCCATTTTCTTTGTCTACCATATTGTGCGGACGAACGAATCGTGCTGCAGCGGTCTTGCCGTCCTCAGCGTCACTTGGAGGCCGACGAGCTCGAGCCGCACCTCTCTACAACAGGCTATTCATGCGCCAATTTCTCCTGGTCTTAGTAGTTTGTGCACCGCTGCTCGTTGGGCTCTCATGCGTGGCCCTAGCTAGTCTAGTTGTACTTGATTTTCACTAATCTCCTTATCAGCCCCATGGCCCACTCTATACACTTCTAATCACCATGCAGATGACCATCACAACCGCATGAGCAATTCCTTCCTAACCCTTATTGATTCTTAATTGGGCTTGTTGATACTCCATAAATCTTGCGAACATGTATAAATTAGAAAGACTCGGAGTAATGGATGGAAGAAGGATTCAACATATTTAGCCAAAATTAGACTTTCACCTCACTTGGGCCAGGAGTAGAGGATTTGTGAAAATATCCTAGGCATAACATATTTATCCCAAATCAGCTTATAATAAGAAAACATCCTAGACATTCAATTTACGCTCATCTTAATCAATCGTTTTGTCCAAAAATAATAATAACTTATCCATCAATTACTCACGCCAGTTTGTGCGACTCGCGCCAGTTATTTTTCTTGTTTTGAGTGGTATATATATATACAACACGCAGCTAGGCTTTTTAACTTTTTTAGGGGATCTAGGTTTTTTAACTGGGGAAGAAACAACCGGACGACCCGGCTACTGTTGTAAAGTCGTCCTAACCAACCGGACTCTTCTCGCTCAGTCGAGTCCTCTCCTTCCTCTCCCAGCAATCCTTCAGTCCTCTGTCTCAGCTGGGAGCATCGCCCGTAGAGCCCCCCCTGCCTAGCGCATCACACCTCTCTGGCCGCCTCACGCCTACGGCACTCTGGCGGAGCCCCTCGCCATCGAGGGCCCTGCTTGTCGGTTCGCACTCGCTGTACCCTGTGGCGACCACGCCAGCCCTCCCCAATACGCACATGTTTTTTTTTTGGAACCATTTATATTACAGTATTATTAATTTTAACAAGACTTTACAAAGAGTACCATGCATTCAGGCTCGGTGCACACTGATGCTACATCCGAGTTTAGACGAACTCAACTAGGAGAGTTTAGATATCTGGAATGTAAAGATCTACCCTGAAGTTTAAGAGCAAGCTTGGCCTGATGGTGAGCTTTGAAGTTGAGGCTTCTGGCTATGTGAAAGATTCTGGTTGCATTGAAGATAGATGTGGCCGCTATTTCTGCAAGTTGTGGCCTGATTGTCCAGTGACCTGGGTCATCGAAAAGATCCTGTGAGGCTGCCGCTGTTACCAAAGCAGCATTGTCAGAAATGTAGCGCACTTGATTTTGTTAGGATTTAATTACTCCCTCCGACCATATTAGTTGACTCAAGTTTGTCTAGATTCGGATATATCTAGACATGTTTTACTACTAGATATATCCGAATCTAGAAAAATCCAAGTCAACTAATAGGGATAATCCTCCTATATAATTTTCCTATGTCGGTTGCAATATGACACCCAACTATCTAGCACCCCTCGTACGGGACACGCCTCTTCACTCGTGTCTCTTCTCCTTATACTGAGATCATCAATAGAATAAAGATAGTTCAATCATTTGTTCATTGTCTCTCCTTGTCTCTTGATATCTTCTAACACGTTATCAGAACATAGACTCTACCGACAAGAAGAACAGACGAGATCGACGGGAGTTCACGGGCAAAAGGTGAGAAAGATACATGCCTCGTGAACTCCTCTCACTGCATCTTCGGCTACTTCGCCGCCGGTTCGCCGCTCGCCACCTCCGCCGGATGACGAAGATGAGGTCGCGCCCCTGCCGTCTCCGACCCCTGCGGTTGTCGAGGCGTATGTCGACGCCCTCGCCTATGTATCTGCGCCGACCGGGGCTCCTGCGCCTGCGCCTCACGTCGCCCCTGCGCGGCTATGCCCCTGCGCCTACCGTCGCCGACTCCGGCTGTTGAGGACGAGGATGCGCCCGCGCCTGGCCCGAACGCCCGCGGCTCCCCTGCAACTCCTCGCCTTCGCCGCGGACCGGCGCTCGCCGCCGCCTCCTGTCCCTCGGTCTCCCGCTGGGCAGGCCGACGGCGAACTCGCTAGCGAGCAGCCGCAGCCACCGCGCTAGAACCTGGAGCCCGGCCACACTCGGACTCGCGAACGGCGCCTCCAACGGCGTCGCCCCAGGGACCCTGCTCGCTGGGATCCTCTGACGAGGAAGAGGGCGGCCGGAGCACCGCTCGCCGTTGGTGAGCTTCGCTGCAGTGGTTCGGGAGGAATTTGCGTCGTGGTGGTGTAGCTGTTTTCCGTGGAGGATTTGGGATGGGTTATCCTCTCGTACAGGAAGACACACTGTTTTGGGGTGCCCACTTTGGCCCATCGCACGCGCAACACTCCAGCTAATTAGATATATACTACTCTATCCCAAGGCTTAAGGCATAGATATTATGTAAAAAACTATCAAGAACTATTATGTTATATAGATATTGTGAAAATATGTTTCATAATGTATGAAAGGGTATGGATCACATCGTGTAAATATTAATATTTTTCTTTAAAAACTTGGTCAAACTTTAGTTGGTTTGACTTTTGAAAAAAGTTATATGCCTTAAGCCTTAGGACGGAGATATTTTCTGTATTCTGCTTTTTAGCAGATTATGTCTAGTAACAGTAGTTCTAATCTAGTTTCAATTCAGTTTTAGACTCTGTTGTGTGCAGTACAAGTTTTATAGTACTGTTTATCTGTCGAGTACTAAGTGTATGTTCACATCTGGAGATTTATTGCGTTCACCTTTTGCAATTGAGATTTTCAATTTTTTGCAAAGAGATCAATTCATCGTCTCAATTGTGTCTTTTCGACTCGGTACAAGTATGAATTGGTATGCAAAATTCAAAGCGATTTCTTCAAGTTGATGTTTTAGGATCAAGGGTAGTGAATGGATCTACGACATGCATTGCAGATTATCTCTGCTACCATGATTAATTTAACTAGTGATCTCCCATACATTTCAGAACTACCACCACCTCCACCTCGACCCATGAGGCCTAAAAGTAATAGCAGCCAAGACTCCTTCCTAGCTTGAGTTTGGTTATCACCGCAGCTCGATGAATCGAAAACAAACTCGAATGGATCTTCTTCTATGGAATTGATTAAGTCATCATATAAGGTACTAGAAACATGAGTACTACTGATTTTATCAGATTATACTCTCTAGTGCTGAGAGATGGACCCTAACATTTCTTTTTAGGGAGTATCTACAACATGTCTTACTTAACAATTTGAAGTTCACACTATTAATTTCAAGCCCACTTCTTGAAATTATCATCAATTTTGCATAGTTTATTACAACATGACTATGATGGATTTTAATTTACCAAACGTAAATTAATATTATCTGGTTTACCATGTAGGTAACTGATGGCTAGTAGAGAGTTTGATGCATCGAGCTTAATGGCCACAACTTCCCTACATGGGCCATGGACATCAAGATCGCCCTTGAGTCCCGTGGGATAGTGTGTGCCATCCAGAACCCGGAGGACCCTCTTTCGGCTGGAGTCGCACCGCTGAGAGAAGAGCAAAAATATGTTGCCTTGTACATTATAAGGCACCATATCCATCCGGATCTTAAGTCGGAGTATTTGGAGGAGGAATCCCCATTTACTTTGTTTCAGGCCCTCAAGACGAGGTATGAACAGCAGAAGGAAGTTGTACTTCCTGAAGCACTCCATGAATGGACCCATCTTCGATTTCAGGACTTCAAGTCTGTCGGGGGTTATAATCATGAGGTTCATAAAATAAGTTCCAAACTGCGATTTTGCAGGAAGGAACCTACAGATGCAGAAAAGATAGAAAAAACTCTATCCACTATGCTCCCATCTGAAAGGCTCCTCCAGCAGCAATATCGCGCTCGTGACTACCAGGTCTATTCAGACCTTATTCATATCCTACTTCAGGCTGAAAAGCATGATGAGCTTCTTGCTAAGAATGCTTTTGACGCCCGGTTGGTTCCCAACCTTTGCTAGAAGTTCATATGAATGTCGCGAATGGAAGAAAGTTTGGTGGTGCCTTCAACAACAACCAATCAAACTTCAATGGTAAGTGAAAGCACAATCGGAACAGAAAGCCTAGAAACTCAGACAATAAGGAAGGCACCATGAAGCCCAAGTTTGACAAAACTAGGCTTTGTGACAAGTGTGGATGTTACACGCACCCTACTAATAAGACCCCGAAGCATCTGGCAATTCTCTACCAGCAACCCAAGGACGCAAAGCACCTCAAGGGAAAAAGTTTGAAGTCAACTTTAACCTTCATCCAGATGGCACCAATGGAGCTGGTTGTTCGCAAGATGCTCCTCCTGGACCTAACAACACCATGACTCTCAAGTAGTCAGAGGACCCTATGAGCACGGAGAACATGATGGTTGAGTACACCTCAAACCACATGTTTGGAGACTTTGACTAGTCCCACCATCTCCTTAATGATCAATTTAGTCATGTCCATTGTGATGTTGTAATACAACATAAGTATTGTTATCACAGTATATTGTATTAGCATTCTGATATAAATAAGATGGTATATATTCTATATATATGAGAAAAGATTTCCATAGCGAAAACTCTCCAACTCGACATATAGATTTCTACGGGACTCAATTTGATGGATGAGGAACAAGTATTTGAAAATGTACCCCTCTCTATTGTTTGGATTGTACTACACGTGCATCCAACCCTTAGAACATGTTGCATATAAAGCAATTCCATTGGTCAAAACTTTCTCAAGTTCAAGTTCCCATACTAGACTTTGTGTGCATCTCGTGTGCCACTGTAGGGAAGCTAATTTTGAGGCCCTCACACCTCTAAATACAAGTTGGACCACTTCGGTTCCTTGAATATATTCATTATGTGGACCATATTAGGTATTTTCATGGTATTCATTAACACGCCTAAATGATAGTCACACGTGTGCCTTATGTCCACACGAAACCATGCATTTACCACGATAATGAGGGAAGTAATTAAGTTGCATGCCCATTATCCCGAAAGTCGAATTTTATCAATTCACATGGACAAGATGCAGACTTCTCATGTGACTTCTATGACTTGCATGGCCTTGGGGATTGAAGTTCAGCACTTTGTCCCATTAGTCCATACTCAAAATGGTTTGGTTAGATCCATAATTAAGAGGATCAAACCATTGCAAGACCTTTGTTAATGAATTGCAATTACCAACTAGACGTTGGAGTCATGCATCTTTACACACTGCTCAATGACTAACTGCATATCGCAGTACTCCTCCTCTGAAGTTGATGCGTGGAAATCTTCTGAGTATTTCCCATCTACGTAAGTTTGGAAGCGCTTCACGCGTACTGATCTCACCACCGCAGCATACATCATTGGGCCCACAAACTAAGGATCTATGTGGGGTACATATCTCCGTCAATCAACACGTACCATTAAAAATCCCTCATTGGGGATCCATTCATAGCCTAGTATGCTCATTGCATATTTAAAGGGTGGATTATTTCCAGACATTAGGGGAGATTTCATGTACCACATAGAATGCCAGGAAATCAATTGGGACTCCACGCTCCATTTTATATCCACGTATTCAAGAATTTGGACCCTACGTCCGGAATTCACATATTTGCAACATATTGCAAATAACCTGTCAGATTCATTTACTGATATCAAAGGTGTTACAAAATCCTTTAGTCCGGCTAGAAATGCGCCCAAAAGAGTGGAGGTACCAATCAAAAACCACTCAACTCCCCTTACCTGAAAAGAGGGGGAATAGTACGGCCTCTAATCAGGATCTAGCTTCCTACAAGCAACAAAGGAAATCGAGGAGATATCCTCTAATTCAGTAAATGCAAGTCAACCTAGCATTGATAAACACCTTATGGGTAGTATACACCTAGTGGAAGGGAAACCTCCACAACCCCAGCTTCAGCTTGCACACACTGGCTGGGACATCGGAACACCTTGACTCGCGCGTATTGGGAAATCACGAAGAGTCATCATGGGTGCATGAGATTTCCTGCAACAATATCGATTCTGGAGAATCATAACCAAGACTACAATTGTTGAAAAACATTCTCTTGTATGATTGCAAACAACCTTCACAATGATTTAGATCCAAAGACCATGGCCATGGAAGAGTGTAAACTACTCGCTTGGACTAAAACAAACAAAGGATGCAATCCAAGCAGGATTTGCCTCGCTCTTCCTTATGAATTCCCTATGGGATTCAATATGTTCTCTTCTAGCAATAGAATGATAACAACAAGGTGGTGAGAAAGCAAGGCTTGTAGCATAAGGTCGGGTTTCCACAGAGATCTGAGACCTACTCTCCAGATAGGATTGGAATCCTTAAATTTTTTCGATAATTATATCATTGGCAATGCAAAATCATCTATCTATGAATTTGATGGATGTAGTGACTACATTTCATGTGGATCACTAGATTTGGACATGTAGGGTTCCCGATGGAATCTCTATCCGAATCGAAATGTAAATGCAACATGCATTGTGTAAAATCATTAAGTCAATATATGGCTTATTGTTGTGGATATATTTTGTTACAACCGACATAGTGAGTCCCTTATACACAAGGATTACTCCTACAATGATGATTACCTTTATGTGTCTGTCATACACGAGGATTACTCCTAGAATGACGAAGCACGTGATCATCTAAAAGACGGAATTTGAGATGAAAGATTTTGTTAAACCCAAATAATGCTTGATACTACAAGTAGGGCTACCTCACTCAAGTTTTATGGTACACCAAGTTGCCTATATGGTACACCAAGTCATATCCATCTCCCATGCCGGTTATTCGATCTCTAGACGTAGAGAAAGATTCACTCAAACCACGGGATGATGTAGAAGGGATGTTGGGACTTGAAGTTGCATATCCTAGTGCCATTGGACCCACCAACACAATTGGTTTGGAAACAAGAATATCTTTCGATATCTCCAAGGCACCACATATTACTTGACATATTCTTGTAATTTCAGAGAAATATGAACTCCAATATCATCAGGTACACTGATGTTGGCTACTTGAATGATCCCCACGATGTGTACCTAAATGGTAGAAGTGTCACTCCATTGATGTCTTCAAAACAGACTTCGGTGACTACACCTACCAATCATTTTGAAATACAAAGCCGTGTTAACACGTATAGCTTTAAGGAATGATAAACCACATACATGAGTCATGTGGTATTGGTTCTCTTGAATCACCAACCATTATCTACACAGATAATGTTGCTTGTGTTGCATAGATGCAAATAGGATATATCGAGAGCAATGTCATTAATCATATTGCCTCTAAATTGTTTTATCTCCATGAACTCCACACAAGTCGGGGAATAAACATCTTGCAAGTCAAATCATGCGATAACCTCGTTGATCTATCCATGAAGTCTCTACCAGCTTTAACATTCCATAAATATTTTCATGGAATTGGTATTCGACAGCTTCTAGATTTGCAAGAATAAGGGGGAGTATCTCCCTAGACTACTCTTGTTCAAAGCATCATATTACACTCTTTTTCCCTTTATGATTTTACTATCCAGGTTCTCATCAAGGTTTTTAATGAGGTAATATCAACATAAGATCATATGTCATACTTTCTGTTTTTCCCACCGGGTTTTTTTTAGGAAAATATACACGATATATATATTGCTCTCTAAACTCTATGTGGCTTTTCCCTTTGACTTCTCATATGGAGTTAACGAAGAGGCAATAACAATAATATGTTGTATCATTTTCTCCTTATTTTCGTACTCGATTTGAAGGAGTTTTGACAACATATCCAACCATTATATGTTGCACCATTTTCTCCTTATTTTCCCACTGGGTTTAAAGAAGTTTTAGCAACATATCATACACAACTCTCCTCATATTTTTCCCGCAGGGTTTTTGGAGGAGATGATTCCAAAGATGATAAATAGCAAGGACATGGAAGGATTAGTAGGAATGTTAGGATTTAATTAATAAATTAGATTAATTAAAGGAATAATCCTCCCATGTAATTTTCCTATATCGGTTGCAATATGGCAACCGACTATCTCGCACCCCCTCGTACGGACACGCCTCTTCACTCGTGTCTCTTCCCCTTGTATATATATACTGAGATCATCAATGGAATAAACACAATTGAATCATTTGTTCATTGTCTCTCCTTGTCTCACGATATCTTCTAACATATTTGAAGTACTTCTGCTGCCCTCGTTGCAAGCAGCAGACCAAAGGCTTCAGCTTGAATTGCTGAAGACACCGGTGTAGAGACACCTGAGACGTAAACCTGTGAGGAGGGTCTGTCTTCACCAAACTATATGAAGATACCTAATCCAGCCAACACTGGTTGGCCATCATGCCCCGGCAACCATGCAACATCTGTGAAGATGATCGGCCCTAGAATGTTGGATGTGTCCTTGACTGTAGTTCCTGGAGAAGGTGTCATTTCGTGCCGTGAAATAGGTTCTTCCTGCACATATGCTTTTGGACCTGGAGGCAAAAGAGCAACTGAAAATGCGATTGTCAAGTCTTCTATGCTACATGAAAGAAGGGCAGCAGTCACATGACGAACCTGCAATACTGACCAATTCTTCCTATTGAACAGATAATCATTGCGTGCTTTCCAAATGCACCAAAGCATGGTAAAGATTTTATCAATAGACATATTTGAAGGATAGAGTGTAGTATCAAAAACATCAGTTTTCAAACCAAACGGCTTTTCCAAAGGAGCAATGAAACAATAAGTGAAAGTCTATTTCTAGCATACCACACCTTGAACATTACTTTGCAATCTGTTTTGAGAATTTCGAGGCCCTGGCTCTCGTTGCAAGTGCCCTTCTAATTGATCTCCAAGCAAAGGTTTTGACGCTAGGAGCTAGATTTTTATTTTTCCATACCTCCCACCAGATTTTCTTTTCACTAGAAATTGATCCCCTGGAGGTGCTTCCGGTAACCTGCAAGAAACACTTTTATGCACTTTTTGTTGTGCACTGAGCATTAGGTGTGTGTATCCAGCAAACTTCATCATCAATGTCGGCCATTATAACGGGAATTTACAAAACTCCGTTTTTGAAGTCATCATCAAAATGATAAGCAATCTTTTGTTCATCTCATTGTTTTGCATCATGATGCCAAAGATCTTTAACAAAAGCTGGACAAATGGATCCCGGTTCGATTAAATGATCATAAATATTCTTCCAATCCGAACACCAAGGTGAGGACCAAATACTAGAATTACCTTTGACCACGGATAGCTTTTTCTCAGTGGTGAACGGTGTAGAGGTGCGCCACGCATATATCGTGCCAGCCACACAAAAATGTCACACTTTCTCCTACCTACCTCCACTAGTGCAAGCACCACCATTTCTAACATAGATCTAGCTCGAGTTGCTCCTCCTCTCCATCCCATTTTCTCCAATAATTTCTCTATTTTAGGTTACCAAAACCTCTTTGGGTTGGATGGATCTATAAAGGAAACTCCTCTCCACCATGTAGATCCACTAAAATAAGCGCACACACCTTTTCTCTCCTCCTCCACATCTCTTGTCGTGCCGGTATTTCACCACGATGGTTATACCCAAAGACAAATCATCGAAGGCATCTAGCGCAAACGTCCAGGCGAAAAATGAGCCATGTGTACTGGCTTGCCAGTGGATCAATGCTTCTACATTACCGACCCTGTAAGGTCTAGTCGCGTTGTTGTCGGGAGGGGAGAAAGGAGCATCATCGGAATGGAGGGAGCGACCACCGAGCAAGACTTCGACAAAATATGGTGATCAAAGATAGAAGAGGAATTCGACAAGTACTTCGATAGACCTAGTGATGCATCAGGAAGAAGGAAGACCACCCTACCCAATAAAGGATGTCCGTACACAAGAAGAAATCCTCATGTTTCCGGGCTAAATTATTCAACCGTGACGAAGAAGGGCAAGAAGATCGTCATGACGAGACGACGCTATCTTGTTCGGAATCAATATCGCAAAAGTGACTTTTTTGTGTGTGATGTGTGTGCGCGTGCATCAAGTCGACGAAACTATATACATGACACATATGGTTTTTTAGAACAATAATCATATATACATGATTCGTGGTTTTTTGGAACAAATATTTTGTCTACTTGTAATTGTATACATGTGTTTTTGCTTTTATATTTGTAAATGTTGAATTGTTCATATTCTAAAAATACTAGACAATTATTTTCTAATGAGTAAATATTACAAGGACAAATATTAATTCCAAACTTTGTTAAATATATTTTTAAATTAATTTTTTTGGGGGTGCCAAGATTTGAACCCAACACCTAGGGGTTCAAACAAACCAACCCCACTTAGTAACCAGTAAGACTTGTAAGTATTGTTGTCAATATAGTGGCGCGCGTCCTTTTGAGCTAAGTGTCGAAACTCAGTGGCACATCTCTATTTGGTGTGCCATGAATATTATCCGTGGCACATCGAATAGAGATGCGCCACTGAGTTTGGACACTTAGCTGAAATAACGCGCGCCCCTCTCTACTTCCTCTCTCTCGTTCCCCTTCTCTCTCCCATGCATTCCTCTCTCTCCCGAAGACGACATCGGCGCCACCGGAGAAGACGAAGAAGGCACGCCTCTACTTCCTCTCGTTCCTCGCCAGCAGAGAATACGCGTGCGCCCCTCTGCTTCCTCTCGTTGCTCGCTAGCCGTCCACCTGCCCGCCGCCACGACCTGCCAAGTATGAGGCTCCCTCTCCCTTCCCTGCCCTCCCCTCTCCTCTCTTGCTAGGGTTAGGGCCAGGTTCCAGGCTAAGGTTAGAGTTAGAGTTCCTAGGCACGGGAGAGCGATGGCAGGAAGAGGAGGATGACCGGCACGCGAGAGGTCTAGAGCCAGAGATGGTTGGCCGGGGCTGGGCTGGGGTTGCGCGTGCTATCCTGCAAGAGGGACGACGATGCTGTGGTGCAGAGCATGGCAAAGCTGGCCAACCTACCCTAGATTGACCCCAGGGACGCTTGATTCATTTGATTATCTCCTGATTGATCATCAACTTCTTCTTAATTTGGTATGGTTTGAAGTAGCAGCGTTTCTGGTTAGGGTAGATTAATGGTGTGGCAAACTTTGTGATTAGGAGAAGTAGGAGGTTAATCCATAGAGAAGGAAGAACACTATGTGTCTTCTGGATTCAGAACATGTCAAGTTCTGCAACCATTGTTTGAAGCAGTAACCTATGAGTCTTTCTGTCTTCTGAATTCAGAATATTTTGTGAGCTGTATATACATGAATTGTCTCCCTGTCTCTCTTTCTTTCTTCTATGATGAACAAATTGATTACCTTGACACTGACTCTGTCGACTCCCTATCAGCGTCCACTCTGTTGACCTAGATCGACTTGGAACATTCCATTGTTTCTTGTGCTTGTTTTGGTTGTAGTTGCAGATCATGTGATGGATCGGTCATCGATCAAGTGCTACTGATAGAGTCCCACTATTTAGTTAGTTAGTTACAGTTGCAGAACAAAATACCATTCCGTCAGCGATACATTGCTACTTTTGTCTCACAAGGACCATATGTTTTTTGTTGTCTAACAGAGGGGTTTCAGGTGATATAAGTGTACTGCTGCTGCTACATAGCTCATCTTTTGTATATATTTGTGTTTTTTGAGGTGATACATTTGTATTGCTGCTAAATAGCTCATCTTTTTTGCATATTTTGAGTTGTTTGAGATGATATATGAGTTAATAGATAGTGATTCCATATTCTCTGATTGCAAGATTATATAAATCAGAAAATAGTTTATGTAGTGTTTGGTTATTAACATGAAAATTAAATGTTTGGTTATTAGAGTTTTGTTCTTGTGGAATATCAAGTTTTGTTCTTGTGGAATATCAAGTTTTGTTCTTGTGACAAAGATGATCCTCTCTGTTAGTTTATATGGATCAAGTATTAAGTAGGTCAATGGATTTACTAAGTTATTATATTTTCTATGCTGGATGCACATGATTGCTTCTTTTAGATTTGTTGACTTATGATGATATGTGTGGCCAATTTTGCTAGATTATCCTAGGACTACACTGTGTTAGTTTGATGACTGTATACTTGGTATCATTGGTTCACTAGAGAACTTTCAGCTATTTAGCTGATTGTGATTCTATATGTTATTCAGTTATTGTGGGGATTATCTAGCTGCTTGAATTCCTAAATAAAAAAGAATTTACATTATGAACTAGGAAATAACCTTTCCCTTTATGCTTAATTGTTCTATCTGTGCTACAAAACTCTTTACCGATATTTGACAACGGAACTACATGCATATCAACATAGCATGCTTTAATTTTTTTCTAGACTGTCATAGCTCACAGTTGGTATTTAGAAACAATATTAACTATGCTTAATGAACATTCTGGTGGGTTGATTGATATTGCTGCAAAGTTTTGTGCACATAAAATGCTTAATATTATAGCAGTAGGTTTCGTGAACATTCTGGTGGGATGATTGCCATTGCTATCAGGTTTTATGTTCTTGTTGCTGTCAAGTTTCTTGTGGACAACAACAACAACAAATGGTGGTGGTGCGTTTTGTGTGTGTTTCGACATTTTGTCGACCTATGTGGTGGAAAGGCACATGTCTGCCTTTCATGTGTATGTTGTCGACATGTTGTCGACCTTCTATGGTGGAAAGGCACACACTTTTGTGCCTTTTTTATTAGTTGTTGCAGGGATTCGAAACTGAGTGCCCGTTACTCCCAAAATGTTGATTCATTTCTGTTTCGGTGAGAAATGGGCACTCCTAGGTAGCCTTTTTTAGGGTAGGTGCTATCGAATTTTCTGATCGATTTCTCTTGTACTAATTAGTTACATATACTTGTTTAGTGCAAAGATGTCGACCGGACAAGTAAACGACGGGGCCAGCCCTTCGAAGCAAATGACTATCGAAGAAGAAGCCCGGGAGGCCAACATGCCATTTTGGCAGTTTTCCTAGAGGGTGGAGGAGGAGCAGGAAATAGCTGCCATGGCCGACGACGAAGAAGACATAGAGGATGACGACGATGTTGGAACGAATGATGGCCACGAGGATGACACCACTGATGCCGGCGGCGAATGCATTGATGGCGCCGATGATGACACCACCGATGCCAGCGAACACACCGACGTTGATGGAGACATGAATGGTGGTGCTGCCCCGGCAGCTAAGAAGAAGGTTGTGCGGAAGAATCGGGACCCACCAACGCTCGGCACTGAGTGCGACGAGTTCCCCGAAGTGATAGAGAGCGGTGCACCCATGCCGCCTGCAACCCTTGCCATTGGGTACGAGATACAACTCGGGTGCATTGTATGGGAGACCTTGATGGTCAACACGAGGAACCTCTGAGATCTTAGCAATGCGCATTTCATCTAGCTCCGCATGCAGAAGCTTCACAGACGCTACAAGTTCCCCCATGATTATGAAAACCTTGAGGTCAAGAACAATGTGATGAACGAGGCGGCCCTCATGAAGATGAGCACCCTCTTGAGCAACTGGAGAACCCGGGTGAAGAAGCTGATAGACAAAAATGAAAGCTAGGAGGAGATAAAGAAGCACGAGCCCCTACTTGAACATGACAACTATCTCCTCTTCAAGGAGGAGTTGGAGATCGATAATGCAAAAGCTTAGACGGCGTGGGGGAAGAGACTGCATGACCAGAACATAGGTAACCACATGCTTGGGAGGGGCGGTTACAGAGGAATAAAGCATATTTGGGACAAGGAGGACGCCGAGCTTAGGCGTCTTGGTAAACCAAACATGTTTGACAAATTCAGGGATGAGCAGGTGAGGAACTTTGTGCGGGCCTGCTACTTCCTGTGCCCCATAACAAAAGAATTCAATACCATAGATCCGGATGTGCTAGAGTTCGAGAAACACCTGGTAAGCAACTAACCACATGGATCTCAAGTCCATTGGCGATCAATAATGAAGCCAAAATTATAAATGGGTTCACCTTCCTTTTGTAGGCAGATGAAATAGCGAGTGAGGCAGGTTCCCCCACCACGGGGCTGTTGGAGCCGTGGGACACTCCTTTCAACAGGGCGGTGAACATTGTCAAGAAGAGGCCTAAGAACATGAAGATGACGTCTGGTGGACGTGTTCCTGGCTATGGGCTGACCAGGAAAGTTGGCGTCCACTTCAAAGAGGACTCAAAGATTAGAAAGGAGAGAAAGTCCAAGGTGGAGGCTGAGCAGAGATGGGAGATTGCAGATCTCAAGGCACCAGTGGCCTAGTTGCCGGCGCAAATGTAGGGAAATGGAGGAAAAGTTGGAAGCAAGGTTGTGCCAGATCATTCCTCCTTAGCTCTGGGAGGGTCTAGCCTAGTGGAATGCTGCTGGTAGAGTTGGGCCGATACCGGTGCCCAGCATGTCCGGCAACAACTTGGCCCAACACGTGTTGCCAAACTTGGTGACCCCGCCCTCCAACACCTTGGCACAGCCGGTCGCATTGGTGAGCCTGCCGACGCCCAACACCAACGCGCAGCCGGCGGCGCCGAACACCAACGCGCAGCCGGCGTTGCTTCATGATGCACCCAAGTAGGATGTGATGTAGCCCCGTGTGTCCACATTAGCCAAGCTCGACGCCCTCACTAAGTTAACTAATTATGCTTCATCGTAGGCCCGACTTCATACACCATTGTTGGTCTTTGATTGACTTCCATCTGATCATGATCCCAACATGTTTTCCTGCAGGACGCTAATTGCACATTACTGCAGTATGTGGATGGCGTGCTGAAGGATGTAGCCAAGGATAGTATCGTTCAACCAAAAATGCTCATGATGCACAACAAGCCGATCCCTTTTGGCATGTTCAAGTTCACCTTGGTAAGGAAGTTGAAGGATTGTGATGGCATTGACCCCCCCCCAACCAACCTGAAGGAACCGATGAGCATAAGACCCTTGGAGGTTGCTACGGCTGGCCCTTGCTATGGCCCAAGTCGTAGATTCGCCTTGCTATGGACAAGGAAGGGAGCGCGCCGCCCCCCCCAACTAATAAGAGATGGCCACCTATGTTCATCACCACCACCAAGAGGCATCAGTAGTTAGTCGCACACGCACCATCGCCACAACCCAAGGACGTGCATCAGGATGCACCTCATGTCGCCAATGATGGGGATGACGTTGACTGCTACCTCAACACCATGGGCATCAACGGATTCTACATGCCTCCTATTGGAGATCCAGCCTCCTACGGTTAACAAGCCGGTAGTCCCATGTCATGCACGCAATGTCTGCACTTCAACGGCGTTTATGATCAAGAGACGCCTCTGGGTGACGCCACTAGTCAACAACCCAACTCGACGGTGATCATCAGTCCCACCACTATCCACAAGGTGACGGAGGAGCAGTTAGGACGATACACTGATCCTATAGAGAAGCCAAAGAAGGGTCGGAAGCATAGCCAGAGCAAGAAGGCTTCGAGCTAGCCGCTTCCGAAGAAGATACTCTGGGCTCAGGACGGCATGAGACAAGAGCCCCGTGATTTCACGACGCACATAGCGGGTAAGCCGATTCTGACTAAGGATATGCTTGAAGTCATGAGTGGACCCATAGCGAATATGAATTACTCAATTCAGCATCTCGATGCCACCCTTCTTAAAGAGAAGAAGCCCGGGTACCTGGTCTTCACATGCAAGGTGCCATCAGGACATGGCTTCGTCGACCAAGCACCCGCGGACATATTCTTCATGCGACACAAGGACATCTACAATCTCCTGCACTTGAAGCGTCTGGACTATAACTTGGTCCGTATGTACTCGCTCAATATGGTGTTGAAGGCCAAGAGGGAGAAAACCTAGGGCCTCGTGATAATGGACCCCTACTACATGTGTGAGGCTGCCTTGGTGAATGATGGGGATCGGACAATGGTGGCAGAATACCTAGGGAATATCTTCCATGAGAACCAGACCATTGATTCCATTCTTCTGCCTTGCTTTCCTAAGTAAGTAAACACACATTAGGTCGCCTTCGTAACAAATTCTTTCTTAGATTTTTGTTGTCCTCTTCCAACAATTAGTTCTGTTTCAATTGTGTTCCATAGAAGCATATACTGCACACTCATCTCCATTTGTCCGAGGTTGTCGCAAGCAACATACTTCGACTCATCGAGTGCCACGAAACCGAAGGACTATGGAAGATTCAAGAGAGTTCTGGATGATTCTCTACATAATTATCCAGGGTGCAAGAACAAAGGATGGCAAACATGTGTTCATGCACCACACGAAGTTCCCCTGCGCCAAGCATTCGACCCACACTGTTAAGGAGGCCTTCTATGTCCTCCATCACATCAAGGGGTTCATGCGGGATTCACGGGTCGAGGCGCTGCCAGCTTCTTCGAAACTAGGCCACAAAGTTGGCGGAGATTGATGATGCGGACCTTATGGAGGACTTCAGGCGCATCCAGACTCAGGTCTGCCAAATCATCCATGACAATGTCAAAAAGGGGGGGGGGTAATGTACGTGCCCATCGTGTTGAGTAACCGTGAGCTCGAAGAACACCTCGACATGTAGCACGACACCAGGACATTCATGACAAGAGAGGGCGTGACCCTATTTTCAGCGAGATCTACATGATGTGTGTGTGCTGGCTCAAAATATATCGAGCTCGTTGGGGAACCCCAAGAGGAAGGTATGATGAGCATAGTAGTAAGTTTTCCCTCAGTACGAAACCAGAGTTATCAATCCAGTAGGAGCAAGGAAACACCCCAAAGGTGTTGCTAGCTAAGCCTTGGCAGGGCGCACTACCGGTGCTAGTAGCAACATGGAGACCTGCACAACAACCATAAAACTTTGTCCCCAACTTGCGATGAGGTTGTCAATCTCACCGGTTTTGCTGAAAACAAAGGATTAAACGTATCGAATGGAAGGAAGTAATAGTTTGCAAAAAGTAAACACAAAGCAGTAAAATGTTTGATTGTAGATTGAATGTAAAAGAAAGGACCGGGGTCCATAGTTCACTAGAGGTGGCTCTCCTTAAGATAGTTAACATGTTGGGTGAACAAATTATAGTGGGGCAATTGACAAACATCGAGAAAGCATACAAGCATATACTAATCATCTCGACTCCTTTGAGATTCGATTGGGCATTACAACATTATACATAGACCGCCATCCAACTGCATCTATGACTAATAATCCACCTTTAGGTTATCATCCAAACCCCCTCCAGTATTAAGTTGCAAGCAACAGATTATTGCATTACGAATTGCGTGTAAAGTAAATAATACGATTGTTCTATGAACAAAGGATTGTCGTTTTCTCCCTAGTAGCAACAACACATCTAGTACCTTAGAGATTTCTGTCACTTCCCCAGATTACCAGAGGCATGAACCCACTATCGAGCATAAATACTAACTCTTGGAGTTGCTAGCATCTACTTGGCCAAGATAGCTACTAACAATAGAAAGCATGCAAGATCACAAATAACAAAGACACGATAGAATCAATAATCAATCCGAAATACCATCTCAATATCCATCGGATCCCCACAAACACAACATGCAGAATTACAAATAGATGATCTTGATCATGAACGGAGCTCACAAGATCTAGACATGAAAGCACAAAGGAGGAGAACCAGCCATCTAGCTACTACATGGATCCGTAGTCCAAGGATGAGGCTATAGATTCTTTCATGGATTTTTGATCGGGTACTTAGGGTTTCTGTATCCGAGGCAATATATAGGCGAAAAGAGAGGCTGAGGTGGTGCCTGGGGCGGCCAGACCACCCCCTGGCATGGGCCAGGCCTGGCCGCGCGGCCAGGTGGTGTGGCCGGGCCCCAGCCCCTCTCCGTCTCGTATTATGGCTCTAGATGTCTCCTGGTAAAATAGTGACTTTGGCTTTTGTCCCGTCCAATTCCGAGAATATTCATTTTCTGACTTCTGAAACCAAAAACAGCAGAAAACAGGCAGCTGGCACTGTGGCTCTTGTTAATAGGTTAGTCTAAGAAATCATATGAAAAGTACTCCAAAGTGTGGACAAAACACAAGAAAGTAGATAAAACCAAGCATGGAACATCAAAAATTATAGGTACATTTGCAATGTATCAACATCCCCAAGCTTAACTTCTGCTCGTCCTCGAGTAGGTAAGTGATAAAAAGAAAGAATAATTTTTGAGGTGACATGCACCATCATAAACTTGATCAAAGTATTTGTAAAACATTCAAAGCTGGGATCATAGTACTTCAATCATAAGATGAAAGACAAAGTTCTAGCAATAAGACAAAGTAACTGTGATGCAACATGAAAAGGCACAAACAAAATATTCATGAATAACAATGCTTTGCAAGACGTTTGTTTGTTTCACATAAAGAAAACATAGCACAATAGCATTTAGCTTGTCCCTCATAGAGTAGCAAATATAAATGCATAGGACACCTTCAAAGTTCATAACAGTGACTAGATACAAATATTTTAAAACAAGCAATATCAAGGTATGCATCAATCAACAAGTCTTGGGACAATGCACATAGAACTAAGAATGGCCACTATGCTCTCAAAGTAAGTGCATAAAGATAGAAGGTGGAGACTCAATGTAATGGTGGAAGAAAGGCCTTCATAGAAGGAAGTAGGGATTCAAGTCTCATAAAGAGCTTCCAAAAATTATGGTACTCAATAACTTTCAGCTCTCATTGCCCCTATCATAAGCATCTTGAAGTGATTAAGGTTAAAGTGAACAAACTATGGTGTACATGCTTGACGAAGTATAAGTTAGAAATCTCATGTCCCTTGAATACGAGGGCCGGTCCTCATGCTACTCAAGTTTAGTCACCGGTAAGTTCTTGTCATTGTAAGTACATGTGTATCATAGAGAACCGCCAACAGGGTACCCCTTGCTCGATGATATGGAAGAATCCCCATATCAAAATGACAAGGCAAGTAGACAACGAGCATCTCAGCAATCTTCTTATTTAACATGGGAATATGGTGTTTTTTTTCTCTCTTTCCTCTTTTCATAATATTTTTTTTCTTTTTCTCTTTTTTTCTCAATATAGGACTCTTTTTTTATAAGAAGAATGCTTCATAGACAACTCATTATGGTTACGCTGCAGGTTTCCACCATGTCAGCATGGATTAGACCAGCGGCCCAGGCGTTTCTCTAACAGATATACATAACTCCATGGACTTACAAGCACCCCTTTCATTTCACACCGAAGACATCCATAGACAAAAGAACATGATATCAACTAGGTACAAAGTACCAGTGCAATGTTGAAAGCGTTCCCCATGACAGCATGGTTCTGCTAATCCCCAACAAATAAGTGCAAGCATATACAACATAGACGACACAATGGTTCAAGTTTATTAAGGGCAAGAAAAGTAAAGTGTGCCATCAAGTTTGTTAGAGCTTAAATCACTAGTTTTCTCGTAACAAGTTTAATTTGGAAGGTAAACAAAACCATGAATATACTTGGAATAGCATATGCTAGTAGGTAGGTATGGTGGACTCTTTGGAATAACTTGGTTTAGGGAGTTCGATGCATGAGTGGAACTCATACTTGGTTGCGGAGGCTAGCAAAAGACTAGGAGCGGCAAACTAAGAGAGCAATAATGGCCATAATCATGTAGAGCGACAAAACATCATTAATCAAAGCATAAAGTGATACTACAAGTTGAAAACTAAAGGATCATAAAGACTTATGGTGACTTGGGATAGTCATAACATGGTGTGAGCGTGCGCCAAGTCAACCCAAATAAAGCATCAAAGGAGAATACCACAATACTATGCTTTAATATGCTAAAATACCGCATGATTCATCCAAGGCACATTAACCAATCTCAATATCCATCGGATCCCCGCAAACACAACATGCAGAATTACAAATAGATGATCTTGATCATGAACAGAGCTCGCAAAATCTAGACATGAAAGCACAAAGGAGGAGAACCAGCCATCTAGCTACTACATGGACCCGTAGTCTAGAGATGAACTACTCACACATCACACCGAAGGCTTGCATGATGATGAAGAAGTCCTCCAGGGTGAATTCCCCTCTCTGGCAGGGTGCCGGGAAGAGTTTCAGATCCCTCCCCATCTAGGGATGGAGATGACGGCGGCTACAGACTCTTTCGTGGATTTTTGATCGGGTACTTAGGGTTTCCGTATCAGAGGCAATATATAGGCGGAAGGAGAGGCCGAGGGGGTGCCTGGGGCGGCCAGACCACCTCCTGGCATGGGCCAGGCCTGGCCGCGTGGCCAGGTGGTGTGGCCGGCCCCCAGCCCCTCTCCGTCTCGTATTATGGCTCCAGATGTCTCCCGATAAAATAGTGACTTTGGATTTTGTCCCATCTAATTCCGAGAATATTCATTTTCGGACTTCCTGAAACCAAAAATAGCAGAAAACAAGCAGCTGACACTATGGCTCTTGTTAATAGGTTAGTCCAAGAAATCATATGAAAAGTACTCCAAAGTGTGGACAAAACATAAGAAAGTAGATAAAACCAAGCATGGAACATCAAAAATTATAGATAAATTTGCAATGTATCAGTGTGTGCCTAGCTAGTAGTGTTGGTTGTGTGTGTCGTGTCATAGACCTGACTATCCTCATGAGGTGTTTCCGAACTATCTTTTGACTTGTGTGTCGTAAACATTATTAACTTCCCCGAGCTAGTAAAACCTTGACGGTCGATATTGGACTTGCTTATATGATCGTCATCCATGCTATATTTTATTTTAAGTTTATGAATCTTTGCTCATTTTCCTAATCATGCAAACATGTTTGTTTTTCCATTCTTTTCATTGTATAACATATACTACATGTCTTATATATGTATTCCTTGTCTACAATGATGCCGAAGTGGTACGTGGTATACAGGGGTCGTGTTCCAGGGGTCTATGACGAGTGGGAGGACTGCTAGACACAGGTCAACAACTTCAGCGACAATAGATATAAAGGGTACAAGACAAGAGAGGTGGTGGTAGCCAAGTGGAGGAGACACATGCATAAGAAGAACCATATGAAGATCTTGGTCATGGTCTCGGTGTTGCTCACCGTCATCACTGTTATCCTCTATTCGATCATAGTCTAGGGTGATACCTCTGATGTGTAATGTAATGATCAAATTTGTATTGTGATGATTTGAATTATGTAACATCCCAAGATTTATAAATTGAGACTAGGAAAAAAATTGCATTTGCATGCCATTCATGATCATTGCATAGCCTTTTGGCATCTAGAAAAATTCTTAAGCTGGATTAATGAATAAAACCCTAAGTTCTATATGTCACTTTATTCCTAAAGGGGAGCAATTAGGCTTTATTAAAACCCATTGTTGCTAAGACATCAAGCATTGCTAAATATTAGCCTATGTTGTTCAACTTGGATTTATAAAAAATTGAAAACAAATTTGAGTTTAATTTGAAATCATATGAAAAAGATATGAGGGAAATAGTAAAACAGAAAAACAATAAAAGGAAAAAAAAGATCTAACCTAAGCGGGCCAGCCGAGCCAACCCGCGCCCTATCTACCGAGCGCGCCCGCGAGCGAGCAACGCACACCGTGGCCGCCTAGCTAGGCCGGCCCAAAGCGCTATCGCGCGATGCAGCCCGCTGCCCCGCGTGCCACTGCCACCCCTGGCCCACCTGTCATCCCCCTCTGCCCACTGAGTCCGTGATGGACACGACTGACAACGCCGCCACGTCGGGAGTTATCTCCCCGGCTGAATCGGAACTGAATCCGAAACCCCTGCGCCAAGCCAAGCCGCCTACAAATACCTCTCGGAACGCCGCCCCAAAACCCTAAGTATATTCCACTAAATCACCACCAGGCTGCCGCCGTTAAGCTCGAATCCGATCTCACCGGAGTGCGCCGCCATTGAGCTCGATAACCAGGGTTCGAGGCTGTTCTCCACCTTTTTGCCCCCTCTGACTTCCCCTTGCAGTACCAGGTTCCCTCATCTCTTTTTCCCCTCTCCAGAGCCTCGGAGCACCCACAATTCTTCGCCGGAGTTCCGCCCGAGCTGTAGGGAGCGGTCGCCGATAGCCGTCAACCGAGGAGGAGCAGGTCTACCCCTGATCTCGGGAAGGGAACCGTGAGGAGGAGCCGCATGCCGTCCACCACCCCGTCACAGCAGGGAACCACCGTACCTCCGCCGAACACCTCCATCCGACCGTGCCGCCGTCGTCCTTCGTCGTTGTCGAGCCAACGTCACCACTAGGTAAGAGCTCCGTTCCTGGCCGTTAGATCGTGGAGTAGATGGCGTAGATTAAATCCCTTAAATGAAGGGGTATCGCCCTATCATGTTGCAATGTGTGGCACGTGTCGCGTCAACGCGCCGCGTCAGCACCGCGTGGCCCGCTGGCCCAACCCCACATTGCCTCTTGTCGCCGCGTGGTCGTGCTGACTAGATCCAGATTTTTAAATACATAAAATATTGTTTTATCTTGTAAAATTCGTAGTAAATCAAATACTTGGCCAAAAATTGAAAATAATATACCGTTGGATTCATAAAATTGAGTAGAATATAGATCTACAATAATATTATTAGTTTACTGTACTGATCTTGTGGTAGAATTTAAAGCGTAGTTTGGAGTATTTTAATTATAGGAAAATAATCGTAACTCTGTTTTAGTTGATTCTTGTTGCTTTCGCTTTGTATCTACGAGATCTACTGTTTAAAATTGGTATAACTTGCTTAGAGGTTTAAGATCTGTTTCGTGATAGATTGGAAGTGTAGTTCTATTTCTGAGCATATCTAATTAAGTAATAATCCAAATTATTTAAAATCTGTGGGAAATCGATACTAATGACATCACCAACATAGTACCATCCCTGAAAAATATTCTTGGTCGAATTTGAATCCATCCTTGCATATTACCATGTTGCATGCATGCATAATTACTTTTGTGGCATTGTTTTTGTGCAAGTTGTGATTAGATCTATGTTTGTCTTTGTTAGATTGTTCGGAGTGTGTTAAGGAGTACTATTGCGTAGAGTGCTGCTCGGATCAAGGAAAGTTACATCTCTTGTTCATATATTGTCCCAATTTTGAGTACTATGCATGTTCTCATCTTCAAAATAGTAGTATGCATGTGTAGGATGATTTTAGCAGAAGTACTTTGAAATATTTAAAAGTGTGATGTTGTTTTGTAGTATGCCGTAGCCTATACTTAGGATTTCCACTCCTATTAGGTTCTCCTGAATTTTCTAAGTGTATGCTTGTGCTATGTTATATATATATATATATATATGCAAATACCGATGGGGATTTGAAAGACAGAAATTTTTCTAAGTATAAGAGCTCTATGTATGAGCGCAAGTTTTTATTCTTAAATCTACTTCAAAATAAAACTAAGTTTTTCTCTAGGCTGAGTGGTATGTCGGGAACGACTCTAATGGGAAGTATCTTGGATTGGCTATGCTTGTGCCTAGGGACAAGTATCTTGGATTGGCTCTGCTTGTGTCCTCCACCACCCAGGATCAAAGAAGTCTGCCATGTTTCAGAATTCAGAAGCTTCCAGTGCAACCAAAATACATATAGGCTCTATCTTGGCCTAGTACTTAGTGGGAAACCTCACCTGAGTACCACTGTTTTGGTTCGCATGGAACCAGAAAAGGTAGAGGGGATAGTAAGGGAAAGCCTCGCCATGGTCTTGTCTGTAAAAGGACTTGATCGTGGATTGTGGGTAAAGTGCACAAACTCTTAAGAGTATTGCAATCTGATCGGTCAGCCGAGTTCACAGAAAAGAACACTTTGAGCATCTGAAGGATGGACCCTCTGAAGGATTTCCTCTTTCATTTTCTAAGGAACTATTTTAAAACTCTACGGTTGTGGAATCGTCCATAGATGGGTTTTTGGGTTGCATGGTGGACTCCATGTGTTTAGGTTGAGGGATGGTAGCCTGGTGGAATCCAGTGCGAGCCACTCGACCCTATACTACTTAAGCAAATGTTTTCAAAGTAGGGTAAAACTCTTCCTCTTTTCTTCTTACTTAGGGAAAATTGGCTTTATACAAATGAACCCAAAGGCTACTCCTAGCCTTACATGTAGTGTTAGTCTTATTCTTTCTTTGGTTTAATTTGCCAATACATTCAAAGTATTGACCCAACTTGTTGGCTGCATGTTTTATGTGCAGAATCCAAAGATTGAAAGGTGCGTATGGATCGCGGGTCTTCACTCAACTAGCCTGAGACGTTGATGGACTCAAGTTTTATTAGTTTCCGCTGTTGTATTGAGCTAGCTATAAGCTATGCAAGTTGTAATAAATATACTCTGGATTATTCGTGTAATAATGACTTGTGTTTTACATGATATTCATCGATTGTGAAGTGCTAGCTATTGATCCAGGGACTAGCATGTTAATCACAGGGAACTAGGATCTTTACCGATCCAAGGTCATTACAGATTTGTACTATGACTTGTGTTAATAATCCAACACTTGAATTCATATTGATGTATTTTGGCACTTTGGATCATTATCATCTCAGTTTTGGTGGATTGCTGTATAACTTGCTGTATGGTGTATTTATAATTGATATATAATCATTGTATAACTACTGTATAAGTGGGAAAAAACACTCGAACAATTAGTGGTGCACCATTTGGGTGTTTAGTGGTGATATCAGTGGCGCACCTCTACCCGGTGTGTTGCTGACAATGTCAGTGGCCCACATAGACAACATGTGCCACTAAAGGAAGAAACATCAATGGCATGCAGGCGCATGCGCCACTGACATTATCCGTGGCGCACGGCAGGACAGTACGCCACGGATTCCAGGACTATCTGTGGCGCACCGGCGCGTGCGCTACTGACAAATTTTATCAGTGGCGTAATATCCGTGGTGCACCCCCGTGTGCCACTGACCATGTTTTCCATGCGCCACTGGTAGCAGTTTTTCTACTAGTGTATATGGGTTTGTGGGAGGGCAAATCTGTCCAAAAAATAGTTGGACAATGGAAACGCCCCTTCCTTTATTATTAGGTATAGATATAGATATAGATTTACTAATTGGAAGCACTGTACGAGACTCCAAGTTAATTCTTACACAAAAGAGATTTAGGTCCATCATACCGCTGAGCCATTAATAGTCGTTAGAAGAAATAGGTTTACCCACACTTATAAGTCCTCGCGATAATTCCCATCTGAAAAAACCAATTCTTTCGTTTGCCTCCTTGCGCTCCGCCGCTGCCACGGTTCCGGCTGGCCACGCCCCCAGACAACAAACTCACAAGTTCATTTGATTGTTGTTGCTACAGGTAATTGCAAAATGAATAATTATATAAGGAATATAATTCAATAAATAAAGAAAAGAAATTCTTTATTTGAATATACACATATTACACTATCTTTAAAAATTAATAAAAAGAATAAAGTAAAAGCCTAAACTAGTCTTCTAATCTTCTCATCTTTTCCTTATATTGTTTTGTACTTGCAAGATTAACCAAGAAAACAAAAGATTTATATTAGTATTTTGCTCTCAGTATAACAATGTAATGCACTGTTTTGTCAAATCATTGCGCTAAGAGGATAAAGGGGAAAGTTTCATCAATTGTAGCATATGCTGGTATTATCATATAAGCCTCAGTACAACCTCATTGAAAATAAAAGAAAGCGGAAAGTTCACCGTAGTAGGTAAAGGAAATAGATTAGAACCAGAGAAGTTACTTGAGCCGATCCACAATAGCACCCGAAGAAAGAACACATCACACCCATCACTGGATGTGTGTGTGCTATCATCACACAGCATCCGTAAGAGAGAGATAAAAACACAACCGTAGCAATAGAGAGAACTCTCTGCTGAAAACTTTCCACAACACCAAGAATAGCAAGAAGCACCATGATTCCACCACTGACTTTTCACCAAATCACCAAAAAATCCACCAAAATTCAGTTGGCAATAAAACAACCATGGTCACGTAAGGATGGGGTGGATCAGGTGTTGGGCAAGGTCAAGCCAGGAGCTAGAGGAAGGAGAGCAGGCCAAGGAACTTGTAGGAAGGAGCTAGAAAAGATCACAGCCAAGAACAAGTTCACCACATCATCATCAGCATAGAACTTATCTACAATACACAACAAGTTCATTCTCAAATCATACCTAGCAACTTTAGCACATGTTCTTCTTTCAGGGAGAGAAAGGCCTCGGTCTTTTGCATCCAAGGCCAAGGACTACTTTCAGAGAATAACTGGTAAATCATTTACTTTGGATGAATCAAACACCAGAATTCCAACTATTTAAGCCCATCAAGTTATATATGTTAAAGGCTACCACTATGTACCATCTAAATGGAGGCTTCATAGAGGCATACATCTAACATCAATTATATTTCCTTTTAGTCAAGGCAAAGATAATCATTTTCCTAGAATCAATACTAGGAATCATTTATAAATCAAGTCACATACTGGAATCTCTAATGCTAGGAGCTCACTTCTAGTTATAAAACATCCTTATTCTTCACAAAACTATAACTAGTATTGCAAGGAAAGTCTACAAGGGATATTTAGTATGGCAACCATTAGGTAATTCCACTAAAGTAGATCAAGAGCCCAATTACAGGGATAATTTCCTTACCAAAACTACAACAACAACTAGATTCCAACATTGTGTTATAGAGGACATACCCAAATATATTTAGTAATTAATGTTGCTTAACCAAAGCACAACTACGACCTAAATCACAATATCTAATTAATCCTATAAAGTAATACCAGGCCAAGTACAAGTTCTAATAACCACAATGTTCTAGTATATCTTCACAACATCTCAAAGTAGGTGATAAAAGCTTACAACCAACATAGTTTTATTTGTAGCAAAGTACTAGTAATGGTTCAAAGCAACCAACACATGCCTCATAAGTATAGCCAAACAATTCATCAGTCAAGCCATTTAGACCATGAAGAGGAGGGTATCTAAATTACACAAGTTACTACAACCTCTAAGCAAATCCAGGGAGGGGAAGAACCCTAATTGGGATTTGACCACTAGGAGAGACAGAGGAGCTATGATATTAGAGAGAGGGGAGAGAGGATATTACCCGGTGGTCATCGCTAAGCAAGAAGAGGACGCAGATCGACGACAACTACGGCACGACGACATGGTGGGTGCGGAAGCACCTGCACTACGCCAGTAGCTGCAGAGGCGCGTGAGTGGTGGCGTTGGCGACCAGCACGTTGCCATACCACCAGAACATTACCGCATAGCCACTAGAGCACGACACAACAAGGAGGGCCAAAACCCTAGTCACAATTGCGAGGTCAACGCGGCCAGACGAGAGCACCCACAACAAATCAAAGTGGACCAGTCGATGCAGCGATGCGTACTTGGTCCGCAAGCATGGCACCGACGTTCACCGGGATCAATCTACGATGGCGGCGTCGCCACATCGCCACTAGAGAGAGGAGATGATCGCGAGGTGAGAGAGTGAGTGAGGTTAGGATTGGGCCAGTGACTGGGTGGGGTTGAACCCAACCTAGTGGGCCAGATGGGACAAATAGGCCGGGCCGAGCTAGCCCATAGGTCTTGTCCAGATAAATAAAGACGGAGTAAGTTTTAAAGAAAATTATAAATTCCAAACTTACCCCTGGAAATATTTAGAATCTAGAAAAATATAAAAAAATCAGAAAAATACATGTGATATCTCCAAATAATCACAAAATCATAGGTTATTCAAGAAAATATTAAATTGTCTCTTGAAATAATAAAACTTGAGTATAATATTTAAAGGCAATAATTCCTTTGTGGAATTTTATAAAAAAAATTATACTTAAAACTAAATAAAATTCATTTTAAGATCTTGAGTAAGTGTAAAAATACTAAGTATATTATTTCAAAAGGTTTTAGGATTTCTAAAGTAATAAATCATCTTTTATCTATTTATCTTCTAAGTAAGAAATAATCATATGTCCTTACAAATTGCACATCTTAAAAAGGATCTTTTAAGTCTAGTTATATGGGTAAAACATTTAAAGAAGGGTCTTAAATGAGAAAAAGTATTACCTGACATTATTATGCATTATTCATTATTGCTTATTTAAACCTTGTCCTTACCGAACAACCGAACAATGATGGTGTTTTGTAGAAACAAGAGCTTGGGGTCAAGTCAAAGCATCATACTTCATTACCTTGTAGTCACACAACAAGTTCATCACTTTCTTATGTCATTGGATGTGTTTTCCAAAGTATTTGCAACTTTTTTTGTTTTCACCTATGTTCAAAAAGGAGTCAAAAGATTATTTTCACAATAATATGAAATACCGGTTATTATCCTAAGTGGTGGTAATTTACTATAGCTAACAATGGAATCTAGGGTTCCATGTGAAGTGGAGTTTATCAGATAGGAATCAATTACACATGACGGCAGTGACTGTAGCATCGTATAATACGCGTTAACCATGAGATCTGGAATGGATCGGAGAAGTCAGCTGGATCTTCTTCCTTTTGTATGTCAATAGATGACCTTATCGTGACGTTGGAATTCCTTGCAAGGATCTAGTACATGGGTGGGACCCCTTAGTGCCCCGCGATATTGGTATATATATCATCTGTGAGGGGTTATCGAAGGTAGGTCTGCCACTTTAGGGGGGCTACCAGGGACATGATCTACTAAGAGTCTTCAAGGGGTCCTCCAGAGTTATATCTGCCTATATGGGGGGGGGGGGTAACATAGGTATTTCTGCTTGGGGGCACTAGTACAAAAAGTAACTTAGGGACATAAATTGCCCATAGGCCTCAACCGGTTTCTCATTCTGGCTCAAGCGCATAGCTTCTAAGAGCACACCACCTGAGCCTGTTTTTCTTTGTGGCTCTAAGATACGCCACCTCAGACAGTGAAAAAAGGAAAATGCCTCTAACATGTACGAGCTCGAGACGACTAATATTTCTGACCTCTTGCAAGAACTTCTCAATCTCAGATGGCCTATTCTAGGGACCGTCTCCAATAGTGAGGCGACATCAGTCGGATTCTAACAAAGGCCATCTCTATAACTAATGTGCATCGAAGCAGCTTTTAAAGTGACCGTCTGTAGTGTGTAAACCATTTTAAATAATAGCATGCTAATTCGAACTTGACCATAGCTGACATGACACATAATGGCAGGTAGACACATTAACTAAAGAACTTATAGCAGCTCGATAATGGTAACATTAGCCAGATAATTGGGGAAATCCATAAAAATTTAGCCATTACACAGTGTAGTCCATAAATCAATCAGCTAGCATAATTAGTACTCTCTAACAAACCAACATGTCATTTATAATCGGCCGCCCAGTGGAAGTTGCTGAACTAGAATATGTACCTCTCCATTATCTTTTTCATCAAAGCAAAAAAGTACAATGCTATCCTTCTTTAGGTTGAAGCTTCTCACAACCTTTTCTCATCTAGTCATCATGATTTCATTTGACACAACTCCCATCTTTATCCTAACCATCTTTGGATTTTTTGCTCTTCATTTTCCAAGCATGGACATCAATAGGTTCATAAAGGCGATTCTTTAGGTACTTTCTTGTGAACTCAACTCCAAATGTCTGGGCAAGTCCAGAGAATTGAAGAATTTTCATGCTTGTGATTACTGGAAGTATTTAAATATCACAGGGTATCTTGTTGATAACATGATCAAGAATATATCATCTTACTAGCTTGCCCTTATTTTTCATGATAGATGAATAGGGTAGTTTGTAGACGTAGTATTTGATTTTTGTTGGAAATTCGGGTTCACACCAGTTTAAGGAGATGCATGCTTGAACCACTACAAGAAAAGTTGGCTTTTACAACGGATAATTTTCGTGGTTGAAGGCCCGTTTTTCGTGGCTAAAAAGTCTTCTACGACGGATGCCCATCGTGGTAAAAGCCCCGTCACAAAAGAATCTACCACAATTTTTTTCCTGACCATGGCGGATCGCACCCTTCAGCCACAAAAAATTGTTCCGTCGTAGATCTGTTCGCCAGCCCCATTGACTGCTGACGTCCTGCAAGATGTCACGTGGCGAACACCGTTAACACCCAGTTACCACCGTTAACGGTCAGAGAAACCATGGCAGAAACCAGGCCTAGACTAGGCCTGCTAAATATTAAGTGGGCCGGCCCATGAGGAGAGCCCAATAAGAAGAAGGCATGTTACTGTTTCGTCCAACACTGTTTGAAATGGGCCAACTACTGCAGCCATTCGCGGCCCATGAACTTTCAGGCCCGACACTGTTTCAGTCTCTAGAAGGCCCACCTTGGTCCAACACTGTGCGACCCATTCTCAGCCTGAGCCAAGTCTGTCCATTACTGTTAAGGCCTTCTGTCGGCCCCTCACTTTTCTTGCATACATCGTGGGCCCGTACGGCCCTCTACAGTTACGGCTCTTTACTGTTCTAGACATTCACTGTTCTGGCCTTCTACTATTCAGTCCCATGAACAGGCTGTGAAGTTTCTTGCCTGCTAAAGTTCTGGCCTCTTACTGTTCTGGCCTTGTTACTATTTCCGGCATGTTACTGTTCTAGCGTCCTATAGTTTTCCTGTACTGTTCTAGATTTTCACTATTCTGGCCTTTCACTGTTCTGGCCTTTCACTATTCTAGCCTTTAGCTATTGTGTCCTTTCATTGTTCTGGCATTTTTCTGTTCTGTTCTTTTTTGGTCAGATTCTACATATAATGGCCTTAGTGTAGGCCTGTCACTATTGATTGGTGGCCCATCAAGGACTGATAAAATATTGTGGGCCTGCTACTGTTTAAGCCTATCAAACTTAGATCCATTGCCAGGACATAAAGGTGGATAAACAAAGAACCCAAGTTCTCTAAAATGCTAAATAAATTTTGGAACTGTGGAAAAAACTTATAACTGAAAAATTAGTAAATAATTACAGTCCTAAAAAATTTCGTGGCTTGTAAAGAATCACTGGTGTACAACATAGCTGATAAATAATATAATCTCATTTTCAAAAATGTTCCTTTTAGGGAGCTCGCGCCGCCACACATGTAACGACGGGATTACCATGAGACTTGTTGAGGATATTATAAAGTAGATTATCTGTCAAAGCTTGCCTATTTTTCAACTTAGATAACTCCTTCCTTGCTATGGAGACTACTGCATCTGTTCTGTTGGCTTCCTGTCCAACTACATCAAGTGCATCTTGGAGTGCTGCACCAAAAAATCTTTCTACTGGAATGTATGGAGAAGTCGAGATCGTGTACCTACGTGAGAAATACACACTGTCACTGCTGCTCTGTCCAAAGAGATCTAAACTTTAGGTAGTTGTTTTTTGTTCTTCCTTCATATTTATATTTGCAACTTAAAACAAAAAGAAACGTCATATATCATCATTATCATTACCAAGGAAAACAAAAACCAACGAATTTCAAATCAGTCCTTTTGCTAAAAGGAAGAAAGCAATTAGTAACGACAAGGCATCATACATCTCTTTCTTCTGGAATAACTAGAACAGTTGACTTCATAGAGGGATCAGATAGTGTGCAACTGTCACTTTTTCCCTGTGAAATGATTGCTCTACTTGATGAAGGCTGAAACTAAGATAAAAGAAGTTACAACATCATACAAAGAAACAAAACTACCATGTTCATTCTCAAAGATTTTCAAAAGATTATTTGGTCTGTTATGGAAATGTAAGCACTCAACACAAGGACCTCATGCAGAGGTGTGCCTCTAATAGACTAGCCAAATCATTTTAGAGAAATGGTCAAACAATCTATCGAACAGTTAGAATGTTTATTTTTTTGATTGTCTTCCCAAAGACAAAGTGTACTATCATGTGCCTCGTATTAAAATAGCCATACACGTGTAGATACTAGTGTGAGATTTGAAGTGGCCGGTTGCTTAGGATCCTTCCATTTCTGTTATATTGGATTCTATTGCATTTATGGCCTTGTTATAATCACCCTAGTGCCTCCGACAAAAATAACAACTCAATTAGAGTTAATGGCATGACACCAGGGGACTTAAACCTTAAAAAAGGGGGGGGCGTCCTTACAGTAGCTCTCTGTAGAGTCTCATGGTTGCTGATCTGGTTACATGTATGTTCGTCGACGATGTCCACTACATCAAGTAATTGGACTGGTGGTCTCCATAATTCAGTGTGGGTCCTCTACATAATGGTGAAGTGAATAGTAAACACAAAAGGTTCTAGTCTCACAGATGTTAGCATGAAGTGATACAAAAGAAATAGATACTTACGAGATTGTAGGGGCCATTCATTCTATGATTTCTAGTGTAAACTACACCTGTTCATTGCATAACAATAGCAAAGGTTAGGAATAGTGGGGTAAGCAGAAGCAAATGAATCAGATATCTTAGTGGAAGCAGTATAACGAATGTAAATGTGTATTGCATTGATAGGACAAAAGCATCAAGCAAGACATAACAATTAGTGCCATAGCCTACGCCAAGCTAGAGAGAAATTATAACCGCATCACATATGGGCACTTACTAAAGTAGATAATGGAAAAAAATGTGCTAACCGTTGGCTGACTCATATTTCGCCATGACAAAGAAAATCGCAGTTGAATACCTTACGGTTAAACCTAACTACAAAAAAATTATTCAGGAAGATACAGGTAACAAGTATAGTACTTGTAAGTTACTACAAAAGTAGAACCAATACAAAATACAGTTAACTGCTACATATTTATCTTACCAATTGCCAAGGAGATATGGTTACCTCGATCACGGTGGCATTTAGGCATCCTGCGAATCCTGGGTGGTAACTTCGAGGTTGTTGAGGGTGCTGCGGTTGCGGTGCTTGTGGGCGAATGTGAAGCAGAATAGGGGTTCCTCCGAGCGCTATATGATAGCGGTGAAGAAGCAGATTCTTGGCGGTGGGAATGTGTTCGGCGTGTTATGAGAGTGGGTTGGTGAAGCAGATCTGGTGCAGTGCACGGTGATGATGGTGAATCAGATATAAGGTGGTGAAGGTAGATCTAGGGTTTTCTGCAGGGCTTGCGCAGCTGGGCGTGAGGATTGTGTGTGGGTGTGGGGGTGGTGGGGTCAGTGGTAGGGGCCGAGGGTATAGAGGTACATTGGGGAAATTATGATTTAAGCCCCAAAGAACCAACTTCACTACGGGTAGAAGGGGAATTCCAAGATATTTGAAACATTGGATAGCGGGAGATTTTCCCTGATGCAGCCCGTCCTACGGACGCTCCTACATCTACACCGCCAAGTGGACCAATGACCCGTGCCCGAGCCAGGCTCCTTCAAGCTAAGGTGAATTCGCTCCTCTCATCATGTGACTTTGACATACACTTGGATGGCTTGCTACTTAATGCCACTACTCTATGCATTATCAGGTATGAAACCCCGCCGCGTCGACCCATGAGCCCTAAAGCTGCACCTGACCTGAAGCTACCTAAGCCGGTGTGTCCGCCCCAATCCATCTGGAGTGTCCGACGTAGCTAGAGTGTCCTGCCAGATCCAACCAGTGTCCGGCCTACCCCAGCCCCGTCTTGGCACGGAAAGTCAGTATGCTATATCGAACTCTACTCGGACACTACTCGGAGAGTCCGGCAACCCCGGACTGTCCGGTCCACCTGACCCGGACTGTCCAGCCTGAAGATGGGCTTGCGAGCCATAGCTGGGCCCTGAGGCCCATGTAGCCCTCTACTTCGCCCATAACTCTACTCTAATGCCGAAATTACCCATGAACTTGTGGCTGGCCTATATATAGTCCCCCACCTCTATTGTAAACCATAGGCATGATATTTGGAATTAGTGGAAATCCCTTTGTGGATCTTTCTAGTTCTTGCCTCATGCTCCTTTCACAAAGGAGCACCAAATATCACAAACCTCGTTGGATTTTGCATCATGCCTCCGTTTGTACAAGGCCTAGGCAATGGAGATCCATTGCCTAGACATCAAGATCTCACCAAGTCTCCCATCTTGCCATGCCAGTTCGAGAGAGAGATCCATGACCGACGCTGATCCTAGGGATTACGCCGGACTGGTAGCCGCCGGAGTGAGCAATTGGCTTATATCGTGTCTTCGTGGTGTGTCTGTTCATCGTGTTCTTCGTGCGTGAGTTCGTGAATTTGCTCTCTCCCTCATCCCCACACCTCCTCCGCCTTGATTTCAAGGGATTCATGAAAGATCAGGCCATCCCCGAGGTTTCCCTGCAACATTCCCGCTCGACTAAATTCAGATTTATGTATAGTCCAAGTAGTAATAAATTGGTAAGTTGTACTCCCTGGAATCAAAGGCTGATAGGCACATCGGTGATCATCGGTGGCCCATACTACCTCAGTTCAGAAATTAAGGGCCCATTTGGCCATTTGGCATCTAAATATTGATCATCCATGGCCTAGATTGGCTCGGTTAAGATACTAAGGCCGAGTTTGGCATCAACGTATTTTTAAATTATTTAGATTTTTTTTGATTTCTAAATAAACTGAACTATTGAATACCTTTTAGTGTTTTGTTCCAACAAATAATAGGGGTTTAAACTGAAGTATTCTCCAAAACTATGTTTTTTAAAATAATTGAGAAAGAGGTCAGACCCCTTTTTTGAAGAAACTGAGAAGAGAGAAAATTGAAGTATTACTTTGGTAGGCACTAAAATACTATGGCATTCATATATTTCCGTATTATATCTATTCATCAACGATGATGCGTATGAAGATGTTTTCACCAAGACAGGTAGTGAGCAAGAAAATTACTATTAAATCCCCAACCAACTCGAGTGAATTTGTTTATCCATAGTCCAACCAATAATAGCAGAATGGTAGGCCGATGGTATGGGGAATCAGGTGTAATAATAAAGCGCCTTGAGCTTTAAAAAAATAAAGCGCCCTTTATCGATAACTTTTCAATCACTATGGTTGGGAGTGTTCATACTTCTATTCTAAACAAAAATATTGGAACCCACTATTTCACTAACGTGAATAATCTAGTGCCCGAGGGACGACATCAAACCACTAATAAGGTAAGCAGCGACGATGTTTTCATCGAAAAATGTGAAAGTTGCTAGGCCCCACAAGTACTTTGTTCTCACAACTCTGATTGTCCCTTTGTGCTAAGGATGGCAATTTTACCCACGAGTGCCCGTAGGTACTGTATCCATGTTGGTAGGGTATGTGTACAATTCTATACCCATGGGTAATACCCATACCCTAACCTGTTAAGTCATGGGTACAGGCACGAGTAGATAGACCCATACTCTACCCATTTAAACTGGCATAGTAGTAAACCTTACTTGTAGAGTTACAACCTATGTGGCCAAGCAACCTAGGAAAGAGTATGATACTGTGACTTCTAAACTTCGATATTTTTCATGGGTATGGGCATGGGTAAAGTTTTATTCCCGCGAGTACATGTATGGTTAAAATTTTATACCCATTGACTAAACGGGAGTGGATATGATATTGCTCTACCCTACTCATACCCTACCCATTGCCATCCTTACTTCGTGCTCATTCGTTAATGCGGCCATGTTTTCCTTTAGGTTTTTTGAAAGTTGTTCGGTCATGCACACATAGCATATTCTATGAAGTACAGTAGTACAACATACATATACCGCAATTAATTATTCGAGCTAATCACTATTGTTCTTATTTAAAAGAAAAATTATTGGACTTTGGAGCATGTCCAACAACCTTTTTGTATTGAATTGCTAAAATCTGACTCTAGGAAGAGGAGCGCGAAGGTTTATCAATGGAACACAATTACCTATTTCCTAGCCTTCCTATAAGCATTCATTAGTGTTTGCCCTTCCTAGCAAAAATCATGTCTACTCTCTCCGTTCCAAAATGTAAAACATTTTAGCTTTGTGAAATAAATGTATCTAGACGTCTTTTAGTGTAAAGCTTCACTCCGAACCTCTACGAACATATACACTAAATGATATCTAGATACATTCGATTCACAAAGCTAAAACATCTTATATTTCTGAACGGAGGGAGTACATGAAAATGACATGTGGAGTCAACCACTCGGCCACCCAATAAATAAATCCCCTTTATCGATAAATTTTGAATCACTATGGCTGGGAGTGTTGAACCTTATGTTTAAAAGAAAATTTTGGCAACCCACTATTTCGCTAACGTGAATAATATAGTGCGCCCGAGAAACGACATCAAAGGCACCCATGAGGCAAGCTCATTAAAAACAAGAAGAAATGTGGGGTTGCTAGGCCTTGCAAGTAATCTGTCCTCACAACTCTTATTGTCCATTCACGCTTATTGATACTTGCGGCCTTGTTTTTCCTTGGGATTATCCGAAAGTTGTTCGATCATGCACATATATCATCATCGCCAATGTTTTCGAATTATCTATACAACTATAATGGAGTAGTTTTGAATTGGATTCATAGCACCAATTCTGACTGTTGGGCTATTAGATCCAATGGTTCAAAGAAGCTGGATTCGTGTTGCAGGAGTAGTACCTAGAGCAAACTCCACCATGTTCTAGAACCATCATGTCACCCCTCCCCACAAAAAAAGTTCATAGCACAGTAGGTTGTATTCTCAATATGTTTAGATAGTTATTGTTAATATACATAATGTATGCCTTTTTTCTCTAACAAGACTATTGGTTAATAACAACTTAATGTTCATTAAATCACATTTCATACAGTATATACGAGTATGGCACGTGCCTTTAATCTTGCCACTATATAATGTACGAGTAACTTTAAACAATGAAAATTGAATCAAGACTAGAAAATCCCAACAATATTAACTCTTGGAACTTTTTTCCATTCTAGCACGTAGAAGATTATATCGATAGTCCTTAGCACAATGAACGCTATGCAAAAACCACAAAGATTCTAATGACATGTTATACATTTAACTATCTTAGCATACCCAGTATATAGTGTATGAGTTACTTTGATCTTTAACCATTGGATGAAGATTGGAAAGCCCAACATTGCTTACAGATGTATTTTCCTTCCACTCTAACATTTAGAATATTCTATGGATATAGTCTGTAGCACAATGAATGCTATGCATAAACCTCAAAACACACTTTCCATCATTATAGAATCTATATATCATTTCTCTAGAGCATGTCGGGAATTATGTACCTACTAATAGGTTGATTTCTAAATGATACAACTTACAAGAACCAAAAATACACCAGATACTTTATGGATATGGCTCAAAATTATAATTATTTTTTGAGCTTTACCTATTATTAATTTAGATAAAAATTATATTTTAGTACTATATTATATAATTAACTATGAAATGTTTCCCAAAAAACTAAGAAACATTTAATGACTAGTTATGTATTATGTGCAATGATTACAGAAAATATCAGTATTTTGCACAGAAAAGGTCTATGGTTGTTGTTATCTGCAAAAACCTCCCCAACATGTGGTGGTACTTGCAATATCCTCGCTGCTGATGCTCTCAGGGCGAAGGAGTACCAACCATTCGATCTTGTTTCAACGATGGAAGTGAACTTTTGTAAAAAAATGATGGAAGGGAACTCTTGTATAAAAACGATTGAAGGGAACTGCTAGGCTGCTCCTACGACACATGGCAACTCCTGGATGTCCCGAGCAAGCATTTTTAAGCGGCCATCAACAATGACCACCTCTCCCATCTAGGCACGACGCACACAGCGAAGAACTCTCTATGTCTCTCCCTGTCCCTTTAGGCCGGCCAAGCCATCACACACACAAAAATGCCGTGCAACTGCTCCGATCAGTGCACCTCCACTGACGAGTCCAACGCACGGGTGAATGGGGATATCAGTCCCTACCATGGTGATAGCAGGGAGTCTGTTGATGGGCCGTACTATTTCAACACACAGGAAGGTAATTTTTCCGACGAGGACCTTGCTTACCGTCATCTGATGGAGGGGACGTCGCCGACAGAGAGCAAAGAGGAGTAGGAGGAGGAGGAGGAGCGGAAGGAGGATCCTTGGACTTTCATATATGAAGGAGACGTCGTCTTCAAGAAGAGTTCACTCGATCCATCCTCCATCGTCAAGAAGAAGAGGGAGCACGAGCAGGAGGATGAGGGGTCAGAAGATTTATGGCCATTTCTCGACTTCGTCACCAAGAAGAGTGCACTCGATCCCGCCTTCATCGGCAATGAGGAGAGGAAGGAGAAGCAGGTGGGAGGCTTGAAGAAGAAGAAGAAGTCGAGAGCTGGGGGGGTCCACAGGAAGCGGAAGGACGACGCCAGCACAAAGGTGACAGCAGAAGGATCGAGGTCCAAGAAGATGAAGAAGTCTTAGGATTAATTTTGTTTAATTTCACCTCTACTTCCTTTCTGTAATAATGTTCGAAGATTGCATATTATTATCAAGTGCAAATTGGAATGGTGTTTGCGATATAGTACTAGCATAAGTAATATGTTTTTCATTTCATCTTCCACTACGATGCAATATAACCTGTTGTATTACCAAGGAAGGTGAAATTACTTCCTCCCCTTAATTTCTGCATGAGTTCGAGGAAAGAAGGGTGCCAACACAAAGAAACCCATGTTAATTACTCACGTGAATTCAGGTAATTAATAATAAAAGGAAGAAGCCTAGGAACCCGCATGTATTCTTTAATTACTAATATCAATCATTATAAGTGAAATACGGATTAGTAGTATATCAAAGTCCATGGATAAAAAATAACCTCTATACAGTCCATGTAAATCATCTCCTTGCGCGGCATTGATTTGAAATTATTTAGTGTCACATTGATTTGAAAACTCAACTACGCCGAACGTGCCACGTTCTCTTCCCTATCCCCTGGCCGTCACCGTGGCATGTCAAAAAGGCTGCGTCGCCTGCAAAATCAGGCAAGCACGAAACATCGGTCTATATACACTAGAAGAATCTAGCAGACATGCAAACATCATAATCATAGCCCTAGATAGCATCGGTCCCATCGATGCTCACCGGCAAAGCACCTGCGACTACATCAGCATTAAGGTGCACCTCAAGCTTGTAGGTTGCCCACAAGAAATAAAAAACTGATTTCCCCTCTCTCCTCTCTCTTCCATTTTCTGAGTTCATGCCGATTTTCACTAAAAATGTCCTCCATTTGCACTACATGTGTCACATATTTTTGCTCATGTTTTTTAACATTGGTAGCTCCACAATATGTCATTTCATCAAAATTTCCAAAAAAGATTCACGAAACACCTTTTTGGGTTAGCAAGGTATTCTTCAATGTGTTGTAGGGTCGGGCCCTGATTGGTCGAGACCTGATACGTTGCTAACGTATCTATAATTTTTGATGTTCCATGCTTGTTTTTATCTACTTTCTTATGTTTTGTCCACACTTTGGAGTATTTTTATACACTTTCTTGGACTAACAAGATGGCATCGTGCTAGCTGCCTGTTTTCTGCTGTTTTTGGTTCCAGGAAAGTTAGAAAATGAATATTCTCGAAATTGGAAGGGACAAAAGCCAAAGTCAATATTTTACAGAGGGGGACACAGAGCCAGAATATTAGACGAAGAGGCGCTAGAGGGCCGCCACCCCACCTGGCTGCGCGGGCCAGGCCTGGCCGCGCTAGGGGGTGGTGTGGCCGCCTAGGCACCCCCTCGGCCTCCCCTTTCGCCTATAAGATGCCTCCGATATAGAAACCCTAAGTACCCGATCAAAATTCCACGAAAGTTTCTGTAGCTACCATCATCTCCATCCCGAGATCAGGAGGGATCTGAACCTCTTCCCGGCACCCTGCCAGAGAGAGGAATTCACCCTAGAGGCCTTCTTCATCACTATGCAAGCCTCCGGTGTGATGTGTGAGTAGCTCATCCTTGGACTACGGGTCCATGTAGTAGCTAGATGGTTGGTTCTTCTCCTTTGTGCTACCATGTCTAGATCTTGTGAGCTCCATTCATGATCAAGATCATCTATTTGTAATCCTACATGTTGTGTTTGTAGGGATCCGATGGATATTGAGATGCTATTTTAGATTGATTATTGATTCAATCATGTCTTTGTTGTTTGTGATCTTGCATGCTCTCCGTTGTTTGTAGATATCTTGGCCGAGTAGATGCTAGCAACTTGAAGAGGGAGTATTTATGCTCGATAGTGGGTTCATGCCTCTAGTAATCTGGGGAAGTGACAGAAATCTCTAAGGTACTAGATATGTTGTTTCTACTAGGGGGAAAACATCAATCGTTTGTTCATAGAACAATCGTATTGTTTACTTTACACACAATGCGTAATGCAATTATCTGTTGCTTGCAACTTAATACTGGAGGGGGTTCGGATTGATAACCTGAAGGTGGATTATTAGTCATAGATGCAGTTGGATTACGGTTTATGTATAATGTTGTAATGCCCAATCAAATCTCATAGGAGTCAAGATGATTAGTATATGCATGTATGCTTTCTCGATGTTTGTCAATTGCCCCTCTGTAATTTGTTCACCCAACATGTCATCTATCTTAAGGAGAACCACCACTAGTGAACTATGGACCCCGGTCCTTTCTTTTACCATCAATCTACAACTGTTTACTGTTTTCTGTTTACTTTCTGCAAGCAATTACTTTCTTCCACACAATACGTTTAATCCTTTGTTTTCAGCAAAACCGATGAGATTGACAACCTCACTATAAGTTGGGGGCAAAGGTTTGTGGTTGTGTTGTGCGGGATTCCAAGTTGGAAGCAACACGTTGGAGGTGTTTCCGTACTCCTACTAGTTTGCTAACCTTGGTTTAATAACTGAGGGAAACTTACTGCTGTGCTCATCGTACCTTCCTCTTGGGGTTCCCAACGAGCTCGTTATCAACACGAGTCAGTAAGTATTTTGCTGGTGCCATTGCCGGGGAGTCAAGGACATCTTCACAAGGGGAGTCCCTCATAACCAATCTCTTTACTTTGTTGTTTTTGTTTTTCTTAGTTTATTTCTGCTTTGTTTGCTTGTTTCTTTATCAAAAACACAAAAAAATTAGTTGTACTAGTTTGCTTTCTTTATTAAAAACACAAAAAAATTATTATTAGTTCCTATCTGAAGTTGCCATTATGTCTAGCATTGCTGCAATCACTATGTCACATGAGGAAATGATTTTCACTTTCAAACAAGGAATTGAAGAGAGTTTCAAAGAAGCTTGGTCTAGAATCTCTGATTTACATAAAAAACTGAATCTAAAATGACTCAAAGCTTGTTTCTTAGCATTTTTACGTTGGAATTGCTCTTTTCTATAGATATGCTTTGGATGCTGTAGTGGGAGGATATTTCCTCCAATGCAATGAGGATGATTCTTTTAATGCCATAAAGAAGTTGGTCTTTACTTACAACTTGCCTAGCAAATCCGATTCTTCCTATATAAACATATTTGCTAGATTGAACACTCTTGAGACCCACACTACTAGTTTAAAGGATTGCTATAACACGCTTACAGAGCATCATGATTATGTTCCAATAAATTCTGAACCCTCAAAATGGCTTCCTGCAGTAAAGATTGTTATAAACATTGAAACTTTTCATGCTCGTTGTGATATCATGTCTGAATTCTATCTTATGCCTAAAGATATCTATGAATCTTTGAATCTTTGGGGGATTTCTAAAGGAGGAGAAGAAATATTTGTTGCTAATAATGCCACAATATTACCAATTGGAATAGCTGAAGGAGTGTTTACAAAGATCCTAGGGAAAATGGTTTCTACTGATTATCTTGTTATTGGATGTGTAGGAAAAGGACAAATTACACTTGGAAGATCCCTATTAAAACTCCTTGGAGCAATAATAAATGTGGAAAAGGGCACCACACACTTTGCTTCTCCACCAAACAATCATATGTTCCTCAGGGTTAAGAATAAAAGTAGAGAGGTAAGGGCAAGAAATTTGGTTTGAATGCTTCTTCATTTGAGAACACTTGATTCTTTTTCTGGCTTCTTATGCCTAACTTAAAGGCATTAAATAAAAGTACTTATTGGGAGATAACCCAAAAGTTTTAGATGAGTCTTGGAAGTTATTACTTTTGTAATAATCTCTCCTTATCCTTTTTATTTTCTTTTTGTGCCAACAGTAACCTCTAATGAGAGAGAAGTAATGCTTGGAAAAGTTGCTGTCCCAAAACAGATTTTTATGCTTCACTATAAAAATTCGTGAAAATCTCTGTACGTTGTTTTGAGGTGTGAATTTTTGTGCTTCTGCCGCAGGTTGTTATATAACTTTCGTTAGTTCAACACTTCTCGATTTGAGCAACAGAAGGTCTTCGAAAAAATTGGTTTTTACCTGCTGGTTTTTTTTGATAGATTTCTGCCATTACTTGCATTTGCTTCTTGTTGATTCGTTTTTGAGTTCTCTTTGGGGAATTGAGATTTTTGAGGGAAGTTCTACAGTAGCTTGTGTTTTAATGGAAGTTTTATTGGTGTTGAAACTAAACCCAAAGACTTATTATCTTGAGTGTACTAATGTTGCTAATAAAGATTGTCTGAAGTTTTGTATGAAGGAAAAATTTCAGGTGTAAGGAAAGAATGATGTAATGAGATGAAGAATGGACTAAAGCTCAAGCTTGGGGATGCCACCCAGGACACCCCAAGAAATATCCAATAAGTACAAGCATCAAAGCTTGGGGATGCCCAAGGCATCCCCTTCTTCATCAATAAAAATCTTAGGTTTCTTCCAAACACTTCATTTTTATTGTTTCATGCACAGTTGTGTTGTTCTTCGAGCATCTTCGTTTTTGTTTTTGGTTTTTAGTTTGCTTGGTTTTCTTAGTTTTCTTGAATAAATTGGTTGGACCCCCTCTTTCATACATTAGTTTTCAAATAGTTTGGTTTGATTTGGAAAAGAGTAGGAAAGTTTATGCTTAAGTGGTAAAAGGAGCTTGTTTTTGACTGTGACCTATGCTTTTTCATGTCATGCTTGGTATTATTTTGGCTTTATGCTTAGTGATTTTTTCTGTAGCATAACATGTTATAAAAAATTGAGATTGCTTAATGTGCCTTGAAAGAATCTTGCGTTGTTTTAGCATATTAAAGCATAGTATTGTGGTATTCTCCTTTGATGCTTTATTTGGGTTGACTTGGCGCATGCTCACACCATGTTATGATTGTACCAAGTCACCATAGCCTCTATGATCCGTTAGTTTTCGACTTGTAATATCAATTTATGCTTTAATCAATGATGTTTTGTCGCTTTGCCTGATTATGGCCATTATTGCTCTCTTAGTTGGTTGCTCCTAGTCTTTTGCTAGCCTCCATAACCAAGTATAAGTTCCACTCATGCATCCAACTCCAAATAAAACCAAGTTATTCCAAAGAGTCCACCTTACCTACCTATTAGCATTTGCTATTCCAAGTATATTCATGTTTTTATCTACCTTCCGAATTAAACTTGTTATGTGAAAACTAGTGATTAAAGCTCTCACGAACTTGATGGCACACTTTACTTTTCTTTCACTTAATAAACTTGAACCATTGTGTCATCTATGTTGTATATGCTTGCACTTATATGTTGGGGATTAGCAAAACCATGTTGTCATGGGGAACGCTTTCAACATTGCACTTGTACATTGTACCTAGTTGATATCATGCTCTTTTTTTCTATGGATGTCGTCGGTGTCAAATAAAAGGGGAGCTTGTAATTCAATGGAGTTATGTATGTGTATTAGAGAAACACCTAGGCCATCGGTCTAATCCATGCCTAATCATGGTGGAAACCTGCAGCGTAACCATAATGAGCTGTGTATGAAGAATTCTTCTAATAAAAAAAGAGATAGAGATTGAGAAAAAGAGAAAAACAAAAAAAGAGATGAGAAAAGAGGAAAGAGAGAAAAAAGCACCATTTTCCCATGGCAAATAAGAACATTGCTGAGATGCTGGTTGTCTGCTTGCCTTGTCATTTTGATATGAGGATTCTTCCGTATCATTGGGCAAGGGGTACCCCGTTGGCAGTTCTCTATGATACACATGTACTTACTATGACAAGAACTTACTAGTGACTAAACTTGAGTAGCATGAGGAGCGGCCCTCGTATTCAAGGGACATGAGATTTACAACTTATACTTTGTCAAGCATGTACTCCATAGTTTGTTCACTTTAACCTTAATCACTTCAAGATGCTTATGATAGGGGCAATGAGAGCTGAAAGCTAATAAGTAACATAATTTTTGGAAGCTCTTTATGAGACTTGAATCCCTGCTTCCTTCTATGAAGGCCTTTCTTTTACTTTTATGTTGATTCTCCATCTTCTATCTTTATGCACCTATTGAGAGAGCATAGTAGCCATTTTTAGTTTAATGTGCATTGTCCCAAGACTTGTTGATTGATGCATAACTTTGATATTGCTTGTTCTTAAACTATTTGTATCTAGTCACCCTTATGAAGTTTGAAGGTGTCCTATGCATTTATGTTTTGCTACTCTATGAGGGACAAGCTGAATGCCACTATGCTATGTTTTCTTTATGAGAAACAAACAAACGTCTTGCAAAGCATTGTTATTCATGAATCTTTTGTTTGTACCTTTTCATGTTACAACATAGTTGCTGTGTCTTATTGCTAGAACTTTATCTTTCACGCTATGTTGAAGTACTATGATCCCTGCTATCCATGTTTTACAAATACTTTGATCAAGTTTATGATGGTGCATGTCACCTCAAAAATTATTCTTTCTTTTTATCACTTACCTACTCGAGGATGAGCAGGAGTTTAGCTTTGGGATGTTGATACATTGCTAACGTATCTATAATTTTTGATGTTCCATGCTTGGTTTTTATCTACTTTCTTATGTTTTGTCCACACTTTGGAGTATTTTTATACACTTTCTTGGACTAACCTGTTAACAAGATGCCATAGTGCCAGCTGCCTATTTTCTGCTGTTTTTGGTTCCAGGAAAGTTAGAAAAAGAATATTCTCGGAATTGGATGGGACAAAAGCCAAAGTCAATATTTTACCGAGGGGGACACGGAGCCAAAACACGAGACGGAGAGGGGCTAGAGGGCCGCCACCCCACCTGCCCGCGCCAGGGGGTGGTGTGGCCGCCTAGGGCACCCCCTCGGCCTTCCCTTTCGCCTATAAGATGCCTCCGATACAAAAACCCTAAGTACCCGATCAAAAGTCCACGAAAGAGTCTGTAGCCACCGTCATCTCCATCCCTAGATCGGGATGGATCTGAAGATCTTCCCGGCACCCTGCCGGAGAGGGGAATTCACCCTGGAGGACTTCTTCATCACCATGCAAGCCTCCGGTGTGTGCGTGAGTACTTCATCCTTGGACTACGGGTCCATGTAGTAGCTAGATGGTTGGTTCTTCTCCTTTGTGCTACCATGTCTAGATCTTGTGAGCTCCGTTCATGATCAAGATCATCTATTCGTAATCCTACATGTTGTGTTTGCGGGGATCCGATGGATATTGAGATGCTATTTCAGATTGATTATTGATTCTATCATGTCTTTGTTATTTGTGATCTTGCATGCTCTCCGTTGTTAGTAGATATCTTGGCCGAGTAGATGCTAGCAACTCCAAGAGGGAGTATTTATGCTCGATAGTGGGTTCATGCCTCTAGTAATCTGGGGAAGTGACAGAAATCTCTAAGGTACTAGATGTGCTGTTGCTACTAGGGAGAAAACAACAATCCTTTGTTCATAGAACAATCGTATTGTTTACTTTACATGCAATGCATAATGCAATTATCTGTTGCTTGCAACTTAATACTGGAGGGGGTTCGGATTGATAACCTGAAGTTGGATTATTAGTCATAGATGCAGTTGGATTACGGTTTATGTATAATGTTGTAATGCCCAATCAAATCTCATAGGAGTCAAGATGATTAGTATATGCATGTATGCTTTCTCGATGTTTGTCAATTTCCCCGCTGTAATTTGTTCACCCAACATGTCATCTATCTTAAGGAGAACGACCACTAGTGAACTATGGACCCCGGTCCTTTCTTTTACCATCAATCTACAACTGTTTACTACTTTCTGTTTACTTTCTGCAAGCAATTACTTTCTTCCACACAATACGTTTAATCCTTTGTTTCCAGCAAAACCGGTGAGATTGACAACCTCACTGTAAGTTGGGGCAAAGTTGTATGGTTGTGTTGTGTAGGATTCCAAGTTGGAAACAACACATTGGAGGTGTTTCCTTGCTCCTACTGGTTCGATAACCTTGGTTTCATAACTGAGGGAAACATACTGTTGTGCTCATCATACCTTCCTCTTGGGGTTCCCCAACGAGCTTTTTATCAACACGAGTCAGCAATACCTACCTCACACGGATCATGGCCACCCACTTTAGGATCCTCTACGATCCAACGAGCTTGATATCTCCATGCTATCTCCCTTTTCATTCAAATTTGCTACTAGATCACTAGTTTGACACCGAAGGCACAAAAAAAGTTCTTCGAAAAACCCTAGGCTTTTTCCGATAATGTTGTTTATAATTTGAAATTTGTGAGGCTTTTTGGAAATCGTTCCCTTTGTAATTTGAAATTTTTGAGGCTTTTTATGATGTTTTTTTACAATTTCAAATCCCTGAGTCATTTTGTGATCCTTTTTATAAGCTAAGATTTATGAGATGTTTACAAATACATGATCCCTTTTATAACTTGAATTTTGTGAGGATTTTTTGATCCTTTTTATAATTTGAAATTTGTGAGGATGTTTATAAATATATGACCCTTTTATATTTTGAAAATTGTTAGGCTCTTTGTGTTGCTTTTTATAATTTGAAATTTGTGAGGTTGTTTATGAATCCGTTTTGCTTTCTAGAATTGTTTTCAAAACATGATCAAATTTCGAGGCATGCATATTCTTAGCAAGAAGTTGAATCTTGCCAAACTCTCACTCGTTCTCGATACATTGACTGCCTGGTGGGTCCACTAAACAGATTTTCGCAAGGTGTGAAGTTAATTTCGAAATATAGCCAAAATTTTGAAACGCGGTGAGTCATAGCCTCTTTGATTGTTTTCAAAACATGGTCAAATTTGTAGGCATGCATATTCTTAGCAATAAGTTGAATCATTCCAAAGTCTCACTCATTCTCGATACATTGACTGCCTGGTGGGTCCAATGAACAGATTTTCGCAAGGTGTGAAGTTAATTTCGAAACGCACGCAAAATTTCAAAACGCGGTGAGCCATAGCCACTTTGATTGTTTTCAAAACACGGTTAAATTTCTAGGCATGCATATTCTTAGCAAGAAGCTAAATCTTTCCAAACTCTCACTCGTTCTCGATACATTAACTGCCTGGTCGTGGGTCCACTAAACAAATTATCGCAAGGTGTGAAGTTAATTTTGAAACATAACCAAAATTTCAAAACACGGTGAGTCATAGTCTCTTTGATTGTTTTCAAAACACGGTCAAATTTCGAGGCATGTATATTCTTACCAAGAAGTTGAATCTTTCCAAAAAATCTCACTGATTCTCGATACATTGACTAACTAGTGGGTCCACTGAAAAGATTTTCACAAGGTGTGAAGTTAATTTCGAAGCATAGCCAAAATTTCAAAACACGGTGAGTCATAGCCTCTTCGTTTGTTTTCAAAACATAGTCAAATTTCTAGGCATGCATATTCTTAGCAAGCAGTTGAATCTTTCCAAACTCTCACTCGTCTCCATACATTGACTGCCTGGTGGTGGGTCCACTGAACATATTTTCACAGGGTGTGAAGTTAATTTCGAAACACAGGCAAAATTTCAAAACATGGTGAGTCATAGTCTCTTTGATTATTTTCAAAACACAGTCAAATTTCTAGGCATGCATATTCTTAGCAAGAAGTTGAATCTTTCCAAACTCTCACTCGTTCTCGATACATTAACTACCTGGTGGTGGGTCCACTAAACAGATTATCGCAAGGTGTGAAGTTAATTTCGAAACACAACCAAAATTTCAAAACACGACGAGTCATAGTCTCCTTGATTGCTTTCAAAACACGGTCAAATTTTGAGGCATGTATATTCATAGCAAGAAGTTGAATCTTGCCAAACAACTGTCACTCATTCTCAATACATTGGCTGCCTGGTGGGTCCACGGAACAGATTATCGCAAAGTGTGAAGTTAATTTTGAAACACGGGAAAAATTTCAAAACACGGCGAGTCATAGTTTCTTTGATTATTTTCAAAACACGGTCAAATTTCTAGGCACGCATATTCTTAGTAAGAAGTTGAATCTTTCCAAACTCTCACTCATTCTCAATACATGAACTGCCTGGTTGTGGGTCCACTCAACAGATTATCGCAAGGTGTGAAGTTGATTTCGAAACACAGCAAAAATTTCAAAACATGATGAGTCATAGTCTCTTTGGTTGTTTTCAAAATACGGTCAAATTTCTAGGCATGCATATTCTTAGCATGAAGTTGAATCTTTCCAAACTGTCACTCGTCTCGATGCATTGACTTCCTAGTAGTGGGTCCACTGAACAGATTTTCGCAAGGTGTGAAGTTAATTTCGAAACACGGGCAAAATTTCAAAACATGGTGAGTCATAGTCTCTTTGATTGTTTTCAAAACACGATCAAAATTTCTAGGCATGCATATTCTAGCAAGAAGTTGAATCTTGCCAAACAACTCTCACTCGTTCTTGATACATTGACTGCATGGTGGGTGCACTGAACAGATTATCGCAAGGTGTGAAGTTAATTTTGACACACAGCCAAAATTTCAAAACACGGTGAGTCATAGTCTCTTTGGTTGTTTTCAAAACACAGTCAAATTTCTGGGCATGCATATTTTTAGCAAGAAGTTGAATCTTTCCAAACTCTCACTCGTCTCGATACATTGACTGCCTGGTGGTGGGTCCACTGGACAGATTTTCGCAAGGTGTGAAGTTAATTTTGAAACACGGGCAAAATTTCAAAACATGATGAGTCATAGTCTCTTTGATTATTTTCAAAACACGGCAAATTTCTAGGCATGCATATTCTTAGCAAGAAGTTGAATCTTTCCAAACTCTCACTCGTTCTTGATACATTAACTGCCTGGTGGTGGGTCCAGTGAATAGATTATCGCAAGGTGTGAAGTTAATTTCTAAATGCAACCAAAATTTCAAAACATGGTGATTCATAGTCTATTTGGTTATTTTCAAAACATGGTCAAATTTCTAGGCATGCATATTCTTAGCCAGAAGTGGAATCATGCCAAACAAATCTCACTCGTTCTTGATACATTGACTGCCTGGTGGTGGGTCCACTTAACAGATTATCGCAAGGTGTGAAGTTAATTTCGAAACACAACCAAATTTCAAAACATGGTGAGTCATAGCCTCTTTGATTATTTTCAAAACACAGTCAAATTTTGAGGCATGCATATTCTTAGCAAGAAGTTGAATCTTGCCAAACAACTCTCACTCGTCTCAATACATTGACTCCACGCGCTCCCTCTATAATTTTACATTTTGAGGCTTTTATGATGCTTTTTACAATCAGGAGGCTGTGTGCCATGCCAAGAAATGAAGAGCGAGTAGAGATGAGCAGAGAGAAGAAAATCACCGAGAAATAGTAGTAGAGAGTAGCGAAATGAATTGCCTTGGCTATGTGATCATGCATCAAAGCTTTATCCAATCGCTAGGCATCAGGGCCCACCTAGGACGTGCCTTTGAGCACCTGTGTCTCTGGCGTCTCCCTAGGAACCATGGTGTGATGACAGCTGCATCTGAGCAGTACATGACTGCAGTACACTACTGAAGTCTTACTTCATGAATCAATGAGTAGGAGTACTCGAGTACTACTCCGTACTACTAGAACCCTACTGCCACCGCCGCCCGCCGCCCTAGGAGTAGTAAAAAGCCGCAAATAGCCACCGCCACCCGCCACCCACCGCCCGCAGATGCCTACCTACTGGAGTAGTAGTATAGTAAAAAGAAGTCATATGTATTACTATTGGAGTACTGGTAGTACAACTCGATTATAAAAAGACATATACTCCATATTACTGGAGTACTAGTTCAAATGTACTACTACTAGTACTCTGTATCTGGACAAGCTCTAACCACAAGAAAGAAATGGAGAACAGAAATGAGTCCGCCATGCCGAGAAAGAAAGAGCCAAAAGAGACAAGCAGATAGAATAAAATGCAGATGGTGTTGAAGACATGCATGCAGTCCTCGTTCTCTCCCCTGCAACAATGTACACTTTGCGCCAGGCTTTAGGTTTCTCTGTCTTTCTCTTAGGTGTAGACCTTCTCCATTTCCAAAAAAGGTGTAGACCTTCTTACCACTCATGCGGGTAGGATCTGTTTGTCTAGTACATTACTGTAGAGGGTAAGAAGTCCTTGATTTACTCTCACCTGTCAACTTTCTGCAACCTTCGTTCAAAAAAAACTCAATGCTGCATAAAAATTCTAGACTATGCGCACTACATCGGTGAGCTGAGCTTCCAGGGAACCACTCCAACGCTAGGCGCGTCGGTAAATTGCACCAAGAGCTAGCCGGTGATGGACAAATACGAGCTAGTGCCGATAACTGTTCTATGCCCCCACGACGACTGCCTCACCATGGTCGCCTACCACGAGCTCGACGACCACAAGGCCGCGTTCCTGTATAGCCCATGCGGTTGCATGGAGGTCGGCTGCATATTCACCGCCTCGCCGGTCGAGCTCCTTTTGCACCGCAACAGCGTCCACAAGGTACAAGTGCACAGGCTATCATACGGCCAACCCATGGAGTGTATAGTAACAATGATGTTACCGTCCTTTCCGCCATCCATGGTCATCGTCTACGGTGATGACGCTACCATGTTCAGCCTCATCATCGAAGAGCTCGGCCAGGCCACCTCGTTTCCTCGATGTGTGTCAGGGTGGCCTCATGCTCGTGGCCCCGGTACAGGGTGAAGTTGTGCGTGACTAGCCCGCAGTCGCTAGTGGACTTCTCGATGGACACCCTTAATGGCGTCATCAAGCTAACGAGCTGCGCGTCACCCGATAGTGTTAGCCTTGAAGATCTGACGTTCCTCACGGTGCCACCGCGGTACATTACCGTAGGTGATGGACAGTACCGGACGATCAAGGTGTCCTCTTTTCGCGTTTGCATCAATAGGATGGATTGATCTTAATATTCGGCTAAGTGATCCTAATGCGATGGTAATGATGTATTACTGTTAATTTAGTTGTAGATAAGTACCACTCGTTTACTAGTTAATGTAGTAGTAGTCGGAGGCAGGGTCTCTTTTGGCACTAGGAAGGGTGTATTTTGGCTGTAAGCTGTCTTTGTTGCTCATGTTTATATTTTGGATTTTAAGTGTTTTATGAAATTGTTCAACTACTACTCCACGTGCCCACTGCTAGGGGGACTCGAATCAACATGCCCCCTGTATCTACCATCCAATACGCAACGTAGAAAAGAAAACATCTCAAAATTACGCCCCCAGTTTTCAACTATGTTTATTTTTTACACACTAGACAATAAAAACATTTTTCCGGTCATTAATAGTTCAAATACATGTATATATTTATTAATAAAATACAGACATATAATTTTAATGAATTTGCATAAATCAATTTTGATACTTTTGTCCGCACACTATATATAATAGTGGTAAGATAACAAAAGAAAGACTATCAATAGTATCTTCTCGATGCTAAAATAGAAATGAAGATCCAACGTCTAACAATATTGGGATTCGAGTCTTGATCCAACGGTCAATATTCAAAGTTATTCGTACACTATACAATGCTAAGAAAAAAAGAAACATGTGTTTTGACACCTTTGAATACAAAAAATGCTCTAGCTTCTTCACAATGTGTATTGGCCTACAGTGTATGAACATTCCTGGTTTTGACCCGAACAGCCAAGGTCATGACCATATTGATATCATATATAGTTTATGATACAGTTCTCACATCTGGTAGATTCGTGCATCTTATTCAACAAGATATGATGAAAGTGAGCAGTGCGCTCTTTTCTTTTGATAAGCAAGTATACTAGTCTTACCATTACCACTACCTTAACACTATATAGAGTACGAAAAACTTTGAATATTAATTGTTGGATCAGGACTCACGAATCCCAAGATTTCCTGTCGTTGGATTTTCTTTTCCATTCTAGGATCTAGAAGATTCTATTGATAATCTTCATCACAATGAAATGCTATATGCAGAAACCTCAAAACAAACTTCTCCATCATTCTAGAATCTTCCCCCTAATTTCTATAGACCATGTTACCAAAAATTTCAAGTATTTGACTTTATGGTCCTTTTTGCTAAATGTATGGACTTGGATGTATTTTTCATTTTTTGAGGTCCTTGGTGTAACATGTGTACACATCCACTTAACGTGTTAATTAATTGAAGAATCTCGCTCCCTCGGGACATATACCTTAGTCAAAACTAGTATGAAGAGGATGGCTTGATGAGCTGCTCTCTCGAGAAGGAGCCGTACCCGACTTTTTCCCTTCTTGGCTTTAGGGTCCTTTGTGCTAAAAGTATGGAACTCGATGTAATTTTACCTTTTTTATTTCCTTGGTGTAAAATGTAGTACTCCCACCATCCATTTAAAATTCTAACCAAAAAGTGTAAGTGGTGAAATTTAAACGAATTTAATCTTACTTGTCAACAAGTATGAACATTCTTGGATTTCAAGCCAAACGACCAAGGTCAAGGCCATATCAACATCATACTTTATGTTGATGACCCCATATCAGCGATTTTGCATGGCAACATATTTAGCCATATTTTGAAACAATCGAAGAAGAAGTAGTGTGAAGAGTTTGACTCAGATCAGCTGATCTCTCGAAAAGGAGCCAAACTAGAAAGTTTTCCTTTTAGGGTCCTTTGTGCTAAATGTATAGACCTCGATGTAATAATTTTCCTTTTTTAGGTTCTTGATGTAAAATGTACTCCCACCGACCATATGAAATGTTAACCTAAAAGTAAATGGTGAAATTTAAACGAATTTAAGTTTAGTTGTCAACGAGTATGAACATTCTTGGATTTCAAGACAAACGACCAAGGTCAAGGCCATATCAACATCATACTTTTATGCTGATGATCCCATGTTAGAGAATTTGCATGGCAACAGATCTATAAATGTTTTGAAAATAATCGAAGAGGAAGTAGTATTAAGAGTTTTGCTCAGATCAGCTGATCCCTCGAGAATGAGCCAAACCAGATTTTTGATTTTAGGGTCCTTTATGCTAAATGTATATGGACCTCGATTTACTTTTTTACTTTTTGAGGTCCCTGATGTAAAATGTACTCCGATTTACCGTGTAAAGTTCTAACCTAAAAGTAAGTGGTGAAATTTAAACGAATTTAAGCTTAGTTGTCAATGAGTATGAACCATTCTTGTATTTCAAGACGAACGACCAAGGCTAAGGCCATATCTACATCATACTTTATGCTGATGATCCCATATCCAAGAGTTTGCATGCCGACAAATTTGGCCATATTTTGAAAACAATCAAAGATGAAGTAGTATGAAGAGTATGGTTTGATCAGCTACTCTCTAGAGAAAGAGCCGAACCCGACTGTTTTTCTTGCTTAATTTTAGGGTCCTTTCTGCTAAATGTATGGACCTCGATGTAATTTCCCCTTTTGTTAGGTCTAAAAGTGTAAGTGGTGAAATTTAGACAATTTTAAGCTTACTTGTCAATGAGTATGAGCATTCTTGGATTTCAAGCCGAATGACCAAGGTCAAGGCCATATCAACATCATACTTTGTGCTGATGATCCCATGTTAGAAAATTTGCATGGCAATAGATTTGGCCATGTTTTGAAAACAATCAAAGAGGAAGTAGTATTAAGCGTTTGGCTCAGATCAGCTGATCTCTCGAGAATGAGCCAAACCAGATATTTTTCTCTTTACGGTCCTTTATGCTAAATGTATATGGACCTTGATGTAATTTGTTTCTTTTTTGAGGTCCGTGATGTGAAATGTACTTTGATAGACCATGTAAAGTTCTAACCTAAAAATATTATGGTGAATTTTAAATGAATTAAAGCTTAGTTGTCAACGAGTATGAATCATTCTTGTATTTCAAGACAAACCACCAAGGTCAAGGCCATATCTACATCATACTTTATGCTAATGATCCCATATCCAAGAATTTGCATGCCGACAAATTTGGCCATATTTTGAACACATTCAAAGATGAAGTAGTATGAAGACTATGGCTCGATCAGCTACTCTCTTAAGAAGGATCCGAACCCGAATATTTTCCTTGCTTAATTTTAGGGTCCTTTGTGCTAAATATATGGACCTCGATGTAATTTCCCCCCTTTGAGGTCTAAAAGTGTAAGTGGTGAAATTTAGACGATTTTAAGCTTACTTATCAACAAGTATGAACATTCTTGGATTTCAAGCCGAGCGACCAAGGTCAAGGCCATATCAACATCATACTTTATATGATGATGATGATCCCATGTTAGAGGATTTTCATGGCAATATATCTAGCCATGTTTTGAAAACAATCGAAGTTGAAGTAGTATCAAGAGTTTGGCTCAGATCAACTGATCTCTCGAGAAGGAGCCGAACCAGAAAATTTTCCTTTTAGGGTCCTTTACGCTAAATGTATGGACCTCGATGTAATTTTTGCGTTTTTGAGGTCCCTGATTTAAAATGTACTCCGATCGACCGTGTAAAATTCTAACCTAAAAGTAAGTGGTGAAATTTAAACGAACTTAAGCTTAGTTGTGAACGAGTATGAACCATTCTTGTATTTCAAGACGAACGACCAAGGTTAAGGCCATATCTACATCATACTTTATGCTAATGATCCCATATCCAAGAATTTGCATGCCGACAAATTTGTCCATATTTTGAAAACAATCAAAGATGAAGTAGTATGAAGAGTGTAGCTCGATCAGCTACTCTCTCGAGAAGGAGCCGAACCCGACTGTTTTGCTTGCTTAATTTTAGGGTCCTTTGCGCTAAATGTATGGACCTCGATGTAAATTTTCACCCTTTTAGGTCCTTGTTGTAAAATGTACTCCCTCGGACCGTGTAAAATTCTAACCTAAAAGTAAGTGGTGAAATTTAAATGAATTTCAGCTTATAGTTGTCAACGAGTATGAACATCCTTGGATTTCAAGCCGAATGACCAAAAGGTCAAGACCATATCTCTACATCATATTTTATTCTGATGATCGAGTATCCAAGAATTTGCATGGTGACAAATTTGGCCATATTGTGAAAACAGTCGAAGAGAAAGTAGTATGAAGAGTATGGTTGATCAGTTGCTCTCCCAAGAAGGAGCCAAACTCGACGGGTTTCTTTGCTCAATTTTAGGGCCCTTTGTGCTAAATGTGTGGACCTCGATGTAATTTTCCCTTTTTTAGGTCCTTGATGTAGAATGTACTCCCATCGACCATGTAAAATGCTAACCTAAAAGTAAATGGTGAAATTTCAACGAATTTAAGCATAGTTGTCAACGAGTATGAAAAATTCTTGGATTTCAAGGCGAACGACCACAAGGTCAAGGCCATATCTCTACACCAGACTTTATGCTCATGATCCCATATCCAAGAATTTGCATATCGACAAATTTGGCCATCTTTTGAGAACAATCAAAGATATTAAAAACAAAAATTAATCAATTTCAATTTTCCAAGTGTCAGGAATTTATTTTTCTGAAAAGCAAGTAAGAAGAATTTATTTCCTTTTTTTTGTAAAAAAATAATGAGCGAGAAGAGACTATGAGCACAGAGGAGACAGCGAGAGAGCTGTGGAGAGGAGGATTTGAAGGCGGTGCGATGTCAGAGCAAAGCTAGGATGGGTTCCTGACACGAGATACATGGTACAATGAGTAGAGTAAATTTTAGGACCACAATATATATGCCCGCAAAACAAAATGTGTTTTCTCTCTCCTTCACTCCCTCATCACCACCCCCACGCCCCGGCCGACTCATCTCTCCCTCGTCCACAAAGTGGCGCTGCGCACGCGCGTCGACCAATGACCTGCCTTTTGTTGACGGCTCTGTGTCTTTATCTGACGTGTTTGTTAGGTTTGTTGGTGGGAACCATTTTGGTCCTTACAATAGAGTAGCAATTCAAACTTTCCCGGTTTTGAAATTTTCACTTCCTTCACAAACATCCGGGGGGAAGGATATTCAATAGATCGCCATTCGGAGTACTACTAGTACTACAAGGTACATTGAGTAGTACCAAAAGCAACTTTTTTTAATGAGTAGTACCAAAAGAAACTTCATTCAACCATTAACATAACAACATGAGTATACATATATAGGACTCGCTGCTGAACTAGTGCAGGTCCGGCGCCTCCTAGCACCTAGTCTGCGCCGCCAACGATAACTCGTGACATCGGCACCAACAACAACTCTAGCGACAGATCCGGATCCTGACTTATCGGCACCTCTAGATAAGGCGGTGGCACCTCCTATGCCATCAGCAGCACCACCAGATAACAAGGCGGCACCTCCGGAGCCATCGACAGCTCCGGGAGAACACTGTGGATGAAGTTTCTATTGTTTGGGAATCGGTTCTAGTAGTTGGTGAAAATGTTGGCGTTGGTGAACACCACCATCTCATCGCCGTAGTGGAAGGCCTAGCTGTAGAGGAGACGGGCGTCCCTAAAGTTGATGAACTTGACCTTCAACTTCCTATCCGGATTGTCGTAGAGGCCATACATCTGGTACTTGCGGTGACCATACCCAGCATCAAGGAAGGCGCACGCCAGCTGTCACTTTGTTCTCCGTGGGGAGAAAGCCCAAATGCGCATGGCATTGTCCTTCTGTGCGGTGATGTCGAGGTCTTTGTGCTCCGGTATGGTAGGTGGAAGCCGGAAGGTGGCCATGTATGACAGATGAGGATGGAGATGGTTTCTAGAAGCAGGGGATTAGAGATGGTTTGGTGTGGGGAAGGGGAGAGATTAAGTAGGAAGGAGGTGATCTAAGATTAATGTGGCAGATTACCGAAGCGAGGGGAAAATCAATGTCGCTGACGAAGCCAATACGTGTAGCAAATATTGATGATGATGACTAGGGTATGCGATTGGATAGAATGCTGACTCTGGTTCCCGCACTCAATGGCGCAATCATAATTTTGTGGTGCGTGCAAGGCGACCACGACCGCCCCAATCCGTGGGCCCTACGTGGATGACTGAGTTGATGGGTGAAAACAAATTGATAATGATAAAGTGGTATGCAATGTGATTTAACAAACGTTAAGTTGTTATTAACCAATATTCTTGTTAGAGAAAAAATGCATACATTAAGTCTTGTTAGAGAAAAAATGCATATATTAACCAATATTCTTGTTAGAGAAAAAATGCATACAAAATGTTGATCCAACGGTCAATATTCAAAGTTATTCGTACACTATATCTCTAACTACTATAACGGAGCAGTTTTGAATAGGATCCATAACACCAATCCTGACCATTGGGCTGTTAGATCTAATGGTTCAAAGTAACTGGATTCACGTTGAATAGTACCTAGAGAAAACTCCACCATACATGTTCAAGAACCATCATGTAACCACCACCAAAATTTTACAGCACAGTAGGTTGTATTCTCAATATGTGTAGATAGTTATTATTAATAGACTTAATGTATGTATTTTTTTCTCTAACAAGACTTAAAGTATGATGGTTCTAGAACATGGTGGAGTTTTCTCTAGGTACTATTCAACACGAATCCAGCTGCTCTGAACCATTAGATCTTATGGCCCAATGGTTAGGATTGGTGCTATGTATCCAATTCAAAACTACTCTATTATAATCGTTAGAGATAATGGAGCAGTTTTGAATTGGATCTATAGCACCAATCGTGACCGTTGGGCTGTTAGATCCAATAGTTCAAAGCAGCTGGATTCGTGTTGAATAGTACCTAGAGCAAACTCCACCATCTTCTATAACCATCATGTCACCACCCCCAAAATTTCATAACACAGTAGGTTGTATTCTCAGTATGTATAGATATATTATTAATAGATTTAATGTATGCATTTTTCTCTAACAAGACTATTGGTTAATAACAACTTAATGTTTGTTTAATCACATTTCATACAGTATATACGTGTGTGGCACGTGCCTTTTACTAGTAGTGGTAAGATAATAAAAGAAAGACTATCCATAGTATCTTCTCGATGCTAAAATGGAAATAATGAAGATCGAATGTCTGACAATGTTGGGATTCGCGTCTTGATCCATCGGTCAATATTCAAAGTTATTCGTACACTATATAGTGCTAAGAAAAAAAAAACATGTGTTTTGACACATTTGAATAAAAAAAATTCTCTCGCTGCTTCACAATGTGTATTGGGCTACGGTGTATGAACATTCCTAATTTCGACCCGAATAGCAAAGGTCATGACCATATTGACATCATATATAGTTTATGATATAGTACCCGCATCTGGTAGATTCGTGCATCTTCTTCAACAAGATCTGCTGAAAATGAGAAGTGCGCTATTTTCTTTTGTTAATCAAGTACTAGTCTTACAATTACCACTATCTTAACACTATATGGTGTACAATAAACTTTGAATATTAATAGTTGGATCAAGACTCACGAATCCCAACATTTCCACCGTTGGATCTTCTTTTCCATTCTAGCATCCACAAGATTCTATTGATAATCTTCATCACAACGAAATGCTATGCACAAATCTCAAAACACACTTCTCCATCATTCTAGAATCTTCCCCCTCGTTTCAATAGACCATGTTACCAAACATTTCAAGCATTTGATTTTAGTGTCATTTATTCTAAATGTATGGACTTGGATGTTTTTTTAGGACCTTGGTGTAACATGTACACACCCACTTACCTTGTTAATTATTTGAAGAATCTTGGTCCCTCGGGACATATACCTTATTAGTCAAAAAAGTACATCCACCCGGTAGAATGGAAAAAAGAAGATACAACGGCTGGCAGTGTTGGGATTCGCGAGTCTTGATCCAACGGCCAATACTGAAAGTTATTCGTACATTATATAGTGGTAGGATAAGATAACAAAGACTATCAATAGTATCATCTAGATGGTGGAATGGATTAGAGGATCCAATAACTAGCAGCAATGTTGGGATTCACAGGTCATGAATCAGCGGTCAATAATATTAAAAGTTGTCTCCACACTATATATAAACTAGTAAGTTGCACGTGGCCTGCACGTGAGACTGAGATAATAGACGTCTGACATATCATCACTATATAAAATTGTAATAGGTAAAGCAGAAAAAATATAAATTTGATCAACATCTATAAAGTATGGGTGTATATTTTGTTCTTGTACTTTGTATATCATGTAGAAGTCAATGATTATTAGTTATATAAAACTTGAAACTTTTGGTAACATGGTCTAGAGAAACGAGGGATAAGATTCTAGAATGATGGAGAAGTTTGTTTTGAGTGTTGTGCATAGCATTCATTATGATGGAGACTATCAATAGAATCTTCTAGATGCTAGAATGGAAAAGAAGATCCAACAGTTGGAAATGTTGGGATTCACGAGTCTTGATCCAGCGGTCAATATTAAAATTTATTCGTAAACTATATCTCTAAATACTATAATGGAGCAGTTTTGAATAGGATCCATAACACCAATCCTGACCATTGGGCTGTTAGATCCAATGGTTCGAAGTAACTGGATTTGTGTTGAATAGTACCTAGAGCAAACTCCACCATGCATGTTATAGAACCATCATGTAACCACCACCAAAATTTCATAGCACAGTAGGTCGTATTCTCAATATGTGTAGATAGTTATTATTAATAGACTTAATGTATGAATTTTTTCTCTAACAATACTTAAAGTATGATGGTTCTAGAACATGGTGGAGTTTTCTCTAGGTACAGTTTAACACAAATCACTATAAGAAAAGTTCCCTTCCGCAACGAATTGGCCCGACAGTTGTTGTAGAAGGTGCGTCTTCCACGACGAAATTTTCGGCTCAGCCGTGGCTGATGGAAAACTTATTTTTCGGTTTCACAGCCCTCTACTACGATGGATCTGCTAAAAACATGGAGGAAGCTCGGCTGGCGCATGGCAGAAGCAAGATTTTTGTTTCCTCGCACGATGTTGACTCACCGAAGTCTTTTGAGGCGTGTGGGTCCTGGATGTCAGTGTCTCTAGCGGACCATACTTTTTGGTCACGCCTCCCTGATTTGAACTCGATAACATAGCTCGAGGCGTCTGCCGTTTAGTCAGGCTGCTAGGTCCCACATGTCGGCCTCTCATTATAAGGATCGTGTGTATGATGGAATTTTTTTCCTTCGCTCGCGCTACCCTGTTCCGAAGTTGATAGCGTTGCTCGATGTATCTACCATCTAATCAACCTTATGGGACACACATGTCATCCTATCATTACAAGAAACATGTGTATGATGGAATTTTTCCTTCACTGGTGCTACCCCGTTCCGAGTTGATAGCGATGCTCGACGCATCTACCGTTTAACCAACCTCCTAAGCCCCACATCTTATCCTCTCATTAGAAGAAACGTGTGTATGATGGATTTTTTTCCTTGGCTCGCGCTACCCCGTTCCGAGTTGATAGTGCAGCTCGACGCATCTACCATTTAACCAACCTCCTGAGCCGCACATGTCATCCTTTCATTAGAAGAAACGTGTGTATGATGGATTTTTTCCTTCGCTCATGCTACCCTGTTCGAACTTGATAGCTATGTTCGATGCATCTACCATTTAATCACGACGTTGGGCCCCACATGTCATCCTCTTATTAGAAGAAACGTGTGTATGATGGATTGTTTACCCTCTGTCGCGCCTTGTGTAGCAAACTTGATAGCGTTGCTCGCTGCTTCAGCCGTTTATACAGGCTGGTGGGCCCAACATGTCAGCCTCACATTAGAAGAACCATGGGTACAATGAAATTTTTTCTTCTCTAGCGCTACCCTGTTCTGAACTAGATAGTGTTGCTTGATGAATCTGCTGTTTGCTCATGCTGCTAGGTCCCCCATTTCAGCCTCTCATTAATTGAAACATGTACATGCTGAACTTTTTCTCGCTTGCGCCTTCCTGTTTCGAACTGTTTACGTTGCTCGATGCAACACCTGTATAAGGTCGCGCTGCTGGGTCCCACATATCAGCCTCTCTATAAATGGAACTTGCGTATGATGGATTTTTTTGGGCCATGTCCGTTGTTTTGACCTTGAAAACTTGCTGGGTCCTAGATGTCAACCACCTCTGTGCAGGAAACATGTCTATGCTGGGTCCCAGCTGATTGCCTCTATTTGAAAGAAATGTATGCATGTTGGACTGTTTTTTGGGGTCCTAGATGTCAGCCTCAGAGTATAAAAAATGCTCATAAAGGCCGAATTAAAAAGATTCTAGGCTAACTCAGGGCAAAGGCCCTATTTGTCATGGCTTATATTCCATGGGCTCACTCCTAAATTGAATAGGCTATGGTCGGTGGCCACAAGACCACGAAAAGGCTGAATTAGAAGGGCTAATAGGCTAATTTCATGGGCTATGCTTGGGCCTGCTGGGTTCGACATGTCAGCTTCTCTGTAAGTGCCACGTGTGTATGATGGACTTTTTTCGGCCGTGTCCACTGTTTTCACCATGGCAGCCATGTATGGTCTTACTGTTGGGGCCCTTATGTCAGCCTCTCTGGCATGTTCTGGCTTGTGGGTCCCCGATGAAGCCTTGTATGTTCTGTCTGGTGGGTCCCCGATGCAAGCCTCTCTATACAAGTATTTAAACTTTTATTTCGAACCCACCCTCAAAAAAACTCCAGGGACGCTGCATGCTGGTGGGTCCGTGATGTCAGCCTCTCCGTAATGCGATATTAGTAGAAGAAAAAAATGTAAATCCAAGATACGATTCGAACAAAAGACCTTCAAATCAAATAAACGTAAACTAAGTGTGTTGCCACTACAACAAAAATATTTATAGAATAAGTATCATTAAGCTTTTATTAGTACTATAATTTATGTATTAGTCTTCTTAAAAATATTTTGGGTGTCTATGTTTATCTGTTTTCAAATATAAAAGGGCAGCGCTCCTGGCATCTCAATTTACAAATGCCACATAATGGAGTATTTTCTACATAGGCTGGGGGAAATGCCCAAAAGGCCAAATTAAAAAGTTTGGCTATTCTACATAGGCTGCTCTACGTAGGTTATACTCCGTAGGGCAGGCTCCATGGGCTTCATTCTCAAATTTTAGTGGGTTATGCTCAGCAGTCCCCTGACCCCTAAAGGGCCGAATTAATATGTTATCGGCTATGCACCATGTGCTCCTTTCTCAAATTTCACTGGGTTATGGTCAGCAGTCCCCTGACCCCGAGAAGCCCGAATAAAAATGTTCTAGGCTAAAGAGGGGCCGAATGAGCTACTAGATTTCTTCTCCTGGTTAATAAAAATTGCATTGTGATGTGCTCGGCCGGATTCAAAACAAAGACCTCAGAGAGGGATGGGAAAGCAATAATTCTTTTTGGTAGCTATTCATGTCAAAATTTAGCAATACAGAATAAGGTAGAAAAATTATCAAAAGATTCGAAGTTCATATTCATGAGCACTTGACCAATTCAGCAGCATTTCAAAAGTGACCAATTCAGCAATACAGACAATGAAATACAATAGTAGTACAGAGAGAACCAGTTTTTGTTTTAGCTCTAAAAACCTTGTCGCGCGATTAGTTTGTCCTTTTCGACAAACACACTCGGCCATTGGAGCAAGCAAAACTTACAATCAAGTATGCTTTGAGTACCTTCTTCTCACATCAATGCCCGTGTGACCCCCCGTATGCAACCCAAAATGCCCAAGTCTCATCTAGATTGTGACACGACCATGTTTCAAAAGAAAAACAAGTACTAGTACAACAATATTAGTTCCACAAAATGCTTTAGTAATAGTAACGATAGAACATTTGAGAGACTCAATAGCTTTCCTGCTTGAAATTCAATAGCAGTATAGAGATAATAAGTTCTTGGTCTATCTCAAAAAACCTTGGCGCATGATCAGTTTGCCCCGTTCGACGAATATGATCGATCATAGGATTCTCCCCCGCGATTGATGCATATTGAGTAATGCAGGCCGGTAATATGAGATGGTTCACTGCAGAACAGAAAGGAATGTTTTTTCCTCCGGATGATGCCCGACACCTCCCAGCTTCCAGGCATGGAGGAACTGCAGATTGTACGGGTCCAAAACCCTTGCTCTACTATCGGGTAGTAGGAGTGATCAGCACATTGTACAAGGGCGATGAGCATGCGTCCGGCCTAACGCACACGACGGATCCGCTGATGTCGCCCAACTTGCGCATGTTGAATAGCAGAGCAAACACCGTACCATTGTCCCCTGATCTGATCTTTTCTACTCTCGATGAGAACGGTGCCAACAGCGGGTGAGAGATGTACCTGGAGTTTCTAAAGGAAGTAAGATTCAGCGGACTAAATTTCAGCATGCTAAATATTATAATAAAAATATGATAAAGTAAATATGAGTAACCTGACTTCGATAAAACATACATAGTACTCCCTCCGTTTCAAATATAAGATATTTTAGCTTCTGTGAAACGAGTGTATCTAGACCCCTTTTAGTATATGGGTTCACTCTAAGCTACACACTAAAAAGAGTCTATATAAACTCGTTTCACAAAAGCTTTCCTGCTTGAAATAAAATAGCAGTACAGAGAGAATCAATTATTGTTCGAGTTCAAAAAACAGACTCGATCATTGGAGCAAGCAAAACGTACAATCAAGTGACAATGCCATTGTGACCCCCCATATGCAACCCAAAGTGCCCAAGACTCATCTAGATAATTGTGACAATGCTAACTTTCAAAAGAAAAGCAAGACAAACTACTGCAATTGATCTAAACAAGTAACAGTACATCACTATTAGTTAAAAAAAATATTTCAGTAATAGCAATGCCATAATAAAGGCAAAGCAAGACCATCTCCGGTCCTTGGCCTAAACAAGTACTACCAGTACCGGTATATAGTAGTACCAAATAGTCCGAAGTACAAGAACTAGTGCTATACTAGTACTACTCTGCATCCAAAATCCAATCTCCAGTACACGTAGGTCCGTGGTATGTAGTGAGAGTGGGATAAACAAAATCTGAGGTAGTAGAATGGTCAATTTGGAATTCTCCCTCGCAATGGATGCATATTGAGTAATATAGGCCCTAGGTCCAAGAAGTTTGAAGGTACACCACCATGGAATGCTTTTCCTTCTGCATGAAGCCAGGCACCGCCCTGCTCCTAGCAGTGAAGGAATTGTGCACTGCACCCTCCCAAAACCCAGCCTCTGGTGATGGGTGATAGACGGTGAACTGCACATTGTACAAGGGCGACGGGCACCCTTCCAGCCTGACGCACACGACGGATATGATGATTTCGCCCCACTCGAGCATGTCAAATAGCTCATCAAAAACCGTACCATCGTGCCCAGATCCGATGTTCTCTAATCTTGATAAGCGCGGTGCCGACAGCGGCTGCGAGATGAACCTGGGATTTGTAAAGGAAGGAAGAATCGGCGGACTAAATTGCAGCATGCTAAATATACATATAAGAAGTTCTCAGGTGCCTGAGATCTAGCCACTCCCAAGAAAAAAATACAGAGCCATGTTTCAAAGGAAATACTAGATCATCTCCAGCATTTGATCTAAACAAACTTGAACGGCAGATCATCATCAGAATCATGATGGTCATATTTGCCATCTCCCACATTGTGGATGCAAAATCAGTAATCCAGTGTGAACCTATCATGTTTCTTAATCAGGAAATTAAGGTAATCTTCAGTAATCCTGATGGAGGCCGGCGACGTGCTGCTCTTCGGCTCGAAAAACAGGCTATCTTCAGCGAACTCCTCCAGGTCCTCTCTAATCATTGAAGGTTTATAAAAGTGCAACTCCACCATGTACCGCGGAAACAAGCACGCCGCCGACCTAACGCATTGGACGGATACGGCGAGGCCATAGTCGAGCATGTCAAATCACATGGCGAACAATGTACCATCATCCCCAGATAACATGGTCTCTACTCTCCATGAGCCAGGTGCCAGCAAAGGCTGAGAGATGTACATGTGTTCCTCACCGTAGTGGAAACTCTGCACTTCAATTGAGTGGTTTTTTTCAAGGTGAGCGAGGAGCGCTGTGGGTAGGGCGACAAACTCGCAGCCAGGTTCAGTGTAGTTGCGCGGGCCGTGCGGGCACACCATCCTGTGGTTGACGAAGTCGTGGAAGGCGACCAATGTCCCGCAGCCAACATTGGGGCATCTGCTACCTTTTCCATCGGCGACTTGGCAGCGTAACTCCTTGGAGAATGTGGCCAGCCGGACGACGCTGGTAGTGTCCATACGCATAGCGATTTCTTCGAAGGCGTCGTCGCTGACCTTGCTCTAGCCACCATACCGAATGTTATGCATCGAATAGGCCATTGCGTCCGGATGGACTGGGGGGCGAGGGTGGATTCAAATATAATTGTTGGGGTTTCTTGGAGGAGAGTGATGGAGGCCTATAAGAACCGACGCAGCGGGCGAGAAATGGCTAGGAAAATTTAGGAAGTGCGGCGCTCGAGAGGATCCACAATGCGGCTAGCCAGCGTTAGCGAATGGGGATCGCTGGAGTTTGGGAAGATGGGAGGCTCTTTGAACGAGGGGTGTTAATTTTGCGTGTTCCCTCGTCGGTCTTCTGCAGTGGATCGAGGATGCCTGCTGGAGTTATAGCTAGAGTGCTAGACTAGCAAGCTATCACGTCCTGGCTCAGTATTGTACCGTCTTGTCACGTAGACTGTGTTTTAGGAAAGGACGTGAACCCACATTTCTCCCCTCCCTGCTAGATAGCGTGCACCGTAGAATATCTTTTCTAGCATGTGAAGGATTTGAACCCACATGCCCAACTCTGATAATTAGGACTACCAAAAAACTATAATAATAGGTGAAGCTCAAAAAATAATTATAATTTTGATCTACATCCATAGAATATCCGTTGTATATTTGGTTCTTATACTTTGTATCATGTACTCACTCCGACACATATTAGTTGCTCAGATTTGTCTAGATATGGATGTATCTAGACACATTGTAGTATTAGATACATCTGTATCTAGAGAAATCCAAGTTAACTAATAAGGCTCGGAGGGAGTAGTAGTAATCAACCTATTAGCTACCTAATAGTAGTCGCCATGCTCTAGAGAAATGACGAAGAACATTCTAGAATCATTGAGAAGTGTGTTTTGAGGTTTGTGCATATCTTTTAGTCTGCTAAAGGCTATCAATAGTATCTTCTAGATGCTAGAATGGATAGAATTAAGATCCAACGGTACTTTATGGACGTAGCTCAAAATTATAATTATTTTTGGGCTTCACCTATTATAATTTTATATAAACTAGTAGAAGGCACGTGCCACACACGTATATACTGTATGAAATGTGATTAACAAACATTAAGTTGTTATAAACCAATAGTCTTGTTTGATAAAAATGCATACATTAAGTCTATTTATAATAACTATCTAGACATATTGAGAATACAACCTACTATGCTATGAATTTTTTTTGAGGGGGGGGGGTGACATGATGGTTATAGAACATGGTGGAGTTTGAGTTTGCTCTAGGTAGTACTCAACACGAATCCACCTGCTTTGAACAATTGGATCTAACAGCCCAACGATCAGGATTGGTCTATGGATCCAATATAAAACTGCTCCTTTATAGTAGTAGAGAAAAAAATGATATGGCATATACTTCTACTATCTGATTCTCATGTGCAAGGCATGTGCAACTTACTAATAAGATATATAACATGGATATCTTTGAACATCGATCACTTGATATGGATTGACAGATTCCAACATTGCTAATTGTTGGATCTCTTGCAAATTCAAGAAAGAACCTATCGCGCTTACTTGTAGTTCAAATTTGACCTACTTTCTTTAAATCAACATAAAGTTGTTTGAGTGCATGGGCGTAGTTAGCTAATATATATGGAACCTTGAAATGTCCTAAGACTAGGGAATTGTAACAAAACATGTCCATGTTTTCTGAAAATTGGGTGGTGGCACTTTACTTTTTTTGACTAGGGCATGTCCCGAAGGAGTGAGATGCTTCAATAATTTACATAGCTAGTGCATGTGTACATGTTACTCCAAGGACCTTAAAATGGTGAAAATTGCATCCAAGTCCATACATTTAACACAAAGGATCCTACAATCAAGCAATTAAAATTAGTAGTCGGGTCCTGCTCCTCTATCATGAAGCTGAGCCATGCTCTTCGTAGTAGTACCAGTAAGCTGCATGTGCCTTGCACGTGAAACTCACATAATATACAGAAGCATGACATGTCATTAGTATATAACATTGTAATAGGTAAATCTTGAAATATCTATGAATTTGAGCCAGGTCATTTCTAAAGTATGAGTGTATATTTGGCTCTTGCACTTTATATCATGTAGAAACAAATGTTTATTTGCTACCTAATAATTGAAAATTTTAGAACCATGGTCTAGAGAAGCAATCGAGAAGATTCTAGAATGATGGATAAGTGTGTTTTGACGTTTTTCTACATATATATCTTATCTTATCTTACCCCTATATAGTGTACGAATAACTTTGAATATTGACCGTTGGATCAAGACTCGTGAATCTCAATATTTCCAGCCGTTGGATCTTGTTTTCCATTCTAGCATCTAGAAGATTTTATTGATAGTCTTCATCACAATGAATGGTATGCACACAACTCAAAACACACTTCTCCATCTTTCTAGAATCTTCTCCCTCGTTTCTCTAGAGCATGTTACCAGAATTTTCTAGTTTTAGATAGCTAATAATCGTTGACTTCTAAATGATATAAAAAGTACAAGAACCAAATATACACCCATACTTTATAGATATTGATCAAATTTATATTTTTTTATGCTTTACCTATTAAAATTGTATATAGTGATGATATGTCAGACATCTATTATCCGAGTCTCACGTGTTGATCAAAAGGGAGGTGCCACACATGTATATACTGTATGAAATGTGATTTAACAAACGTTAAGTTGTTATTAACCAATATTCTTGTTAGAGAAAAAATGCATACATTAAGTCTATTAGTAATAACTATCTACCCATATTGAGAATACATCCTACAGTGCTATGAAATTTTGGGGGTGGTGAAATGCAGACATTAAGTCTATTAGTAATAACTATCTACCCATGGTTCTAGAACATGTTGGAGTTTGCTCTAGGTACTATTCAACACGAATACAGCTGCTCTGAACCATTGGATCTAACATCTCAACGGTCAGGATTGGTGCTATGGATCCAATTCAAAACTGCTCCATTATAGTAGTAGTAGGAGAAAATTGCAAGGACCAGTAACTCTTGGTGCCATAGTTGCACAAATCAGCAACTCTAGTTTTTTTTGCACAAACCAACAACTTTGGGAAAACATCATTACCAAGAAATCTAATGATAGTTAAGTATGTATTAGACAACTATGGCCACCGATCATAAAATAAAATTTTAAAAAATTATAATCAAATATTTCACACGTACATAGAGATATTTTGTATGCACATACAAGTTATCAACAAAAATAATTATTATTTTATATGATTTGTGTAAAAAGATGAGAAAATGTCCGTGAATAGTTACGATGGAGCATCGGATATTTTATTTTTATAGAGAACACAAGAAATTCTTTATTTTCGAAAATTTGTGAAAATATATAAGGACAGCTCTGACGGGCACCTCAAATCAGACTAGATCTGTTTGCAGGAGGGGGACATGAACGTCATCACATAGTCTTTCGGTGGGCCCATGGCTGCGAGAAACTATGACCAGCATGGGCTCACGATGCCACGTCGGCTCTGGACGGGCCCAGTAACCCGGCAGGTGCGGAGACGTATCATGCCGGGAAAGCTACTCACCATACGGCGAGTAAGGGTCATGTGAGGTCCACCCATTAGCGACTCAGGTCGTGATTCAGGGTAAAAAACGGACGCGAAAGAACACCGGACAAATGATTAAAGTAAAATGTCTTGTCTATAGGATAGTTTTCAGCCATTGATCGTCGATATCCCATGGCAAAAAAGAATTGTGGGTGATGAAGGGACACACTCTAGCCTATTTGCATCGGGATCGAGCTAGCACGAGCTCGGCTATGCTCCTCCACCGACTGCAGCGTTCTCACCTCTATCGGCAACGGTAGTACTAGTTGATATGTTCAATTGGGGCATCGTTGGTTCTATACATATGCATCGCAATCGGGCAAACGGAGGACATTTGCTCTGTTCATGTCGCCCTCCCGCAAACAGACCAAATGGGGTGTCCATCGGAGCTGCCCATATATGTTCGTTTTCAAATTTTCTAGAATAAAGAATATTTTTTGTGTTCTCTGTATAAAATGAAAAATTTCGATGCTCCAACTTAACTATTCACATATATTTTCTCGTCTTTTTACACAAACCATATAAAATAATAACTATTTTTCTTGATAACTTGTGTGTGAACATAGAATGTCTGTATGTACGTGCGATATTTTCGTTCATAATTTTTTGAAATTTGAAATTTTGTATTTTATGATCGGTGACCCTATCTGTCTAATACATAGTTAACTATCACTAGATTTCTTTTTAACCACTGTATTCCCAAAGTTACTGGTTTGTGCAACAGAAAGCTAGAGTTGCTGGTCCATGCAACTGTTGCACCAAGAGTTACTGGTCCTTGCAATTTTCTATAGTATGTAGTAGAGAGAATACAGCCTACTATGCTATGATATTTGGGGAGTGGTGACATGATGGTACTAGAACATGGTGGAGTTTTCTCTAGGTAATATTTAACATGAATCCAGGTACTCTGAACCATTGGATCTAACAACCCAACAGTCAGGATTGGTGCCAAGGATCCAATTGAAAACTACTCCAGTATCTTATCTTACCACTATATAGTGTATGAATAACTTTGAATATTGACCGTTGGATCAAGATTCACGAATCCCAACATTTCTAGCCATTGGATCTTATTTCCCATTCTCGTATCTAGAATATTCTATTTGTAGTCTTCGGCATAATGAATATTATGCACAAACCTCCAAACACACTTCTCCATCATAATGTAGTCTTCTCCTTTTTTTCTCTAGACCATGTTATCAAAAATTCATGTGTTAGGTAGCTAATAACTTTTGACTTCTACATGACATACAAAGTACAAGGATACACCCATTCTTTATAGATGTTGATCAAATTTATAATTTATTGTGCTTTACCAATTATAATTTTATAGAGTGATGATATGTCATATGTCTACTATCTGAGTCTCACGTGCAACTTTCTAGTAATTGTATAGATATAGATATGATGTCGATATGGTCATCCTTTGAATAACCTTCATTCCCGATGCTTGGAAAGGAAGAGAAAAAATCGGAAGTTTGAATTCTACTATTTTTTTGCCGCCAATGCCCAGTTCCTTCCTATGTACACCAACGCACACGCCGGAGACACAGTTGTGCCGCCGTACCAAGACACACATGCGCAACACTATGGACGAGGGAGTGCTGAGATGGATGGTGAGGCGGCGACTGAGAGCGAAAAAAGTAAATTTGTTTTATTTTGAGTGCACATAAGTCCTGAAATTTACTAGAGTGTGTACTCTGTAAAGGCTATAGTACCTCATGTCAGGAACCCATCATAATTCTGCTCTGACATCGCACCGCCTTCAAGTGCCCTGTCACGCTGCCCACCTGCCCTGCCTCCCTTTTATTCTCCAAGCTCCTCTTGCTCTTCGATTTTTTCCCTCATCTCACTAGTACCTCCGTCCCAAAGCTTAAGGCCCCGTTTGGAATGTAGGAATGCAAAACATAGGAATAGAAAAAACGAAGGAATTAAGATAGTATCATGTATGCTCAATTCCTATAGGAATCAATACCACAGGAAAGAAATTAGGGTGTTGTTTGGATGTCACACAGGAAAACCGCATGAATTATAGACACAAGGAGATGACACATGAGGTTAGACCTCATGTTATTTTTCCTAGAAAACTCCTATGAAATAGCCTATACCATAGGAATTTCAAAGAAATCTTAGATTCCTATTTTTTTGTCCCAAACAAACCCATAGGAATTTTTCCTATAGGAACCCTATCCTCCAAAAATCCTATGATTTTCCTTTGTTCCAAAGAGGGCCTAAGTCTTTTTTTATAAGTGAAGCTACGAAAAGTTTGACCAAACTTCTAAAAAAATATCAAGAACTACTGTATGATATTAGTAGATACCATGTGAATATATGTTTCATGATGTATCAAAGGGTATGTATTTCATATTGTAAATATTAATATATTTTTCTACAAACTTGGTCAAACTTTGCATAGTTTGACTTTTCCAAAAAATAGGCCTTGAGCCTTGGATGCAGGTACTACTAGTGTTTAGTACTCCATCCTGGAACTTATGTCTTGATATATAGACATCATGGGTCCCTTCAGACGGTGTTAGGAAAATTCACGAGGAATCTACTGCACTTACTTGTAGTTCAAGTTTGACCTAATTTCTTTAAATCGACATAAAGTTATTTAAGTGGGCATGGTTCGCTAGGGAATCTTGAAATGTGCTAAGACTAGGGAATTGTAAGAAAACATGGTCCACACATTTTCAAAAAACCGGGTGGTGGTTAGTCCTGAAATTATAACTCGAAACTCGCGAGCTAAATGAGTGTAACTCGTGACTCGGCTCGACTCAGCTTGAACTCGATGTCTAACAAGTCGAGCCTAGTTTTAGATTTGAACTCGTTTGTTCGCCCAAGCTAAATGAGCTACTCATTTAGCTCGTTAAACTCATTCAAATATAGAATTTGAAATTTTCCTTTGATGAGTGCCATACTATGAATGTTTCTTGTACATATAATGGTGTAGAACTACTATATTTTCCATTCGATCTTGCCTTCGTGTTATTATGAAAGTACTATCCTTATTCTAGTTCTTAATTAGTAGGATAATTACTAGTTTTTCTTATATGTGCTCTTTTTTGTAACTCATAACGTGCTAAACGAGCTACTCCTGAGTTACTCCTGAGTTTACCGAGTCGGGCCGAGTTTCAAGCTAGGTCATTAGTTGAACGAACTTTAGCGAGTCGAGCCAAGCGGATTCGGCTCCGCTCGAATTCCAGCCCTAGTGGTGGTACTTTTTTTTGAGTAAGGTATGTCCCGAGGGAGCGAGATTCTTCAATTAATTAACACGGTAAGTGGATGTGTACATGCTACACCAAGGACCTCAAAAAACAAAAAATACATCCAAGTCCATACATTTAGCACAAAGGACACTAAAATCAAATGCTTGAAAATTTTGGTAACATGGTCTATTGAAACAGGGGGAGATTCTAGAATGATGGAGAAGTGTGTTTTGAGGTTTGTGCATAGTATTTCATTGTGATGAAGATTATTAATAGAATCTTCCTGATGCCAGAATGGAAAAGAAGATCTAACGGTTGGAAATGTTAGGATTTGTGAGTCTTGATCCAACAATTAATATTCAAAGTTTTTTTGTACACCATATAGTGTTAACATAGTGGTAATGGTAAGACTAGTACTTGCTTAGCAAAAGAAAACAACGCGCTTCTCACTTTCAGCATATCTTGTTGAAGAAGATGCACGAAGTTACCAGATGCAGGTACTGTATCATAAACTATATATGATGTCAATATGGTCATGACCTTGGCTATTCGGGTCGAAACCAGGAATGTTCATACACCTTAGGCCAATACACATTGTGAAGCAGCGGGAGCATTTTTTTGTATTCAAAGGTGTCAAAACACATGTTTCTCATTTTTTTCTTAGCACTATATAGTGTACGAATAACTTTGAATCTTGACCGTTGGATCAAGACGTGAATCCCAACATTGTCACACATTCGATCTTCATTATTTCCATTTTAGCATCGAGAAGATACTATTGGTAGTCTTTCTTTTCTTATCTTACCACTACTAGTAAAAGGCACGTGCCACACACGTATATACGTTATGAAATGTGATTTAACAAACATTAAGTTGTTATTAACCAATAGGATCGTTAGAGAAAAATGGATACATTAAGTCTATTAATAATATATCTATACATATTGAGAATACAACCTATCGTGCTATGAAATTTTGGGGGTGGTGACTTGATGGTTCTAGAACATGGTGGAGTTTTCTATAGGTACTATTCAACACGAATCGAGCTGCTCTGGACCATTGGATCTAACAACCCAATGGTCAAGATTGGTGCTATGGATCCAATTCAAATTAAAACTGATCCATTATAGTAGTAGAGATATGACGTCAATATGGTCATGAGCTTGGCTGTTCGGGTCAAAGCCAGGAATGTACATACACCGTAGGCTAATACACATTGTGAAGATGCCATATCATTTTTTTGTATTCAAAGGTGTCAAAACACATGTTTCTCATTTTTTAGCACTATATAATGTACGAATAACTTTGAATATTGACTGTTGGATCAAGATGCGAATCTCAACATTGTTAGATGTTGGATCTTCATTTCCATTTTAGCATTGGTGAGATACTATTAATAGTCTTTCTTTTCTTATCTTACCAGTATTTTTTATATATAGTGTGCATACAACTTTGAATATTGACCGCTAATTCATGACCCGTGAATCCCAACATGTCTGCTAGTTATTGGATCCTCTAATCCATTCCATCATCTAGAAGATACGATGGATAGTCTTTGTTATCTTATCTTACCACTATGTAATGTACGAATAACTTTGAGTATTAACCTATGGATCAAGACTCGCGAATCACAACAATGCTAGCCGTTGGATCTTCTTTTTTCTATTCTACCGGGTGGTGGTACTTTTATCTACTACTATAATGGAGTAGTTTTGAATTGGATCCATAGCACCAATCCTAACCGTTGGGCTGTTAGATCCAATGGTTAAGAGCAGCTGGATTCGTTTTGAATAGTACCTAGAGCAAACTCCAACATGTTCTAGAACCATCATTTCACCACCCCATAAATTTCATAGCACAATAGGATGGATTCTCAATATGGGTAGATAGGTATTACTAATAGACTTAATGTATGCATTTTTTCTCTAACAAGAATATTGGCTCAAACAACTTAACGTTTGTTGAATCGCATTTCATACCACTTTATCATTATCAATTTGTTTTCACCCATCAACTTAGTCATCCATGTAGGGCCCACAGATTGGGGAGGTCGCGGTCGCCTTGGACGCACCACAAAATTATGACTTGGCCATCGAGTGTAGGAAGTAGAGTCAGCATTCCGTCCAATCGCTTACCCTAGTCATCGTCATCGATATTTTCCACACGAATCGGCTTCATCAGTGACATTGATTGTCCCCTCGCTTTGGTAATCTGCCACATTAATCTTGGATCACCTCCTTCCTATTTAATCTCTCCTCTTCCCTACACTAAACCATCTCTAGTCCCCTGCTTCTAGCAACCATCTCCGACCTCGTCTATCATCCATGGCCACCTTCCGGCTGCCGCCCGCCGTACCGGAGCGTAAAGGCTCCGACATCGCCGCACAAGAGGACAATGCCCTGCGCATTTGGGCTTTCTCCCCGCGGAGAACAAATAGGAAGCTGGCGTGCACCTTCCTCGACGCTGGGTACGGTGACCGCAAGTACCAGAAGTACGCCATGTACGACAATCCGGACGGGACGCTGAAGGTCAAGTTTGTCAAGTTCAGGGACGCCCGACTCCTCTACGGCCAGGCCTTCCACTGCGACTGCGAGATGGTGGTGTTCAATGGCTCCAACATTTTCACCAACTACTGGAACCAGTTCCCAAACAATAGCAACTTCATCCACAGTGTTCTCTCGGAGCTGCCGATGGCTCCGGAGGCGCCACCTCATTTTCCGGTGGTGCCGCCTATGGCTCAGGATGTGCCGCCGCCTTATCCGGAGGTGCCGATGAATCAGGAGCCGGCTCTTTCACTGGTGTTGTCATTGGTGTCGATGTGACGAGCTGCCGCTGGCGGCGTGGACTAGGTGCAAGTAGGTGCCGGACCTGCACTAGTTTAGCAGTGAGTCCTATATGAAGTTAATGCTTGTATGAAGTTTCTTATGGTACTACTTGTCAATTTTTGTCTTTTGGTACTACTCACTATACCCGTAGTACTAGAGTAGTACTGCGAATGCCGATCTATTGAATATCCTTCCCCTCGGATGTTTATGAAGAAAGTGAAAATTTCGAAACCGGGAATGTTTGAATTGCTAATCTATTGTACTACGTACTACTATAGTAGTAATACTTTTTACCTCCAAGGACCAAAATGGTTCCCACTGACGCAGCTGACGAACACGCCATACACAGGCACGGAGCCGCCAACACAAGGCAGGTTGTCGGTCGACACGCGTGCGCAATGCCACTTTGTGGACGAGGGAGAGATCAGCCGGCCGGGGTGTGGGGGTGGTGATGGGGGAGTGAAGGAGAGATATTTTTTGTTTTGTTTTGCATGCATATATATTGTGGTCCTAAAATTTACTCTACTCACTGTACCCTGTACCTTGTGTCAGGAACCCATCCCAGCTTTGCTCTAACATCGCACCGTCTTCAAATCCTCCTCTTCGCAGCTCTCTCGCTGCCTCCTCTATGCTCATATAGTCTCTTATCGCTCTTTATTTTTTAACAGAAAAAAGGAAATAAATTCTTCTTACTTGCTTTTCAGAAAATAAATTCCTATCACTTAAATGAAATTGATTATTTTTTCTTTTTAATATCTTTGATTGTTTTCAAAAGATGGCCAAATTTTCGGCATGCAATTCTTGGATATGGGATCATAAGCATAAAGTACATTCTACATCAAGGACATAAAAAGGGAAAATTACATCGAGGTCCATACATTTAGCACAAAGGACCCTGAAATTGAGCAAAGAAAATAGTCGGGTTCGGCTCATTCTCGAGAGAGCAGCTGGTCGAGCCATACTCTTCATACTACTTCCTCTTTAATTTTTTTCAAAATATGGCCAAATCTGTCACCATGCAAATTCTTGAATATGGGATCATCAACATAAAGTATGATGTAGAGATATGGCCTTGACCTCGTGGTCGTTCGTCTTGAAAATCCAAGATTTTTTCATACTTGTTGACAACTATGCATAAATTCGTTGAATTTCATCACTCACTTTTTGGTTAGCATTTGACACGGTCGATGGGAGTACATTCTATATCAAAGACCTAAAAAAGGGGGAAATTACATCGAGGTCCATACATTTAGCCAAAGGACCCTAAATTTGAGCAAAGAAAACAATCGGGTTCAACTCCTTCTCAAGAGAGTAGTTGATCGAGCCATACTCTTCATACTACTTTCTCTTTGATTGTTTTCACAACATGGCCAAATCTATCGCCATGCAATTTCTTGGATACTCGATCATCAGAATAAAGTATAATGTAGAGATATAGCCTCGACCTTGTGGTCGTTCGGCTTGAAATCGAAGAATGTTCATACTCGTTGACAACTACAAGCTGAAATTTGTTTAAATTTCAACACTTACTTTTAGGTTAGAATTTTACATGGTCGATGGGAGTACATTTTACAACAAGGACCTAAAAAGGGGGAAAATTACATCGATGTCCACACATTTTGCACAAAGGACCCAAATATTAAGCAAGCAAAACAGTAGGGTTCAGTTCCTTCTTGAGAGAGTAGCTGATCGAGCCACACTCTTCATACCACTTCATCTTCGATTGTTTCCAAAATATGGCCAAATTTGTCGATATGCAAATTCTTGAATATGGGATCATCATCATAAAGTATGATGTAGATATGGCCTTGACCTTGGTCGCTCGTCTTGAAATACAAGAATGGTTCGTACCCGTTGACAACTAAGGTTAAATACATTTAAATTTCACCTGTTAATTTTAGGTTAGAACTTTACACGGTCAATCGGACTACATTTTACATCAGGAACCTCAGAAAAGCAAAAATTACATCGAGGTCCATACATTTAGCATAAAGGACCCTAAAAGGAAAATTTTCTGGTTTGGCTCCTTCTCGAGAGATTAGCTGATCTGAACCAAACTCTTGATACTACTTCCTCTACGATTGTTTTCAAAATATGGTCAAATTTGTTGCCATGCAAATTCTCTCATATGGGATCATCAACATAATGTATGATGGTTGATATATATGGCCTTGACCTTGCCCGTTCGCCTTAAAATCTAAGAATGTTCATACCCATTGACAGCTATGCTTAAATTCGTTGAAGTTTCACCACTCACTATTAGGTTAGCATTTTACATGGCCAGTGGGAGTACATTCTACATCAAGGACCTAAAAAAGGGAAAATTACATCGAGGTCCACACATTTAGCACAAAGGACCCTAAAATTGAGCAAGAAAATCGTCGGGTTCGACTCCTTCTCAAGAGAGTAGTTGATCGAGCCACACTCTTCATACTACTTCATCTTCGATTGTTTTCAAAATATGGCCAAATTTTTCGGCATGCAAATTGTTGGATATGGGATCATCAACATCAAGTCTGATGTAGAGATATGGCCTTGACCTTGTGGTCGTTCGCCTTGAAATCCAAGATTTTTTCATACTCGTTGACAACTATGCTTAAATTCATTGAAATTCACTACGTACTTTTAGGTTAGCATTTTACACGGTCAGTGGGAGTACATTCTACACCAAGGACCTAAAATAGGGAAAGTTACATCGAGGTCCACACATTTAGCACAAATGACCCTAAAATTTTGCAAAGAAAACAGTCGTGTTCGGCTCCTTCTCAAGAGAGTAGCTGATCAAGCCACACTCTTCATAATACTTCATCTTCGATTGTTTTCAAAATATGGCCAAATTTGTCGGCACGCAAATTCTTGGATATGGGATCATCAACATAAAGTCTGATGTAGAGATATGGCCTTGACCTTTTGGTTGTTCGGCTTGAAATCCAAGGATGTTCATACTCGTTGACAACTCTAAGCTGAAATTCGTTTAAATTTCACAACTTACTTTTAGGTTAGAATTTTACACTGTCGGTGGGAGTACATTTTACAACAAGGACCTAAAAAGGGGAAATTTTACATCGAGGTCCATACATTTACCACAATAATAATGCTTCATACTCATTGACAACTAATTTTAAGTTCGTTTCAATTTCACCACAATACTTTTAGGTTAGAACTTTACATGGTCGACCGAAGTACATTTTACATCACGGATCTCAAAAAGAAAAATTACATCGAGGTCCATATACATTTTGCATAAAGGACCCTAAAAGAAAATAAATCTGGTTTGACTCATTCTCGAGAAATCAGCTGATCTAAGCCAAACTCTTAATACTACTTCCTCTTCGATTGTTTTCAAAACATGGCCAAATCTGTTGCCATGCAAATTCTCTAACATGGGATCATCAGCACAAAGTATAATGTTGGTATGGCCTTTACCTTGGTCATTTGGCTTGAAATCCAAGAATGCTCATTCTTATTGACATGTAAGCTTAAAATCATCTAAATTTCACCACTTGCACTTTTAGACCTAACAAAAGGGGGAAATTACGTCGAGGTCCATACATTTAGCACAAAGGACACTAAAATTAAGCAGGGAAAACAATCGGGTTCAGCTCCTTCTCTAGAGAGTAGCTGATCGAGCCATACTCTTCATACTACTTCATCTTTGATTGTTTTCAAAATATGGCCAAATTTGTCAGCATGCAAATTCTTGGATATGGGATCATCAGCATAAAGTATGATGTAGATATGGCCTTGACCTTGGTCGTTCGTCTTGAAATACAAGAATGGTTAATACTCGTTGACAACTAAGCTTAAATTCATTTAGATTTCACCACTTAATTTTAGGTTGGAACTTGACATGGTCGATTGGAGTACATTTTACATCAGGGACCTCAAAAAAGTAAAAATTACATCGAGGTCCATATACATTTAGCATAAAGGACCCTGAAAGAAAAAAAATCTGGTTCGGCTAATTCTTGAGAGATCACCTGATCTGAGCCAAACTCTTAATACTACTTCCTCTTCGATTGTTTTCAAAACATGGCCAGATCTATTGCCATGCAAGTTCTCTAACATGGGAGCATCAACATAAAGTATGATGTTGATATGGCCTTACCTTGGTTGTTCGGCTTGAAATCCAAGAATGTTCATACCCGTTGACAACTAAGCTTAAAATCATTTAAATTTCACCATTTACTTTTAGATTAACATTTTACATGGTCGATGGGAGTACATTTTACATCAAGGACCTAAAAAAGGAAAATTATTACATCGAGGTCCATACATTTAGCACAAAGGACCCTAATAGGAAAACTTTATAGTTTGGATCCTTCTCGAGCGGCCAATACACAATGTTGATATGGTCATGACCTTGGCTATTCGGGTAAAAACCAGGAATGTTCGTACACCATAGGCCAATACACACGGTGAAGAAGCCAGAGCATTTTTTTGTATCCAAAGGTATCAAAATACATGTTTCTCATTTTTTTCTTAGCATTGTATATAGTGTACGAATAACTTTGAATATTGACCGTTGGATCAAGACTCGAATCCCAACATTGTGAGACGTTGGACCTTCATTTCCATTTTAGCATCAAGAAGATACTATTGATAGTCTTTCTTTTCTTATCTTACCACTATTATATATAATGTGCGAACAAAAGTATGAAAATTAATTTATGCAAATTTGTTAAAATTATATGTCTGTATTTTTTTAATAAATATATGCATGTATTTGAACTATTAATGAATGACAAAATGTTTTTATTGTCTAGTGTCTAAATAATTAAACATGGTTGAAAACTAGGGTGTAAGTGTGAGATGTTTCTTTTCTACTTTGCTTTGGATCACTTTTGTGCATCAAATGAATATTGGGTGGTAGATACAGGGGGCATGCTGATCCGAGTCCCCCTAGCAGTGGGCACGTGGAGTAGTAGTTGAACAATTTCAAAAAACACTTAAAATCCAAAATATAAACATTAATAGCAAAGACAGTTTACAGCCAGAATACACCCTTTCTAGTGCCAAAAGAGACCCTACCTCCGACTACTACTACATTAACTAGTAAATGATTGGTACTTTTCTACAACTAAATTAACTAGTAATACATCATTATCATCGCATTAGGATCACTTAGACAAAGATTAAGATCAATTCATCCCGTCGATGCAAACACAGAAAGACAACACCTTGATCGTCCTGCACTATCCATCTGTTGCGGAAATGTACCGCGGCGGCACCATGAGGAACGTCAGATCTTCGAGGCCAACACTGCCAGGCGACGCGCAGTGTTGGCTCAATGACCACATTAAGGGTGTCCGTCGAGAAGTGTGCCGGCGACTGTGGCCAATCGCACATAGCTTCACCCTGTACTGGGGACACGAGCACGAGGCTGCCCTGACGCACAACGAGGAAACAGCGGCGGCCTAGCCGGGCTCGCCGATGATGAGGCTGAACAGGGTAGCATCATCACCGTAGACGATGACCATGGATGGGGAAAAGGACGGTAATGGCATCGTCACTATACACCACATGGGTTGGTCGTACGATAGCCTATGCACTTGTACCTTGTGGACGCTGTTGAGGTGCAAAAGGAGCTCGCCAGCGAGGTGGTGAATATGCAGCCGACCTCCATACAGCCACACGGGCTGTACGGGCACGCGGCCTTGTGGCCGTCGAGGTCGTGGTAGGTGACCATGGTGACGCAACCGTCATGGGGGCATAGAATAGTTATCAGCGCTAGCTCGTCTTTGTCCATAGCTGGCTAGTTCTTGGTGGAATCCGCCGACGCGCCCAGCGTTGGAGTGGTTCCTTGGAAGCTCGGCTTGCCAATGTAGTGCCCGCGTCCTGAATTTTTATGCAGCATTGAGTTTTTTTTGAACGAAGGCTGCAGAAAGTTGACAGGTGAGAGTAAATCAGGCACTTAATACCCTATGCAGTACTATACCAGACAAACAGATCCCACCCGTGTGATTGGTAAGAAGGTCTAAGCCTTTTTTTTGGAAATGGAAAAGGACTACACCAAGAGAGAGACGGATAAACCTGGGGCCTGGCACAAAGTGTACAGTGCTGTGGGGGAGAGAACGAGGACTGCATGCATGTGTTGAACACCATCTGCATTTTATTCTACTTGCTTGTCTCTTCTGGCTCTTTCTTTCTTGGCATGGCAGACTTGTTTCTCTTCTCCATTTCTTTCTTGTGGTTAAAGCTTGTCCAGATACAGATACAGAGTACTAGTAGTAGTACGTAGTACATTTAAACTAGTACTCTAGTAATACGGAGTATATGTCTTTTTATACTCGAGTTGTACTACCAGTACTCCAATAGTACTCTAGTAGGTAGGCATCTACGGGCGGTGGGTGGCGGGCGGCAATGGCTATTTGCGGCTTTTTACTACTCCTAGGGCCGCGGGCGACGGGTAGCGGTGGTAGTAGGGTTCTAGTAGTACGGAGTAGTACTCGAGTACTCCTGCTCTCTAATTCATGAAGTAAGACTTCAGTAGTGTACTGCAGTCTTGTACTGCTTAGATGCAGCTGTCATCATACCACGGTTTATAGGGAGGCGCCAGAGAAACACGTGCTCAAATGCACGGCCCAGGTGGGCCCCGATGCCTAGCGATTGGATAAACCCTCGCTGCCTGACCACATAGCCAAGGCAATTCATTTTGCTACTCTCCAGTACTATAGTTTGACCATGTTTTGAAAAAAATCAAAGAGACTATGACTCACCGTGTTTTGAAAGTTTGGCTGTGTTTCGAAATTAACTTCACACCTTGCGATAATATGTCTAGTGGACCTACTAGGCAGTCAATGTATCGAGAACGAGTGAGAGTTTGGAATGATTCAACTTATTGCTAAGAATATGCATGCCTAGAAAGTTGACTGCGTTTTGAAAACAATAAAAGAGGCTATGACTCTTCGTGTTTCGAAATTTTGGCTGTGTTTCGAAATTAACTTCATACCTTGCGAAAATCTGCCCCTTGGACCCACCAGACAGTCAATGTATCAAGAACAAGTGAGAGTTTGGAAAGATTCAACTTCTTACTAAGAATATGCATGCCTGGAAATTTGACCGTGTTTTGAAAAAAACAAAGAGACCATGACTCTCTGTATTTTGAAATTTTGGCGGTGTTTCGAAATTAACTTACACCCCTTGCGATAATATTTTCAGTGGACCCACCAGGAAGTCAATGTATCCAGAACGAGTAAGATTGTTGTTTTCTTCCTAGTAGCAACAGCACATCTAGTACCTTAGAGATTTATGTCACTTCCCCAGATTACTAGAGGCATGAACCCACTATCGAGCATAAATACTAACTCTTGGAGTTGCTAGCATCTACTTCTCCAAGATAGCTACTAACACCGGAACGCATGCAAGATCTCAAATAACAAAGACATGATAGAATCAATAATCAATCTGAAATAGCATCTCAATATCCATCAGATCCCCGCGAACAAACATGTATGAATTACAAATATATGATCTTGATCATGAACGGAGCTCACAAGATCTAAACATGAAAGCACAAAGGAGGAGAAACCAGCCATCTAGCTACTACATGGATCCGTAGTCCAAGGATGAACTACTCATGCATCACACCGGAGGCTTGCATGGTGATGAAGAAAGCCTCTAGGGTGAATTCTCCTCTCCCACAGGGTGCCGGGAAGAGCTTCAGATCCCTCCCGATCTAGGGATGGAGATGACGGCGGCTATAGACTCTTTTGTGGATTTTTGATCGGGTACTTAGGGTTTTCGTCCCGAGGGCAACTTATAGGCCGAAGGGGAGGCCGAGGGGGTGCCAGGAGCGGCGACACCACCCCCTGGCGCGAGCCAGGCCTGGCCGCGCGGCCAGGTTGTGTGGTGGCTCCCTGGCCCTTCTCCGTCTAGTATTCTGGCACTTGACCCCTTCCGGAAAAATAGGCACTTTGGCTTTTGTCCCGTCCAATTCCAAGAATATTCATTTTCTGACTGTCCTGGAACCAAAAACAGCAGAAAATAGGCAGCTGGCACTGCGGCTCTTGTTAATAGGTTAGTCCAAGAAATCATATGAAAAGTACTCCAAAGTTGGAACAAAACACAAGAAAGTGGATAAAACCAAGCATGGAACATCAAAAATTATAGATACATTTGCAATGTATCACTCTTGTTAATAGGTTAGTCCAAGAAATCATTTGAAAAGTACTCCAAAGTGTGGACAAAACCCAAGAAAGTGGATAAAACCAAGCATGGAACATCAAAAATTATAGATACATTTGCAATGTATTAACATCCCCAAGCTTAACTCCTGCTCGTCCTCGAGTAGGTAAGTGATAAAAAGAAAGAATAATTTTTGCGGTGACATGCACCATCAAAGACTTGATCAAATTATTTGTAAAACATTCAAAGCTGGGATCATAGTACTTCAATCATAACATGAAATACAAAGTTCTAGCAATAAGACAAAGAAACTATGATGCAACATGAAAAGGCACAAACAAAATATTCATGAATAACAATGCTTTGCAAGACGTTTGTTTGTTTCACATAAAGAAAACATAGCATAATAGTATTCAGCTTGTCCCTTATAGAGTAGCAAATATAAATGCATAGGACACCTTCAAGGTTCATAAGAGTGACTAGATACAAATAGTTTTAAACAAGCAATATCAAGTTATGCATCAATCAACTAGTCTTGGGACAATGCACATAGAACTAAGAATGGCCACTCTGCTCTCAACGTAAGTGCATAAAGATAGAAGGTGGAGACTCAATATAATGGTGGAAGAAAGGCCTTCATAGAAGGAAGTAGGGATTCAAGTCTCATAAAGAGCTTCCAAAAATTATGGTACTTATAGCTTTCAGCTCTCATTGCCCCTATCATAAGTATCTTGAAGGTGATTAAGGTTAAAGTGACACAACTAAGAGGATATGCTTGACAAGTTATAAACCGAAATCTCATGCCCCTTACTTACAAAGACCGAACCTCATGCTACTCAACTTTAGTCACGAGTAAGCTCTTGTCATTGTAAGTACATGTGTATCATAAAGAACCGCCAACGGGGTACCCCTTGCACATGATATAGGAGCTATCCCATAATCAAAATGACAACACAAGCAGATAATGAGCATCTCAACGATCTTTTTATTTGCTATTTGCATAGGTTTTTATTGAGGATGCTTCATAGAGTGCTCATTATGGTGATGCTGCAAGTTTCCACCATGATTAGGCATGGCTTAGGCTAGCGGCCCAGGCGTTTGTCTAACAGACATACAAACTCCATGATCTTACAAGTTCCACTTTTATTTCACACCGCCGGGATCCATAAGCAAAAGAACACGATATCAATGGGGTAGAAAGTACAAGTGCAATGTTGAAAGCGTTCCACATGATACATGGTTCTGCTAATTTCAACTTATAAAGCGCAAGCATATACGCAACAAAGAAGGACCCAATGGTTCAAGTTTATTAAATGCAAAAAAGTAAAGTGTGCCATCAAGTTCGTGAGAGCTTTAATCACTAGTTTTCTCATAACAAGTTTAATTTGGAAGGTAAACAAAAGAATGAATATATTTGGAATCGCATAAGCTAGTAGGTAGGTATGGTGGACTCTTTGGAATAACACTACTAGAGAAAAGCTTATAGCAGCACCCCTTACCGCTGGTGAAGTGGGAACGTGCTCGCCGGCGGTAAGGGCTTCCAGACCTGCATACTGTTACCACCAGCGAAACACACTTGTCACGCCGGGGCTACGACACGTACCGCCGGCGAACTCGTCGCGTGCATGCTAGGGATAGGGTGGGTCGTGTGCCCCCCGGATGGGGCGCCACTTACCACCGACGAATCTGGCTTTGCACGCCGGGGCTAGAAGAAGGGGCGCCGGCAAAGCAGGCCCGAGCTCGCCAGGGATAGAGTGGGCCGCGTGCCCCCCGGACGGGCCCCCACTTACCGCTGGTAAAACGGCCTACGCGCGCCGAGGATAGGTGCACATATCACTGGCAAATTCTTATAAGCTCACCGGGGATGATGTGTTTGCCTCCTGGTGGGCCACTAGGCCGTGCTATTACCGCCGGTGCCTTTGCTGTTTCTGCCGGTGGTAACCTGGGATTTATTACCAGCTCGAACCAGCCACCTACCAACACCTCCTCACTCACCACTAGCTCACTTTTCATGGAAACTCAACCCCAAGCTTTGCTAGCTCATTCCCCCACTTCTCCCCACCCATTTTAGCTAATTCAACCAACCAAGTTTGATATATTTGAGGAGATGTCGCTCCCCTCGCATGCATTACTAGATCTACCTAGCAAGATCTAGATCTAGATCTCTATCCACCACCTTTTCCACTTCTCTCTATTGGTAGATCTAGATCTCGAGATAAAGGTCCCGACAACACACACACACACTCTCTTCGGTCGATGTTTGGAGTCTCTCCGGTGCTCTTGACCTCGCGTCAACTAATAGGTATAATGTGGTGGAATGTGTGCATGAGTTGGCTACAAGTCACTGTGGTGATGTCACTTGTGATGGTGAAAAGTGGTTGCACACATATGTGGACCTTTTTTGTGTTGTTTTGCCGGTGGAATGTGCATGTACAATCAGTTGCCAATGTTTTGCTGGAATATCGATTAACTTCCGTTCTGGCGAATTTCTGGCACTCTGGCGAGACCATTTTTTTAACAAAGGTCATGCCGAATTTTTCCGTGAAAGTCGAGCCGACGGTTCTAATCTATTCTCTTATCGTGCAGGCGACGATGGTAATCAAGATGAAGGAAAGCGACGTGGATAGATACGTGGAACACGCGACTGCCGACATGTATCAAAATAACCGCATGGAAATAAAATGTCCATGTCGAAAATGCAAACTATCGTCATTGTTTGACCCCTTGTCACGAACGGTGAATGAGCACCTGCTCAGGTATAGTTTCATGGAGGGCTACACTCAGTGGATGGATGATGAAGATGACCATGAGGAAGAGGACGACGTTCAACACGAAAATGAAGAGGATGAGGAGGGAGAAGAATGGGATGTCGCACACGACGACAACGGTGATGAACAAGGTCGGGAAGAAGAAGAACATGCGGACGATGAGGACAGGAGTAGTAATACCCCGCTAACCGCGGCCGTGCACGACCCTCATCTTCAGGAAATTCTTATTGGCAACGCATCGACCGACCCCAGATTCGTTGATAGACAGAAGTCTAAGCTAGATCAACTAGAGATAGAGTCGGGAACTCCGTTGTACGACGCAGGTCGTGGGCCGGAGGAGACCCTCTTGAGAGTAACTCTCGATCTTTTAGAGATGAAGGAAAAATACGGATGGAACGATGCAAGCGCAGACGATCTCTTCCGATACTTGAAGAAGCACTTACCTAAAGATAACACGTTGGTAGGTAGCCTACAGGAGGCGAAGAAAGTGGTGTTCTCTCTCGATTTACCGCACGAAAAATACCACACCTGTATCAGTGACTGCGTGATGTATCGAAATGAGCACAAGGACTTGAGCGCGTGCCCAAGGTGCGGCGAGCCTCGATACAAGAGAGGGATGAGAAAAGCTCCTCGAAAAGTTGTGTGGTACTTCCCGCTTAGGCCCCGTCTCTAGCGGTACTTCGCGGACCCCAAGGAAGCGAAGCTCATGCGCTGGCACGCGGAAAGGAAGAAGGCGGTGAGGAAGGATCGAGTGCAGGTTGAAAACCCAGTGCTGACGCACCCTTCGGATGCAAGCCAGTGGAAAGCTTTAGACGATGAGTACGGAGATTTTAAAAAAGAACCAAGGAACATCAGAATGGGTGCAAGCATCGATGGACTCATCCGTTCGGGAACCAGAGCAGCAAGCACAGCACCTGGCCCATGGTTGTAGGGATGTACAACCTCCCCCCATGGCTATGCTTGAAGAATAAGTACATACACATGAGCATGCTAATCCAAGGGCCGACGCAGCCAGGGAGCGATATCAACCTATAACTTGAGCTATTGAAGGAGGAGTTAGCCATCTTGTGGGACGAAGGGGTAGAAACATGGGACGCTCACCTCCAACAACCTTTCCGTCTGAAAGCAGCGCTGATCACGACGGTGCAGGACTATCTCGGATACGGACATATCGCGTGCCAGGTGTGACACGGACACAAGGATTGTGTGAGGTGCATGGAAATGATGCCATTTCTTCAGTTTGGTAAGGATCCGGGTTCTTCGAAAACCGTCTACATGAGGACTCGGATGTGGCTACCTGAGAATGACCCTTGGAGGAAGCGTGGAGATCTGTTCAACGGCAAGGATGAGCTCGAAGCACCTCCGCGTAAGCGCAGCGGCGAGGAGATCGATGCTTTGTTGAAAAGCTGGAAACACTGCCCTCCGCCGGGTAAGATAAAGAAGCATAAGCGGAAGCGAGGAGATAAGAAGAAGGAAAAGGAACACGGCCCGCTCATGGGGGTAAGGAAAAGGAGGTCCATGTTTTGGGACTTGCCGTACTGGAAGATCCTCGGTACGCCACATAGCCTTGATGTCATGCATATCACGAAGAACGTGTGTGAAAGCTTGCTTGGCACTCTGCTCAACATGCCGGATAGGACCAAAGACGGGCTGAAAGCAAGACACGACCTGAAGGCCCTGAATATCAGAGAAGAGCTTCACCCCCTGTCTTCTTCTAGGGTTGAGGAGGAGACAAACGATCGCAAGTGCAAAAGAGCGGGGAAGCAGCCGGTTGAGGAGGAGACGGAAGATCCTAAGGGAAAAAGGTCAAAGAAGAGTGAAACCCCGCGTCCCTCCTGCTTCACTCTATATCCTAACGAGCTGAACAGATGATCGGTTGCCTCCTCGGAACCAAGTATCCCTTAGGCTACGCGGGGCTGATACGTAGATGGCTGGACCCGACGAAAGGAATCTTCAGCGGGATGAAGTCTCATGATTGTCACATCATGATGAAGCAGATACTTCCGGTTGCAAACCGAGGGATCATGGAACCGCACATCCGTGCAACACTGAGTAGCCTCTATAACTTCTTCGACGTCATCACTTGGAAGTCGATAACCATCAAGAAACTCGGGAGGCTGCAGGAAGAGATAGTCACCATCATATCCGAGATGGACATGTATTTCCCGCCCGCATTCTTTGACATCATGGTCCACCTGCTGCTGCATATAGTGGACGATCTCGAGGATCTCGGGCCTCCGTTCCTTCACAACATGATGGCGTTAGAAAGAATGAACGGGATCATCAAAGGATACGTCCATAACAAGGAACATCCGGATGGAAGCATCGTGCAGGGCTTTCTCACCGAGAAGTGCGTATCTTTCTGCAAGAATTATCTAAACAAGGAAAACCCACGTCCGATTGGTTTGCCCATGAACAAGCACCTCGGCAGGTTTGAGGGAGTAGGCCACCGCATAGGCAAGAAGAAAACGGACATGGATCAGTCTGATAGGAGAGTCGACTTTGACAAGGCCCACTTAGTAGCTCTACAGCACATGGACGATGTCACGCCTTGGGTAGAAAAACACAAAACCATGATCGAGAACAATGCTAACAGGCCAATGACGGAAGAAGAGGTATTTAGAGCGCACAACTCCTCTTTCGCGTGCTGGTTCAAAGACCAGATTGATGCCAATCCCCCGCCAATGACAAGCGTCACGGACAGAATCACAGTGGCCTTGTCTTACGGGCCCGCACCAAACCTCATGACTTATCAAGCGTACGACATCAGCGGTTACACATTCTACACAGAGGAGAGAGACAAAAGAAGCGACTATCAGAACTCAGGTGTGACGATGGAATCTTACATGAGTGAAGAGAAGAAAAGATACTACTGAAGGATCGAGGAAATTTGGGAGCTCGACTACGTCGAGGAGAAGCTACCAATGCTCCGTGTCACATGGGCTACATATGTCAGAAAATAAGACGAGTATTTCACCACCATGCGTTTGCCCAACAAATCCAAGACCAAGAAACCCACCGCGCAAAATGATCCATGGGTACTGGCTAAGCACATCGAGCAATGCTTCTTCATTACCGACCCATCAAGGCCTAGCCATGTCGTCATGAGGAGAGGCAAAAGGGCCCTCGTCGGAATGGATGGAGTCGCTGACGAGAAAGACTTCGACGGACTCGTCGGTGACCCGATGATGGAAGAACCTGATGAAGATGATGCAGCATACACAAAAAGAAGAAGATGCACCATGCTACCTAGGTCGTCAGCTACAACAACTCCTCCGTACACAAGGATTCACGATGATGAGACTGGCGGGGTCAAGTCAAAAAAGACCAAGCATAAGGGCAAGAAGAAGAAGCAGAGTGCAAAGAAGAAACAATAAGATTGGTGTGGTCGAGAAATTAACACTCATTATTTTATGTGTATCTCTTATTAAGGATTTTATGTATAAGTGTGTACTACATACTCATTAAACTCTTACGGAGATGGCGATGGAATTGTAACTAATATAACCTAGCCATCATTTTATGTGTGTTTGCCTGTGACGGAATTGCTATCATTTTATGTGTGTTTGCCTCTGGCGGTCCGATCCCATTACATCCCTAGTTATCATTTAATGTGCGTTAACTTGCCTAAAAACAAATCTTACCACCGGCGAATTTGGGCCATACGCCGGGGGTACCAGGCGCTGGCCCCACCTGCCAGTGACCCTAAGGTTACCATTTAATGTGTGCTTATTTTCCTAAAAAAACTTACCCCCGGCGAACTTGGGACATAAGCCGGGGGTACAACGCGCTGGCTCCACCTGCCAGGGACCCTAAGGTTATCACGGTCGATTACGCTCATACGCCGGGGGTACTCTGACTGTGGGTCCCACCCGCGGGATAAGGGTGTGTCGTCCCCACACTCTGAGGATAGATCGATCCCCACCCCACTTTGCCTCGAGCGCCAGCCCATCGTCGACCCCATCGATCCGCCGCCGTCTGCCGTTAGCGAGGTGAGTCCCACCCGGCCCCCTCTCCCCTCCCTTCCTCTCTCCCCCTCGCCCTCCACTACCTAAGCCTAGCCTCTCCACTGCAAGTCCGTCGTCGAGGAGTACATGGGGTGCCCCACGCCGGCCGAAAGCTTGCACATCCTCCCCGACAATTTGCCGCCATCTGCCCGTCGTCGACCCTGTCGATCCGTCGCTGTCCGCCGTCAGTGAGGTGAGTCCCACCCGGCCCCCTCTCCCCTCCCTTCCACTCTCCCCCTCGCCCTCCACTACCTAACCCTAGTAGCCTTTCCATGTTTCTGTTTGGGTATGTGGTTCAGAAATATGAAACCCTAGAAGCGCATTTCCATCTAAATTAGTGACAGCAACTGCGATTCTAGGAAGGGCTTCAGCAGACACCAACAGTACTGATTCATCCTTTTACTCTGTCTTGTCTGGTAGAGGTTTGACGTACTGTTTTTTAGCTTGTACATATGGCTGTTGTTGCTTAGTATGATTTGGTTTATTTCAAACACTTCTGAGGCTTTCGAGTGAAACTACTTCCATGTATAACTGAGATAAGACTTGTTTTTTTAGGGAAACTATGGTAAGCTGCTGTGATATGACTGATTTTGAGTAATTTCTCTTATTTTCCTGGAAACATAGGTAGTAGTCCTTGTCTGAAGCTTAAGCACTCCCATCTCACAATTATTTCTGGCCAGTGTCAAATAATGTATCTTTTTTTTTCTTTTTGGGAAGATGAACAATTAATGGGACATTTTCGCACTACAATTTTTATATGTAAAATACTAGATGTTCATGGGTTTCACTTACTAGATTCATATTTTTGCAGAAGAACGTGGAGGAGGAGGCCCGAGCACCGCCACGTCCACTTCATCCGCGACCGCGCGCTACGTCAAACCTACGCTCCAGGGGCTCAGCACCCTCGGTGAGCACCTTTTTATTTGGGGATGTTGTGAGATGGATTCTGGTGGCTTAAGCTACGGCTGCCCCTAATTTGGTGCTTGGTGGTTGAATTATGGTGGTTTAGCTACGGCTTCCCCTTGTTTTGGTGCATGGTGGTTGAATTATGGTGGTTTAGCTACGGCTGCCCCTTGTTTTGGTGCATGGTGGTTGAATTATGGTAGTTTAGCTACGGCTGCCCCTGTTTTTGTGCTAAATATGGTTGTTGTAGCTGTGTTGCTGCAGTTGTGAATGTTGTGCAGGTACATTGAGTGCCAATGTTTTGCAGGAATGTCGATTAACTTCCATTCCGGCGAATTTCTGGCACTCAGGCATGACCATTTTTAGCAAAGTGTAGCACCCCAATTGTCTAACAATTGTAATGCTACTTGTCCTAGTAAGATAATGGCTACTTCATATATATTATTGTTGCATCATAATTATATCATGCTCATGTCATCATGCCACCTTGCATTTGAGCATCATATAAAACTCTTTTTCTTGTGGTTTTTCTCTCACATGCATTAATAATTGTATTTGGCTTTTGATATATTGCTTAATGCCCAAGTTGAGTTGGGGGCATATCTTTTGTTTCCATTCCACCACCTTTCTCTTCCACCACTTTATAATCCCACCATCCCATTAACTATGAGCTTGTAATTCTTTTTCTTTTGACATTATATCCTAGATCATGTGGTTTGGGGTGGATCAATCTTCCAAATTCTTTGCTTGGCTTATTTACCACTTCTTGGAAATGCATCAGATTAAGGCCATCATATTATTATTGTTTTCACATAATAAATCATGGCATTATTATTTTTGCATGGGCCATGCACATTTCTCCACCACCTTTTTGCTCCTTTGGTTTTTCCTTTATTTTAAGTGGATCCTTACTTCATGGGTCATCTCTTTTCCTTCCACCATTCCAAATCCTCATCTATATCTATTTCTTTTATTTTATTTTTCTCTCATGCATGAACCACATGAGGCCTATTCCACAATTCTTTTCTTTTTCTTTTCTCGGAATTCTTTTTCCCCTCCACCTCATGTCAATTCTAGCACTCACCATGTTCGACTTGGGATGATCTTACCACATTCTTTTCTTTTAATTTTTTATTTATCTACATGCATGAGCCATGTGAGATCTTTTCCACCTAATTCTTTTCTTCCTCCTTCTTTCTTTCTTTCTTTCTTTCTTTCTTTCTTTCTTTCTTTCTTTCTTTCTTTCTTGTCTCTCTTCCACATTAGATCATGCCAGCTCTAGCCCCTTGGATCTTCTTGTTTTGGTCTCATAATCAAAAATTAAAATCTAAATATCTAAATAAACCTAACCTAGCTTTTTCCTCTCTCTCTCTCTAATTCTCTCCTAAACCCTAACCTATTCTACTCTCTCTCCCTCTCTCTCTAACCTGCTGGGCACCACCTGGCCACCTCTCCCTGGCCCACACCCAGCCACCCTAGCCTAGCCATGCCCTAACCCTAGCCATGTCTGAGCCTAGCCGAGCTACCCCTCCCCTCTCTTTCTTTCTCCACCTAGCCGAGCTACCCCACCTGCTTGTCCCTCTCTCCGGCCAGAGCCCGACCTGCAGCCCCCCTCCCCGCGCTGCCCATTCCCTGGACAAGCCCAGCCGGCCGAGCACGTGCTCGAGGGAGAAAAAGGGCAAAGCCCTAGCCCCTTTTCTCTGCCGTGCCCCAGCTGCCCTCCTCCTTCTCTCCCTCCTTTTTCTCCTCCCGCACGCCTCTCAGGGCTCACCCAGATCCACCCCAAGACGCCCTCCTCTCCTCCTTCTTCCTCCCCAACGTCCACCACCTGCCGCCGTTCGCCGCTAGGTACCAACCCGCCCCGACGAACCAGCCGAGCAGCACGACCGTGAAGTGGAAGAGAAGATCGAGCATGCCCCCTGCGACGCCCCGTGCCCGCCGACGTGGACGGAGAAGCTCCCCAGCATCCCCGCACCTCGCCGCTCTCCGAAACCCTAGCCCGCCGGTGCGTCTGCGTCCTCGCCGCTCCAGAGCCTCCCCGACCGATCCAACACCGCCAGGCAAACCGCGGTGAGCCCCTCCCTCTCCCGGACAACCTCCTCTTCTTCGACGTGGTCTAGCCTCGCCGTGTGTTTCGTCGAGCAGCCTCCGCGCGCCAGAGCTCGCCAGCATCTGCCGCTCTCCCGCGCCACGCAAGCCCTATCTAGCCCGCGCCCACCTCCCAGTCAGCTCCCCTAGCCCTACCGCACCGGCTCGCACCCTCAGCGCGCTCCCCCGCGTCCCCGGATCGATCCCCCGCCCCGCGCCGTGCACCAGACTTGCGTCAGACGCGCGAAGACGATAAACAGTACCGGGCCCGTTGTCTTTTTCTAAAAAGCCCCCCACCTTTTTTATTTTCCTCAACCCGCGCTCCTCTCAGCCCCACCAGTCAGCCACGCCCGCAGTTTAGCAGAAAACCCCCCCAGCTTTCCTGGCCGCAACCCGCGGTCCAGCTGGTGCCCCACCAGTCAGCCGCTGGGGCCTTTCCCACTAGCACGTGGCCCCTTCCGCCGCTGACCCGCCTGTCAGCCGCTGTGGGTAAGCCAGACCCGCGTGCAAAACACGTTTTCGCGCGCGTGTGGCCCAGTCAGCGAAGCCCCACCCGTCAGTGACCATGGCTAGAATTTCCTGCGGTGTAAAAAGTTTTCCCTTTGTCTGTTTAACTCAAATCTTTTCAAATTAATTTAAATTCAAAATCTTTTCAAATTCAAATAATTTTTAAAATACAAATCCATATAATACATGTAATATATGTTTTGGAATCAGGAAAATGTGAGGAATCCAAATATGCACTTCAAAATATATTTTGAACACTTTAATTTTCGAGATGATTAAAATTACAATAAAAATGCCCTTTTCCTTATTTAATTAATAACTTTTGTTTTATAACTCCAAATTTGACAAATAATATGTCTAAATCGATCAGCGCGACGAGCCCGTTCTATTTATGCAGTCCTTGTTCTGATTTGAAGCATGCATCATGTCATCATTCAAAATCTGAGCTGTTTATGACAATAAAACTTTGGTAAATAAATAATAAATTGCTTTATTTCTTGTATCTACACCTCACCTTTGCCATGCTACTTTAATGCCATGTAATTGTGCATCATTCATCATGGCACGCTTGTTTGCTTGTCGCATTTTACTTCATATGCTTGTGCACTTTATTTATGTTGGCCCTTGTTTGTTTGGTTCTTCTTCGAATAGACGCCCAGCAGGAGAATTACCAGGAATCACAGGAGTATTACCCAGATCCATCTATCGCTTCAACTGAGCTGCCAGGCAAGCACTACCACATGCTTGCATACATACAGTACCTATTGCCTCTATCTTATTCTTGCATCATTGAGTCGCGATTGCATTAAATTGAATCCCAAGTACTGAATAGCCTTTACTTTTAAACCACACTAAGCCTGTTCCGGTCCCATGAGCCATTACTACAGGAGTTGTTTGAGCCATGCGAGTCGTAGAAAAGCATGAGTAGGGTATGTGAGTGTCTGGGGAATAACGAGGTACATAAACAACATAACCTGAGTAGTAATGGGATAACTAATGAAAGAGGTACCGGTGAGCAATATCTGCTATTTGGTTCTTCATGCTCACTTGTGTCCCGTAGGACCCCGAGTACTTGATTCCTGTTCCTTGTTTATTCGCACTATCCACATCCGGGAGGCCTTATGGACCCCCCTGAGCCAGAGCCTGATTCATACTTATTTCTTGGGGCCACAATTAGTTTGGGGCTTTAATACTATTTTGTACTTATGTCATGTTACTGCTTTATTTAAGATTGTGCGAGGAGCACCTGTACTGTTTTGGATCGTGACACGTTTTCGCTGTATCGACAAGCCCAGTCACATTTTCGGGTTCCCAGTCGTTTACCGCCGTCCACACAAAGCTTGGGTCCGTCTCGGAGCCGGCCAACTTCGTTGCGGGTAGCTTAATGGGGTGGCCCCCTGAAATGTTTCTGGATCCTGTGATTGCTTTGTCGTGAATGCCTCGTTGGGTTTTGATTTGGTTTTTCCGAGGTTGATCGAGTGTGTGTTGCTATTCGTGCACCCCTGCAGGGTAAATCTTTCTGAAAGCCGTGTCCGCGGTTATGGACGACTTGGAGCACAGTTTCTCGATCATAGACAAGTATAACTAAAGTCCCATTTTTAAATTGACTAAGTACTTGACTAGTTAATAGCGTAATACTCATGGAATGTTTAATAAAACTGCCAACGGATGATGGGGGTTGTTCGTCCGCTTCCTCGTTGGTAAGCGAGGAGGAGGATGGATCTGTTAATTATACTGTTATAACTATTGTTCTTAATTCACGAACTTTCGTCTATCATCGGTTAGACGGAAGGTTAGCGAGTATCTGTAGAATTGTTAGGTATTATCTTTTGCTGCAATTGCGTCACCCCAGGTTGTGTCCCCTTTAGTGGCATAAAGACTTGCTGAGTACCCCTAGGGTCTCACACGATAAATTGTTTGATTCAGATGAACAGGTGTACCCGCAAGATGGATACTGGGTGGAAGAGACAGATGATGTTGGCAACGATCATTCGGTGTAGAGATTCCGGGAACGGGGATCCGTGTGATCTGTGGGCGGGATGTGTTTATTTATGGGGCATCTTATGCCAATTTGCTTCTTATCCGTACTCGGATCTTGTTTTCCGCTTCCGCCTGATACTCTGATGTGTGATGTATGAGGAGCTATCCTAAATTATTATATCTATCTAGGACATTTGGATCTTGCCGTATGGCGTTGCAATATTTCTATTTCTTTTAGATGGAATGGCTCTGAGGACTGTTGTATGTGGCTTGCATACATACTCATTTGTGTATGTAGTTGATCCCTTCGCCTGCCGATTACGCCGCTCGTTCTTGTCCCGTTGTCTGAAAGTGGTTAGGACGGCCGAAAGGTCTACCGTGAGTGGCCCTGGGCCCCACCGTACTATTTTAACCACTTTTGTTCATCTAGGCATTAACTAAGAGCGTAATTCACCGAGGTAGTTACACAAAGGTCATGCCGAATTTTCGCCGTGAATTTGCGTAACTAAAATCCTTTCTTTTTGCTTGTGTAGTGCTTGGTATAGCCATGTCGTCTTCTAGAAACCGCAACGAAGATAATCGGGGCCAGCAAGACTTAGATGAGCACTATAGGCTCATGTCCGAGCACACAAAGCTGGAGGAGGTAGGGGGCGAAGAAGACGACAAGACCACCGATGATGGCGGTGAGGTAATGGGCGTCGATGAAGGCCTTGATGGCCGTCATGAGAGGGGTGACGAGACCACCGACAGTGGTGCCGCCGGGGGTGGCTCGGAGACAACGACCGAGGCCAAGAGGGAACGGAAGAAGTGGCGACCGAACACGGTCGGCGCCACGAAGGGGACATTCACAGCGGTGGACCCCAAGACCAATATCCCTACAGAGCCGAAGCATCTCGCGAGGGGGTACGGCCTGCAGCTAGGATCTATCCTTCGGGACGTGGTCAATGTCAACGAGACGAAACTCCGAATGAAGAAGAAGAAGCATCTGCAGGACCAACTCCTCTTACGGCTGCACGCGCGGTACTAGTTCCCCGAGGGCTTCACAAGCCTGGATCCCAAGGAGAACATCGTGAACAAGTTCGCCCTCGGCAGGTTCACCAGGAACCTCAGCGGTTATAAAACCATGCTAAGGGGGATGTTTGCTGACGACAAGCCATGGGAAGAGATCAAGCGCCACTTCCCGCGGCTTACGCCCGGGGACTACACGCGCTTCCTGGAAAACGAGGACCTAGCCTACACCAAGGACCAGTCGGCCTGGGGAAAGGAGCTGGCGGAGAAGAACATCGGTCGCCACCGTCTCGGTTGCCGTGGCTACGACGGCAAGGCGGACAAGTGGCAGAAGGAGGACCAGACCTACGCAGAGAAGGGCATCGAGAACCCTTGGGCCAAGTACAAGGACCCGCTCTTCAGGGCATTTGTCAGGTCCCGATACCATAAAGAGATGGACGGGAAACTTGTCACGAGCCCTACAGTGGTGGAGGGTGTTGTCTTGGTCACCGACCTGAAGGTGGTGCAAGTTGAGAACGCAGTGGTAAGCAATTTTACCAGCTTACTAGTTTCATACTGCTCACCACAACTCCATCTCTAAAATTCTTCATGCTACTTCTTGCAGTTCGCGGAAGAAGTGAACGAGTCTGGCTCCTCGTCCCAGGCATCGACCCAGATGTCGACGGGCAAAGTCCCACGGGACAACCCTTTTATCAGGGGCTTGAACATCGTGAAGGAGAAGCCGCCGTTGAAGAGGCCGACAAGAGGCCGTGTCCCCGGCGCCGGAGGAGGTCACCAGCATGTCGATTATGGCTTGGATTTGCCCACCACCAAGGACTCGCTGCAGGCGAAGAAGGACCGGGAGAACACGGCTCTATTGGAGAACGTGGCCAACTTGGAAGCAACCTTTGACCAGTGCCTCCAAGCCGAGGTAGAAACCAGGGTCTAGGTAGAGGTGGCCAGCAAGGTCGATGGTGTGGTGGCCAGCCGGTTCAATGATATCATTCCTGGAATGGTGGCGTTGATCTCCACTTACTTCGCCAACGGCCAAACGGGACCACTCCCAGTGATCAGCCTAGACGGCAGCAACTCGGGCAATATGCGGCCTCCTGCTACACGAGCTCAAGATGCGCATATACTGGTGACTCCACCCACCGGCGCCAATGCAGGTGCTAGGGAGGATTCGCCGGCCATGGGGGAAGCCCGCAGCCCCTCTGACACTTGCACGCCTGACCCCGGTCCCTCGACACGAGCCGAGCTCGACACTCTCACGGTAATTAATTGAGCCTCTACGTAAGTTAATTACTTCGTCGCCGCCCCTCTCTGAGCTACACATGCATGTTTCTTCACAGGAGCAAAGTGTTCCTTGCACCATGCTCATGTATGTGGACAACAAGCTCAAGGATGTTGCGAGGGGACGCATCATGAACCCAGCACACTGGATGTTCCACTGCAAGCCTATGGACGATAGCGTGCACCGGGTTGAGGTGGATCGGTCATTCCAGAGATGCGCACACTTGGTTCCTCCTCATCAACCCCCGGGTGCCGAAGAAGAGCTGAACATCGGGCAATTGAAGAATCATGTCCTTTTATGGCCGAAAGCCCTACTTCGGCGGAAGACCACCGAAGAAAGGGTCACTCCAACATCTGTGCCTGCGGCGGCAAGCCAAGAAATGGTCAATCCAGCGTCTGTGCCTATGGCGGCAAGCCAAGAAAGGGTCACTCCAGCGCCTGTGCCTGCGGAGGCAAGCCAAAGGATCACTCCTCCACCTGCTGGTGATCCTCCCGAGCCCGAGACACATGAGCACGACAACGCGGTGGACATCGATAAGGCTCCCATCGATTCGTTCATCGCTGATTTGGAGGCTCCCATCGATGTTGCTCCTTCCGAGGTACCCGCTCGTGATACCATGACGAAGAAGAAGCTCTTCTCTTCTCAAGAAACACCTGAGCCGGAAGACGCTACCGCCTTCACCGCTCCGCCGTATGCTAAGGCTACCCCGAGGACACTCCATGAAATGGCCATGGAGGTGATAAGACAAACCGACACCCCTCCGTTCCATAAGAAGGGTGGCAAGAAGCGGAAGCCGAAGCATGGGAAAGACGCTGCATCAAGCAAGAAAGTGGTTCTCGACAAGCTGCCAACCAAGAGGACGATGCGTTCCCTTAGTGAACGGATCCTGCCGGACCACATTGTAAAGACGCTGTCGCCGGACCTGCGTAGCCTGCATGAGACTATTCGGTATCTAGAGCAGCAGCTTCTCAAAGATAAAAATCCCTCGTACCCGCTCTTCACGGTCAGGGTGCCCACTAACTGTGGCTTCGCCACCACCACCCCCGGCGAGTTGTTCTTCATCACGTATGAAGACATCTTCAAGCTCTTCCACATGTTACGGCTCGATCGAAACGTGGTCCGCCTGGTATCGCTAAAAATGGCACAAGATATCATCGTGGAGAAGACCCCGCACCTCGCTATCATGGATCCCTTCTACATGACTGTAGGCACCGTCGACAAGGAACAAGCGTTTGTCGCGAATTATATCACGGATTTCTTGGTGGTGAATAAGGAGAAGTCTTGCTTTCTCCTTCCATACTTTCCCGAGTAAGTAGTCGGTCGCTAAACTTCCCGCTATTACATTCTTTCGTGAATTTCCTTAATAGCCAAGGATGATGGTTTATTCCAACTGTTTTGCGCAGAGAGAATGGGTGCGTCCTCATCGCTTTTCAACCGTATTATTCCCATGTCATCTATCTCGACTCCGGGAGAGACGTGTAGAAAGACTACACTGACGTCAAGTCTACTCTTGATAAAGCCCTCAATGGTTTCAGAGCCACAGTTGGCCTACTCAAGTATGAGAAAAGATCCAAGGGCATCTATGTGAACTCCCACGTAACCAATTTCCCCTGCCTTAGGCATCATCGACTGACAATGGGATGGAGCCTTGGTTCGCCATCCTACAGATGAGGGAGTACGCAAAGGATGAGGAGCAACTCTTGATGCCATCCGGTCTCAAGAAAAGGGGCAGAGACATTACGGAAACGACCGATGCAAACATCAGAGCCGAGTTCCATGCCGTCTAGCGGGAGATTAGCATGATACTCAGGAGGGATGTCTTGACTAGAGGTGCCACATTCAACTACAGTTGTATCCCGCTGACTAATGCAGATATCGAGTACCTCTTAGCTGCGGTCACCGATGGGAGGACATTCACCAAGCTAGGTGGCATCCATCCCTTCCCGCCAAAGCCTAAGAAAACATGATCGAGTCACAAACTTGTCTCCTACAAATGTTAATCATAGAATTATGATTAGTTTATTTTATGCTTTTCTTTTTGCATACCTATCTTTCCATGCAAATGTTAGTCATAGAATTACTTAGCTATATCCGATGCTTTTTCTTTTTTGCATACCTATATGTTATATCTCTATTATGAATATGTGCTGACAACACTAACATTTCTTTCTTGTGTGTGTGTGTGCAGATGTCGTGGTATGTCGTGTACGAGGGCAGGGTCCCCGGAGTCTACGGCGACTGGGAGGATTATAGGAGGCAGGTCCACCGTTTCTGCGGGAATAGTTACAAGTGCTATGCCACTTTGGAGGAGGCGGAAACTCGCTACGCGAGGTTTCTAGCACGGCGGAGGAGGGAGATGTGCAGGAGCTGGTTGACCCCCTTCGTCGTGATGATGCTTGCAGCCACTGCTGCCTCTCTAGTCTATTTGCTAGTTGGAGTCCAGTAGTATCTGTTGTGTGAACTATGAACTGTTTGAATGTGTGAAACTGTTTGAATGTGTCATGCAACTCCGGAGACTTGTAATATTATTTCATATATGGTCACTTTCTACACTTGTGTGAACTGTTTGAATGTTATTGATGCATGAATTGAACATATGTGTATTTCCTATATCTGCTGTGTGTATTCTGTTATTATCCTGTGTATTCTATCAATATTATAGTGTATTCTCTGTGTATTTCGATTTTTTTTAACTCCTGATAATGTTACCCCTGGCGAAATAATGTTCTATCCCTGGCAAATAAACTTTCGCCTGTACTAAACTACCACCGGTGAATATTGGAGGCGCCGGGACGGTGTACTTATCCCCGGTGTTTGTAGGTTCTTGCCGGCGCTGGAGCATATTACCACCGGCGAAAAACAAAAGAGTCGACGACGCGGACCTACCCCCGGCGTTTGTAGGTGCTCGCTGGCGGTAGATGCATACTATCACCGGCGAATTATGAAAACACCTGCAATGAGGACTTACCGCCGGTGAGGTGGTTGCCGGTGAGCACCGAAGCACCGGCGATGAGCCTTTTCTGTTCGCTGGCGGTAGGGTTTTCACTACTAGTGTAACTTGGTTTAGGGAGTTGGATGCATGAGTGGAACTCATACTTGGTTGTGGAGGCTAGCAAAAGACTGGGAGCGACCAACTAAGAGAGCAATAATGGCCATAATCCTGCAGAGCGACAAAACATCATTGATCAAAGCATAAAGTGATACTACAAGTTGAAAACTAATACCACTATACTATGCTTTAATATGCTAAAATAACGCATGATTCATCCAAGGAACATTAAGCAATCTCAATTGTTTATAACAATTCATGCTACAACAAAGAATACTAAGCATAAAGCCAAAAAATATCAAGCATGGCATGACAAAGCATAGGCCACAGTCAAAAACAAGCTCTTTTTACCACATAAGCATGAACTTTCCTACTCTTTTCCAAACCAAACCAAACTATTTGCAAACCAATGTATGAAAGAGGGGGTCCAACCAATTTATTCAGCAAACTTAGAAAACCAAAGCAAACAAAAAACCAAAACGAAAACAAAAAAGAAGACGCTCCAAGAACAACACAATTGTGCATGAAACAATAAAAATGAAGCGTTTGGAAGAAACCTGGGATTTTTATTGATGAAGAAGGGGATGCCTTGGGCATCCCCAAGATTTGACACTTGTACTTCTTGGATATTTATTGGGGTGACACGCATGGCATCCACAAGCTTGAGCTTTAGTCCATCCTTCATCTCATTACTCATTACTTCCATACACCTGAAATTTTTCCTTCATACAAAACTTCACACAATCTGTATTAGCAACATTAGTGCACTCAAGATAATAGGTCTTAAGGTTCAGTTCTAACACCAAAAAAAATTCCATTAGAACACTATCTACTGTAGCACTTCCCTAAAAAATCTCAATTCCCCAAAATAACTCAAAAAGAAACCAACAAGAAGCAAATGCAGAAAATGGCAGAAATCTGTCAAAACAGACCAGCAGGTAAAGATGAATTTTTTCGAAGACCTTATGTTGCTCAAATCAAACAGTGTTGAACTAACTAAAGTTAGATAACAACCTGGGGAAGAAGCACAAAAATTCATGCCTCAAAAAGACATTCAGAGATTTTACACGAATTTTTATGGTGAAGCATAGAAATCTGTTTCGGGACAGCAACTTTCCCAATCATTACTTCTCTCTCATTAGAGGTTACTCTTGGCACAAAAAGAAAATAAAAAGGATAAGGAGTGGTTATTACTGAAGTAATAACTTCGAAGACTCATCTAAAACTTTTGGGTTATCTCCCGATAAGTACTTTTCTTTAACGCCTTTAAGTTAGGCATAAGAAGCAAGAAAAAGAATCAAGTATGCTCAAATGAAGAAGCATTAAGATTAATACCAGAAATATCTTCAACAAGGAAAGGTATATCATCCAAATAAGTTCTAGAGGATCCTCTCTCAGTGCTCTTAGGTTCACTACTTTCATCAAACAGGTTTTCAGGAACGATCCAATCAAGATTCTTTTATATGGCTTCATGCATTGCTACTAGTTTAAAGGGTATTGGTATCTTAGGTTCCTCCCTATTGGGTTCGGTTTTGTTCATATTTTCTCCTGTACCAACAACATCTACACATGAGACTAGCATATTAAAACATTCAAAGACTTTTGTAGCTTCCTTGGCAACATCATAGAACTCCTCAAACAAAGTTTCTAGAATAAAATCCCTCTTTTCAGGGTCCTCAATTTCTTTAAGCTTGAGAAACATTACTTGCATTAAAGGGTTGAGGTTAACAAACCTAGCTTATAACATGTGAATTAAAGAAGCTGCAGAAATCTCATAGTTTGGAGCAAGTTTTGCAAGGGATCTATTCTCAGTATCCTCATGTTTACTAACATGATTAATGAATTCTTCAGTATTATCTTTCCCAATTATAGAACCACTACCAATTGAAAGGTCTTTCAGGGTGAATTTAGGGATCAACATGGTGAGCTAAGGAAGAGGTGACAACTAAAGGAGACTTAATTTTTTGTGTTTTTCAAATAAGAAAGCAAACTAGTAAAACTAATGTTTTTGTGTTTTTGATAAAGAAACAAGCAAACAAAGCAAAAAGAAACTAAGCAAAACAAAAATAACAAAGTAAAGAGATTGGTTATGAGGGACTCCACTTGTGAAGACGTCCTTGACTCCTCGGAAATGACGCCAGAAAATATGCTTGATGGCCCAAAATATATCGAGCTCGTTGGGGAACCCCAAGAGGAAGGTATGATTAGCACAGCAACAAGTTTTCCCTCAGTATGAAACCAAGGTCATCAATCCAGTAGGGGCAAGGAAACACCCCAAAGGTGTAGCTAGCTGAATGATGGCAGGGCACACTACCGGTGCCAGCAACAACATGGAGACCTACACAAAACAACCACATAACTCTGTCCCAACTTGCGATGAGGTTGTCAATCTCACCGGTTTTGCTGAAAACAAAGGATTAAACGTATCGAATGGAAGGAAGTAATAGTTTGCAGAAAGTAAACACAAAGCAGTAAACAGTTTATAGATTGTATGTAAAAGAAAGGACCGGGATCCATAGTTCACTAGAGGTGGCTCTCCTTAAGATAGTTAACATGTTGGGTGAACAAATTATAGTGGGGCAATTGACAAACATCGAGAAAGCATACAAGCATATACTAATCATCTCGACTCCTTTGAGATTCGATTGGGCATTACAACATTATACATAGACCGCCATCCAACTGCATCTATGACTAATAATCCACCTTTAGGTTATCATCTGAACCCCCTCCAGTATTAAGTTGCAAGCAACAGATTATTGCATTACGAATTGCGAGTAAAGTAAACAATACGATTGTTCTATGAACAAAGGATTGTCGTTTTCTCCCTAGTAGCAACAACACATCTTGTACCTTAGAGATTTCTGTCACTTCCCCAGATTACCAGAGGCATGAACCCACTATCGAGCATAAATACTAACTCTTGGAGTTGCTAGCATCTACTTGGCCAAGATAGCTACTAACAACAGAAAGCATGCAAGATCACAAATAACAAAGACACGATAGAATCAATAATCAATCTGAAATAGCATCTCAATATCCATCGGATCCCCACAAACACAACATGCAGAATTACAAATAGATGATCTTGATCATGAACGGAGCTCACAAGATCTAGACATGAAAGCACAAAGGAGGAGAACCAGCCATCTAGCTACTACATGGATCCGTAGTCCAAGGATGAGGCTATAGATTCTTTCATGGATTTTTGATCGGGTACTTAGGGTTTCTGTATCTGAGGCAATATATAGGCGAAAAGAGAGGCTGAGGTGGTGCCTGGGGCGGCCAGACCACCCCCTGGCATGGGCCAGGCCTGGCCGCGCGGCCAGGTGGTGTGGCCGGGCCCCAGCCCCTCTCCGTCTCGTATTATGGCTCTAGATGTCTCCTGGTAAAATAGTGACTTTGGCTTTTGTCCCGTCCAATTTCGAGAATATTCATTTTCTGACTTCTGAAACCAAAAACAACAGAAAACAGGCAGCTGGCACTGTGGCTCTTGTTAATAGGTTAGTCTAAGAAATCATATGAAAAGTACTCCAAAGTGTGGACAAAACACAAGAAAGTAGATAAAACCAAGCATAGAACATCAAAAATTATAGGTACATTTGCAATGTATCAACATCCCCAAGCTTAACTCCTGCTCGTCCTCGAGTAGGTAAGTGATAAAAAGAAAGAATAATTTTTGAGGTTACATGCACCATCATAAACTTGATCAAAGTATTTGTAAAACATTCAAAGCTGGGATCATAGTACTTCAATCATAAGATGAAAGACAAAGTTCTAGCAATAAGACAAAGTAACTGTGATGCAACATGAAAAGGCACAAACAAAATATTCATGAATAACAATGCTTTGCAAGACGTTTGTTTGTTTCACATAAAGAAAACATAACACAATAGCATTTAGCTTGTCCCTCATAGAGTAGCAAATATAAATGCATAGGACACCTTCAAAGTTCATAACAGTGACTAGATACAGATATTTTAAAACAAGAAATATCAAGGTATGCATCAATCAACAAGTCTTGGGACAATGCACATAGAACTAAGAATGGCCACTATTCTCTCAAAGTAAGTGCATAAAGATAGAAGGTGGAGACTCAATGTAATGGTGGAAGAAAGGCCTTCATAGAAAGAAGTAGGGATTCAAGTCTCATAAAGAGCTTCCAAAAATTATGGTACTCAATAACTTTCAGCTCTCATTGCCCCTATCATAAGCATCTTGAAGTGATTAAGGTTAAAGTGAACAAACTATGGTGTACATGCTTGACGAAGTATAAGTTAGAAATCTCATGTCCCTTGAATACGAGGGCCGCTCCTCATGCTACTCAAGTTTAGTCACCGGTAAGTTCTTGTCATTGTAAGTACATGTGTATCATAGAGAACCGCCAACGGGGTACCCCTTGCTCGATGATATGGAAGAATCCCCATATCAAAATGACAAGGCAAGTAGACAACGAGCATCTCAGCAATCTTCTTATTTAACATGGGAATATGGTGTTTTTTTCTCTCTTTCCTCTTTTCATAATCTTTTTTTTATTTTTGTCTTTTTTTCTCAATATAGGACTCTTTTTTTATAAGAAGAATGTTTCATAGACAACTCATTATGGTTACGCTGCAGGTTTCCACCATGTCAGCATGGATTAGACCAGCGGCCCAGGCGTTTCTCTAACAGATATACATAACTCCATGGACTTACAAGCACCCCTTTCATTTCACACCGAAGACATCCATAGACAAAAGAACATGATATCAACTAGGTACAAAGTACCAGTGCAATGTTGAAAGCGTTCCCCATGACAGCATGGTTCTGCTAATCACCAACAAATAAGTGCAAGCATATACAACATAGACGACACAATGGTTCAAGTTTATTAAGGGCAAGAAAAGTAAAGTGTGCCATCAAGTTTGTTAGAGCTTAAATCACTAGTTTTCTCGTAACAAGTTTAATTTGGAAGGTAAACAAAACCATGAATATACTTGGAATAGCATATGCTAGTAGGTAGGTATGGTGGACTCTTTGGAATAACTTGGTTTAGGGAGTTCGATGCATGAGTGGAACTCATACTTGGTTGCGGAGGCTAGCAAAAGACTAGGAGCGGCAAACTAAGAGAGCAATAATGGCCATAATCATGTAGAGCGACAAAACATCATTAATCAAAGCATAAAGTGATACTACAAGTTGAAAACTAAAGGATCATAAAGACTTATGGTGACTTGGGATAGTCATAACATGGTGTGAGCGTGCGCCAAGTCAACCCAAATAAAGCATCAAAGGAGAATACCACAATACTATGCTTTAATATGCTAAAATACCGCATGATTCATCCAAGGCACATTAACCAATCTCAATATCCATCGGATCCCCGCAAACACAACATGCAGAATTACAAATAGATGATCTTGATCATGAACAGAGCTCGCAAAATCTAGACATGAAAGCACAAAGGAGGAGAACCAGCCATCTAGCTACTACATTGACCCGTAGTCCAGAGATGAACTACTCACACATCACACCGAAGGCTTGCATGATGATGAAGAAGTCCTCCAGGGTGAATTCCCCTCTCTGGCAGGGTGCCGGGAAGAGTTTCAGATCCCTCCCCATCTAGGGATGGAGATGACGGCGGCTACAGACTCTTTCGTGGATTTTTGATCGGGTACTTAGGGTTTCCGTATCAGAGGCAATATATAGGCGGAAGGAGAGGCCGAGGGGGTGCCTGGGGCGGCCAGACCACCTCCTGGCGTGGGCCAGGCCTGGCCGCGTGGCCAGGTGGTGTGGCCGGCCCCCAGCCCCTCTCCGTCTCGTATTATGGCTCCAGATGTCTCCCGATAAAATAGTGACTTTGGATTTTGTCCCGTCTAATTCCGAGAATATTCATTTTCGGACTTCTTGAAACCAAAAATAGCAGAAAACAAGCAGCTGACACTATGGCTCTTGTTAATAGGTTAGTCCAAGAAATCATATGAAAAGTACTCCAAAGTGTGGACAAAACATAAGAAAGTAGATAAAACCAAGCATGGAACATCAAAAATTATAGATACATTTGCAATGTATCAGTGTGTGCCTAGCTAGTAGTGTTGGTTGTGTGTGTCGTGTCATAGACCTGACTATCCTCATGAGGTGTTTCCGAACTATCGTTTGACTTGTGTGTCGTAAACATTATTAACTTCCCCGAGCTAGTAAAACCTTGACGGTCGATATTGGACTTGCTTATATGATCGTCATCCATGCTATATTTTATTTTAAGTTTATGAATCTTTGCTCATTTTCCTAATCATGCAAACATGTTTGTTTTTCCATTCTTTTCATTGTATAACATATACTACATGTCTTATATATGTATTCCTTGTCTACAATGATGCCGAAGTGGTACGTGGTATACAGGGGTCGTGTTCCAGGGGTCTATGACGAGTGGGAGGACTGCTAGACACAGGTCAACAACTTCAGCGACAATAGATATAAAGGGTACAAGACAAGAGAGGTGGTGGTAGCCAAGTGGAGGAGACACATGCATAAGAAGAACCATATGAAGATCTTGGTCATGGTCTCGGTGTTGCTCACCATCATCACTGTTATCCTCTATTCGATCATAGTCTAGGGTGATACCTCTGATGTGTAATGTAATGATCAAATTTGTAATGTGATGATTTGAATTATGTAACATCCCAAGATTTATAAATTGAGACTAGGAAAAAAATTGCATTTGCATGCCATTCATGATCATTGCATAGCCTTTTGGCATCTAGAAGAATTCTTAAGCTGGATTAATGAATAAAACCCTAAGTTCTATATGTCACTTTATTCCTAAAGGGGAGCAATTAGGCTTTATTAAAACCCATTGTTGCTAAGACATCAAGCATTGCTAAATATTAGCCTATGTTGTTCAACTTGGATTTATAAAAAATTGAAAACAAATTTGAGTTTAATTTGAAATCATATGAAAAAGATATGAGGGAAATAGTAAAACAGAAAAACAATAAAAGGAAAAAAAGATCTAACCTAAGCGGGCCAGCCGAGCCAGCCCGCGCCCTATCTACCGAGCGCGCCCGCGAGCGAGCAACGCACACCGTGGCCGCCTAGCTGGGCCGGCCCAAAGCGCTATCGCGCGATGCAGCCCGCTGCCCCGCGTGCCACTGCCACCCCTGGCCCACCTGTCATCCCCCTCTGCCCACTAAGTCCGTGATGGACACGACCGACAACGCCGCCACATCGGGGGTTATCTCCCCGGCCGAATCGGAACTGAATCTGAAACCCCTGCGCCAAGCCAACCCGCCTACAAATACCCCACGGAACGCCGCCCCAAAACCCTAAGTATATTCCACTAAATCACCACCAGGATGCCGCCGTTAAGCTCGAATCCGATCTCACCGGAGTGCGCCGCCATTGAGCTCGATAACCAGGGTTCGAGGCCGTTCTCCACCTTTTTGCCCCCTCTGACTTCCCCTTGCAGTACCAGGTTGCCTCATCTCTTTTTTCCCCTCTCCAGAGCCTCGGAGCACCCACAATTCTTCGCCGGAGTTCCGCCCGAGCTGTAGGGAGCGGTCGCCGATAGCCGTCAACCGAGGAGGAGCAGGTCTACCCCTGATCTCGGGAAGGGAACCGTGAGGAGGAGCCGCATGCCGTCCACCACCCCGTCACAGCAGGGAACCACCGTACCTCCGCCGAACACCTCCATCCGACCGTGTCGCCGTCGTCCTTCGTCGTTGTCGAGCCAACGTCACCACTAGGTAAGAGCTCCGTTCCTGGCCGTTAGATCGTGGAGTAGATGGCGTAGATTAAATCCCTTAAATGAAGGGGTATCGCCCTATCACGTTGCAACGTGTGGCATGTGTCGCGTCAACGCGCCGCGTCAGCACCGCGTGGCCCGCTGGCCCAACCCCACATTGCCTCTTGTTGCCGCGTGGTCGTGCTGACTAGATCTAGATTTTTAAATACATAAAATATTGTTTTATCTTGTAAAATTCGTAGTAAATCAAATACTTGGCCAAAAATTGCAAATAATATACCGTTGGATTCATAAAATTGAGTAGAATACAGATCTACAATAATATTATTAGTTTACTGTACTGATCTTGTGGTAGAATTTAAAGTGTAGTTTGGAGTATTTTAATTATAGGAAAATAATCGTAACTCTGTTTTAGTTGATTCTTGTTGCTTTGGCTTTGTATCTACGAGATCTACTGTTTAAAATTGGTATAACTTGCTTAGAGGTTTAAGATCTGTTTCGTGATAGATTGGAAGTGTAGTTCTATTTCTGAGCATATCTAATTAAGTAATAATCCAAATTATTTAAAATCTGTGGGAAATCGATACTAATGACATCACCAACATAGTACCATCCCTGAAAAATATTCTTGGTCGAATTTGAATCCATCCTTGCATATTACCATGTTGCATGCATGCATAATTACTTTTGTGGCATTGTTTTTGTGCAAGTTGTGATTAGATCTATGTTTGTCTTTGTTAGATTGTTCGGAGTGTGTTAAGGAGTACTATTGCGTAGAGTGCTGCTCGGATCAAGGCAAGTTACATCTCTTGTTCATATATTGTCCCAATTTTGAGTACTATGCATGTTCTCATCTTCAAAATAGTAGTATGCATGTGTAGGATGATTTTAGCAGAAGTACTTTGAAATATTTAAAAGTGTGATGTTGTTTTGTAGTATGCCGTAGCCTATACTTAGGATTTCCACTCCTATTAGGTTCTCCTGAATTTTCTAAGTGTATGCTTGTGCTATGTTATATATATATATATATATATGCAAATACCGATGGGGATTTGAAAGACAGAAATTTTTCTAAGTATAAGAGCTCTATGTATGAGCGCAAGTTTTTATTCTTAAATCTACTTCAAAATAAAACTAAGTTTTTCTCTAGGCTGAGTGGTATGTCGGGAACGACTCTAATGGGAAGTATCTTGGATTGGCTATGCTTGTGCCTAGGGACAAGTATCTTGGATTGGCTCTGCTTGTGTCCTCCACCGCCCAGGATCAAAGAAGTCTGCCATGTTTCAGAATTCAGAAGCTTCCAGTGCAACCAAAATACATATAGGCTCTATCTTGGCCTAGTACTTAGTGGGAAACCTCACCTGAGTACCACTGTTTTGGTTCGCATGGAACCAGAAAAGGTAGAGGGGATACTAAGGGAAAGCCTCGCCATGGTCTTGTCCGTAAAAGGACTTGATCGTGGATTGTGGGTAAAGTGCACAAACTCTTAAGAGTATTGCAATCTGATCGGTCAGCCGAGTTCACGGAAAAGAACACTTTGAGCATCTGAAGGATGGACCCTCTGAAGGATTTCCTCTTTCATTTTCTAAGGAACTATTTTAAAACTCTACGGTTGTGGAATCGTCCATAGATGGGTTTTTGGGTTGCATGGTGGACTCCATGTGTTTAGGTTGAGGGATGGTAGCCTGGTGGAATCCAGTGCGAGCCACTCGACCCTATACTACTTAAGCAAATGTTTTCAAAGTAGGGTAAAACTCTTCCTCTTTTCTTCTTACTTAGGGAAAATTGGCTTTATACAAATGAACCCAAAGGCTACTCCTAGCCTTACATGTAGTGTTAGTCTTATTCTTTCTTTGGTTTAATTTGCCAATACATTCAAAGTATTGACCCAACTTGTTGGCTGCATGTTTTATGTGCAGAATCCAAAGATTGAAAGGTGCGTATGGATCGCGGGTCTTCACTCAACTAGCCTGAGACGTTGATGGACTCAAGTTTTATTAGTTTCCGCTGTTGTATTGAGCTAGCTATAAGCTATGCAAGTTGTAATAAATATACTCTGGATTATTCGTGTAATAATGACTTGTGTTTTATATGATATTCATCGATTGTGAAGTGCTAGCTATTGATCCAGGGACTAGCATGTTAATCACAGGGAACTAGGATCTTTACCGATCCAAGGTCATTATAGATTTGTACTATGACTTGTGTTAATAATCCAACACTTGAATTCATATTGATGTATTTCGGCACTTTGGATCATTATCATCTCAGTTTTGGTGGATTGCTGTATAACTTGCTGTATGGTGTATTTATAATTGATATATAATCATTGTATAACTACTGTATAAGTGGGAAAAAACACTCGAACAATTAGTGGTGCACCATTTGGGTGTTTAGTGGTGATATCAGTGGCGCACCTCTACCCGGTGTGTTGCTGACAATGTCAGTGGCCCACACAGACAACATGTGCCACTAAAGGAAGAAACATCAATGGCATGCAGGCGCATGCGCCACTGACATTATCCATGGCGCACGGCAGGACAATACGCCACGGATTCCAGGACTATCTGTGGCGCACCGGCGCGTGCGCTACTGACAAATTTTATCAGTGGCGTAATATCCGTGGTGCACCCCCGTGTGCCACTGACCATGTTTTCCATGCGCCACTAGTAGCAGTTTTTCTACTAGTGTATATGGGTTTGTGGGAGGGCAAATCTGTCCAAAAAATAATTGGACAATGGAAACACCCCTTCCTTTATTATTAGGTATAGATATAGATATAGATTTACTAATTGGAAGCACTGTACGAGACTCCAAGTTAATTCTTACACAAAAGAGATTTAGGTCCATCAGATATACCGCTGAGCCATTAATAGTCGTTAGATGAAATAGGTTTACCCACACTTATAAGTCCTCGCGATAATTCCCATCTGAAAAAACCAATTCTTTCGTTTGCCTCCTTGCGCTCCGCCGCTGCCACGGTTACGGTTGGCCACGCCCCCAGGCAACAAACTCACAAGTTCATTTGATTGTTGTTGCTACAGGTAATTGCAAAATGAATAATTATATTAGGAATATAATTACATAAATAAAGAAAAGAAATTCTTTATTTGAATATACACATATTACACTATCTTTAAAAATTAATAAAAAGAATAAAGTAAAAGCCTAAACTAGTCTTCTAATCTTCTCATCTTTTCCTTATATTGTTTTGTACCTGCAAGATTAACCAAGAAAACAAAAGATTTATATTAGTATTTTGCTCTCAGTATAACAATGTAATGCACTGTTTTGTCAAATCATTGCGCTAAGAGGATAAAGGGGAAAGTTTCATCAATTGTAGCATATGCTGGTATTATCATATAAGCCTCAGTACAACCTCATTGAAAATAAAATAAAGCGGAAAGTTCACCGTAGTAGGTAAAGGAAATAGATTAGAACCAGAGAAGTTACTTGAGCCGATCCACAATAGCACCCGAAGAAAGAACACATCACACCCATCACTGGATGTGTGTGTGCTATCATCACACATCATCCGTAAGAGAGAGATAAAAACACAACCATAGCAATAGAGAGAACTCTCTGCTGAAAACTTTCCACAACACCAAGAATAGCAAGAAGCACCATGATTCCACCACTGACTTTTCACCAAATCACCAAAAAATCCACCAAAATTCAGTTGGCAATAAAACAACCATGGTCACGTAAGGATGGGGTGGATCAGGTGTTGGGCAAGGTCAAGCCAGGAGCTAGAGCAAGGAGAGCAGGCCAAGGAACTTGTAGGAAGGAGCTAGACAAGATCACAGCCAAGAACAAGTTCACCACATCATCATCAGCATAGAACTTGTCTACAATACACAACAAGTTCATTCTCAAATCATACCTAGCAACTTTAGCACATGTTCTTCTTTCAGGGAGAGAAAGGCCTCGGTCTTTTGCATCCAAGGCCAAGGACTACTTTCAGAGAATAACTGGTAAATCATTTACTTTGGATGAATCAAACACCAGAATTCCAACTATTTAAGCCCATCAAGTTATATATGTTAAAGGCTACCACTGTGTACCATCTAAATGGAGGCTTCATAGAGGCATACATCTAACAGCAATTATATTTCCTTTTAGTCAAGGCAAAGATAATCATTTTCCTAGAATCAATACTAGGAATCATTTATAAATCAAGTCACATACTGGAATCTCTAATGCTAGGAGCTCACTTCTAGTTAGAAAACATCCTTATTCTTCACAAAACTATAACTAGTATTGCAAGGAAAGTCTACAAGGGATATTTATTATGGCAACCATTAGGTAATTCCACTAAAGTAGATCAAGAGCCCAATTACAGGGATAATTTCCTTACCAAAACTACAACAACAACTAGATTCCAACATTGTCTTATAGAGGACATACCCAAATATATTTAGTAATTAATGTTGCTTAACCAAAGCACAACTACGACCTAAATCACAATATCTAATTAATCCTATAAAGTAATACCAGGCCAAGTACAAGTTCTAATAACCACAATGTTCTAGTATATCTTCACAACATCTCAAAGTAGGTGATAAAAGCTTACAACCAACATAGTTTTATTTGTAGCAAAGTACTAGTAATGGTTCAAAGCAACCAACACATGCCTCATAAGTATAGCCAAACAATTCATCAGTCAAGCCATTTAGACCATGAAGAGGAGGGTATCTAAATTACACAAGTTACTACAACCTCTAAGCAAATCCAGGGAGGGGAAGAACCCTAATTGGGATTTGACCACTAGGAGAGACAGAGGAGCTATGATATTAGAGAGAGGGGAGAGAGGATATTACCCGGTGGTCATCGCTAACCAAGAAGAGGACGCAGATCGACGACAACTACGGCACGACGACATGGTGGGTGCGGAAGCACCTGCACTACGCCAGTAGCTGCAGAGGCGCGTGAGTGGTGGCGTTGGCGACCAGCACGTTGCCATACCACCAGAACATTACCGCATAGCCACTAGAGCACGACACAACAAGGAGGGCCAAAACCCTAGTCACAATTGCGAGGTCAACGCGGCCAGACGAGAGCACCCACAACAAATCAAAGTGGACCAGTCGATGCAGCGATGCGTACTTGGTCCACAAGCATGGCACCGACGTTCACCGGGATCAATCTACGATGGCGGCGTCGCCACATCGCCACTAGAGAGAGGAGATGATCGCGAGGTGAGAGAGTGAGTGAGGTTAGGATTGGGCCAGTGACTGGGTGGGGTTGAACCCAACCTAGTGGGCCAGATGGGACAAATAGGCCGGGCCGAGCTAGCCCATAGGTCTTGTCCAGATAAATAAAGACGGAGTAAGTTTTAAAGAAAATTATAAATTCCAAACTTACCCCTGGAAATATTTAGAATCTAGAAAAATATAAAAAAATCAGAAAAATACATGTGATATCTCCAAATAATCACAAAATCATAGGTTATTCAAGAAAATATTAAATTGTCTCTTGAAATAATAAAACTTGAGTATAATATTTAAAGGCAATAATTCCTTTGTGGAATTTTATAAAAAAAATTCTACTTAAAACTAAATAAAATTCATTTTAAGATCTTGAGTAAGTGGGAAAATACTAAGTGGCCTAGGGTACCAAGGGTTTTTGATCGGGTACCTAGGGTTTTCGTCCCGAGGGCATCTTATAGGCGGAAGGAGAGGCCGAGGGGGTGCTAGGGTCGGCCAAACCACCCCCTGGCGCGGGCCAGGCCTGGCCGCACGGCCAGGTGGTGTGGCCGGCCCCCAGCCCTTCTCCGTCTCGTATTCTGGCATCTGATGACTTCCAGAAAAAATAGGCACTTTGGCTTTTGTCCCGTCCAATTCTGAGAATATTCATTTTCTGACTTTCCTGGAACCAAAAACTGGAGAAAACAGGCAGCTGGCACTGTGGCTCTTGTCAATAGGTTAGTCCAAGAAATCATATGAAAAGTACTCCGAAGTGTGGACAAAACAAAATAAAGTGGATAAAACCAAGCATGGAACATCAAAAATTATAGATACATTTGCAATGTTTCAACGAGTGAAAGTTTGGAAAGATTCAAGTTCTTGCTAAGAATATGCATGCCTAGAAATGTGACCGTATTTCAAAAACAACCAAAGAGACTATGGCTCATCGTGTTTTGAAATTTTGCGTGCGTTTTGAAATTAACTTCACATCTTGCGAAAATCTGTTCACTGGACCCACCAAGCAGTCAATGTATCGAGAACGAGCGAGAGTTTGGAATGATTCAACTTATTTCAAGAATATGCATGCCTAGAAATTGGACCGTGTTTTGAAAACAATCAAAGATGCTATGACTCACTGTTTTTCGGAATTTTGGTTGTGTTTCGAAATTAACTTCACACCTTGCAAAAATCTGTTTAGTGGACCCACCACCAGGCAGTCAATGTAAGGAGACGAGTGAGAGTTTGGAAAGATTCAACTTCTTGCTAAGAATATGCGTGCCTAGAAATTTAACCGTGTTTTCAAAACAAACAAATAGACTATGACTCGCCGTGTTTTGAAATTTTCGTTATGTTTCGAAATTAACTTCACAACTTGCGATAATATTTTCAGTGGACCCACCAGGCAGTCAATGTATCGAGAACGAGTGAGACTAGTTTGGAAAGATTCAACTTCTTTCTAAGAATATGCATGCCTCGAAAGTTTGACCATGTTTTGAAAACAATCAAAGAGACTATGACTCACCATGTTTTGAAAGTTTGGCTATGTTTCGAAATTAACATCACACCTTGCGATAATATGTTCAGTGGACCTACCAGTCTGTCAATGTATCGAGAACGACTAAGAGTTGTTTGGCAAGATGCAACTTATTGCTAAGAATATGCATGCCTCGAAAGTTTGACCGTGTTTTGAAAACAATCAAAGAGACTATGACTCACCGTGTTTTGAAAGTTTGGCTGTGTTTCGAAATTAACTTCACACCTTGCGATAATCTGTGCAGTGGTCTGATCAGGCAGTCAATGTATCGAGAACGAGTGAGAGTTTGGAATGATTCAACTTATTTCTAAGAATATGCATGCCTAGAAATTTCACCGTGTTTTGAAAACAATCAATGTGGCTATGGCACACCGCGTTTTGAAATTTTGCGTGCATTCCAAAATTAACTCCACACCTTGCGAAAATCTATTCACTGGACCCACTACTAGGAAGTCAATGTATCGAGACAAGTGACAGTTTGGAAAGATTCAACTTCTTGCTAAGAATATGCATGTCTAGAAATTTGACCATGTTTTGAAAACAATCAAAGTGCTTATGGCTCACCGCGTTTTGAAATTTTGCATGCGTTTAGAAATTAACTTCACACCTTGCGAAAATCTATTTACTGGATCCACCAGGCAGTCAATGTATCGAGAACGAGTGAGAGTTTGGAATGGTTCAACTTATTGCTAAGAATATGCATGCCTAGAAATTTAACCGTGTTTTGAAAACAATAAAAGAGGCTATGACTCACCGTGTTTCGAAATTTTGGCTGTGTTTCAAAATTAACTTCATACCTTGCGAAAACCTGTCCAGTGGACCCACTAGGCAGTCAATGTATCAAGAATGAGTGAGAGTTTGGCAAGATTCAACTTCTTGCTAAGAATATGCATGCCTAGAAATTTGACCGTGTTTTGAAAACAAACAAAGAGACCATGACTCTCCATGTTTTGAAATTTTGGCGGTGTTTCAAAATTAACTTCACTCCTTGCGATAATCTTTTCAGTGGACCCACCAGGCAGTCAATGTATCGAGAACGAGTAAGAGTTGTTTGGCAACATTCAACTTCTTGCTAAGAACATGCATGCCTCAAAAGATTAACCGTGTTTTGAAAACAATCAAAGAGACTATGACTCACTGTTTTTTTGAAAGTTTGGTTGTGTGTCGAAATTAACTTCACACCTTGCGATAATCTATTCACTGGACCCTCCATGAAGTCAATGTATCAAGAACGAGTGGCAGTTTGGAATGATCCAACTTATTGTTAAGAATATGCATGCCTAGAAATTTGACCGTGTTTTGAAAACAATCAAAGAGGCCATGACTCACCGTCTTTCGAAATTTTTGCTATGTTTCGAAATTAACTTCAAACCTTGCGAAAATTTCTCCAGTGGACCCACCAGGCAGTCAATGTATCAAGAACGAGTGAGATTTTGGGAGGATTCAACTTCTTGCTAAGAATATGCAGGCCTTGAAATTTGACTGTGTTTTGAAAATAATCAAAAAGACTATGACTCAGCGTGTTTTGAAATTTTGCCCGTGTTTCGAAATTAACTTCACATCTTGCAACAATCTGTTTAGTGTACCCACCACTAGGCAGTCAATGTATGGAGACGAGTGAGAGTTTGGAAAGATTCAACTTATTGCTAAGAATATGCATGCCTAGAAATTTGACCGTGTTTTGAAAACAATCAAAGCGGCCATGGCTCATCGTGTTTTTAAATTTTGTGTGCGTTTCGAAATTAACTTCACACCTTGCAAAAATCTATTCACTGGACCCAGCCGGCTGTCAATGTATCGAGAACGACTAAGAGTTGGTTGGCAAGATTCAACTACTTGCTAAGAATATGCATGCGTCAAAAGTTTGACCATGTTTTGAAAACAATCAAAGACACTATGACTCACAGTGTTTTGAAAGTTTGGCCGTGTTTCGAAATTATCTTCACACCTTGTGATAATCTATGCAGTGGTCCTACCAGGCAGTCAATTTATCGAGAACGAGTGAGAGCTCGGAATGATTCAACTTATTTCTAAGAATATGCATGCCTAAAAATTTGACTGTGTTTTCAAAACAATAAAAGAGGCTATGACTCAGCGTGTTTTGAAATTTTGGCTGTGTTTCAAAATTAACTTCATACCTTGCGAAAATCTATCTAGTGGACCCACTAGGCAGTCAATGTCTAAAGAACGAGTGAGAGTTTGGCAAGATTCAACTTCTTGATAAGAATATGCATGCCTAGAAGTTTGACCGTGTTTTGAAAACAAACAAAGAGACCATGACTCTCCATGTTTTGAAATTTTGGCGGTGTTTCGAAATTAACTTCACCCCTTGCGATAATCTTTTTAGTGGACCCACTAGGCAGTCAATGTATCGAGAACGAGTAAGAGTTGTTTGGCAAGATTCAACTGCTTGCTAAGAATATGCATGCCTCAAAAGATTAACCGTGTATTGAAAACAATCAAAGTGACTATGACTCACCGTTTTTTTGAAAGTTTGGTTGTGTTTCGAAATTAACATCACACCTTGCGATAATCTGTTCAGTTGATCTACCAGGCAGTCAATGTATCGAGAACGAGTGAGAGTTTGGAATGATTCAACTTATTGCTAAGAATATGCATGCCTAGAAATTTAACCGTGCTTTGAAAAAAATCAGAGTGGCTATGGCTCACCGCGTTTTGAAATTTTGTGTGCGTTTCGAAATTAACTTCACACCTTGCGAAAATCTGTTCACTGGACCCACCAGGTTGTCAATGTATTCAGAACGAGTGAGAGTTTGGAATGATTCAACTTATTGCTAAAATATGCATGCCTAGAAATTTGACCGTGTTTTCAAAACAATAAAAGAGGCTATGACTCACCGTGTTTCAAAATTTTGGCCGTGTTTCGAAATTAACTTCAAAACCTTGCGAAAATCTGTTTAGTGGACCCACCACCAGGTAGTTAATGTATCGAGAACGAGTGAGAGTTTGAAAAGATTCAACTTCTTGCTAAGAATATGCATGCTTAGAAATTTGACTGTGTTTTGAAAATAATCAAAAAGACTATGACTCACCGTGTTTTGAAATTTTGCCCATGTTTCGAAATTAACTTCAAACCTTGCAACAATTTGTTCAGTGTACCGACCACCAGGCAGTCAATGTATGGAGACGAGTGAGATTTGGAAAGATTAAACTTCTTGCTAAGAATATGCATGCCTAGAAATTTTATCGTGTTTTGAAAAAAAACAAAGAGACTATGACTCACCGTGTATTGAAATTTTGGCTGTGTTTCGAAATTTACTTCACACCTTGTGATAATATTTTTAGTGGACCCACCAGGCAGTCAATGTATCCAGAACGACTGAGTGTTGTTTGGCAAGATTCAACTTTTTGCTAAGAATATGCATGCCTCGAAAGTTTGACCATGTTTTGAAGACAATCAAAGAGACTATGACTCACCGTGTTTTGAAAGTTTGGCTATGTTTCGAAATTAACTTCACACCTTGCGATAATCTGTGCAGTGGTCCTACTAGGCAGTCAATGTATCGAGAACGAGTGAGAGTATGGAATGATTCAACTTATTGCTAAGAATATGCATGCCTAGAAATTTGGCCGTGTTTTGAAAATAATCAAAGTGCCTATGGCTCCCCGCGTTTTGACATTTTGTGTGTGTTTCGAAATTAACTTCACACCTTGCGAAAATCTGTTCACTGGACCCACTAGGGAGTCAATGTAACGAGAATGAGTGAGAGTTTGGAATGATTCAACTTATTGCTAAGAATATGCATGCCTAGAAATTTGACTTTGTTTTGAAAACAATCAAAGTGGTTATGGCTCACCGCGTTTTGAAATTTTGCGTGCGTTTTGAAATTAACTTCACACCTTGCGAAAATCTATTCACTAGACCCACCAGGCAGTCAATGTATCGATAACGAGTGAGAGTTTGGAATGATTCAACTTATTGCTAATAATATGCATGCCTAGATATTTGACCGTGTTTTGAAAACAATAAAAGAGGCTATGCCTCACCGTGTTTTGCAATTTTGGTTGTGTTTCGAAATTAACTTCATACCTTGCGAAAATCTATCCAGTGGAACCACTAGGTAGTCAATGTATCAAGAACGAGTGAGAGTTTGGCAAGATTTAACTTCTTGCTAAGAATATGCATGTCTAAAAATTTGACCGTGTTTTGAAAACAAACAAAGAGACCATGACTTCCCATGTTTTAAAATTTTGGCGGTGTTTCGTAATTAACTTCACCCCTTGCGATAATCTTTTCAGTGTACCCACCAGGCCGTCAATGTATCGAGAACAAGTAAGAGTTGTTTGGCAAGATTCAACTTCTTGCTAAGAATATGCATGCCTCAAATGATTAACCGTGTTTTGTAAACAATCAAATAGACTATGACTCACTGTTTTTTTTGAAAGTTTGGTTGTGTTTCGAAATTAACTTCACGCCTTGCGATAATCTGTTCAGTGGACCTACCAGGCAGTCAATGTATCGAGAACAAGTGAGAGTTTGGAATGATTCAACTTATTGCTAAGAATATGCATGCCTAGAAATTTGACCGTGTTTTGAAAACAATCAAAGTGGCTATGGCTCACCATGTTTTGAAAATTTGTGTGCGTTTCAAAATTAACTTCACACCTTGCGAAAATCTGTTCACTGGACCCACCAGGCTGTCAATGTATCGAGAAAGAGTGAGAGTTTGGAATGATTCAACTTATTGTTGAGAATATGCATGCCTAGAAATTTGACTGTGTTTTCAAAACAATCAAAGAGGCTATGACTCACCGTGTTTTGAAATTTTGGCCGTGTTTCAAAATTAACTTCCCACCTTGCGAAATTCTATTTAGTGGACGCACCAGGAAGTCAATGTATCAACAACGAGTGAGAGTTTGGCAAGATTCAACTTCATGCTAAGAATATGCATGCCTAGAAATTTGACCGTGTTTTGAAAACAATTCTAGAGAGAAAAATGGATTCGTAAACAACCTCACAAATATCAAAATATAAAAAGCAACACAAAGAGCCTCACAATTTTCAAAATATAAAATGGAAGAGAGAGGAGAGAGGGAAAATAAATTTTCTATTTCTTGTGGGTAATCCACAAGCTTGAGGTGCACCTTAATGCTGATGTAGTCGCAGGTGCCTCGCCGGTGAGCAGCGATGGGACCAAGGCTAGCTAGGGCTATGATTCTGATGTTTGCGTGTCTACTAGATTCTTCTGGCATATATAGACCGATGTTTCACGCTTGCTTGATTTTGTAGGCGACGCATCCTTTTTGACGTGCCGTGGTGACGGCCAGGGGATACGGAAGAGCACGTGGCACGTTGGGCGCAGTTGAGCTTTCAAATCAATGTGACATTAAATAATTTCAAATCAATGCCCCAGAAATGCCACGCAAGGAGATGATTTACATGGACTGTACAAAGGTTATTTTTTATCCATGGACTTTGATATTTACTACTAATCCGTATTTCACTGATAATGGTTGATATTGGTAATTAAAGAATACATGCGGGTTCCCAAGCGTCTTCCTTTTAGTATTAATTACCTAAATTCACGTGAGTAATTAATGTTGGTTCCTATGTATTGGCACCCTTTTTTCCTCGAACGCATGCAGAAATTAAGGGGAGGAAGTAATTTCACCTTCCTCGATAATACAAGAGGTTTTATTGTGTCGCAATGGAAGATGAAATGACAAACGAAGTGCTTATGCTAGTACTAGATCATGAACACCATTCCAATTTGGACTTGATAATACTAATATTCAATCTCCAAACATTATTACAGACTTGAAGTAGAGGTGAAATTAAACAAAATTAATCCTAAGACTTCTTAGTCTTCTTGGACCTGGATCCTTTCGATGTCACCTTCGTGTTGGCGTCGTCCTTCCGCTTCCCATGGCATCCCCCAGCACTCGCCGTCTTCTTCTTCTTCAAGCCTCCCGCCTTCTTCTCCTTCCTCTTCTCATTGCGGATGAAGGCGGGATCGAGTGCACTCTTCTTGGAGACGAAGTCGAGAAATGGCCAGAAATCTTCCGACCCCTGATCCTCCTGCTCGTGCTCCCTCTTCTTTTTGCCGATGGAGGATGGATCGAGAGAAGTATTCTTGAAGACATCGTCTCCTTCATAGATGAAATACCAAGGATCATCCTCCTCCTCCTCTTTGCTCTCTGCCGGCCGTGTCCCCTCCATCAGATGACGGTAAGCAGGGTCCTAGTCAGAAAAATTACCTTCCGGTGTGCCGGAATAGTACGGCCCGTCAACAGACTCCCCGCATCACCATGGTAGGGACTGATATCCCTGTTCGCCCGTGCGTTGGACTCGTCAATGGAGGTGCACTGATCGGAGCAACTGCACGACATTTTTGTGTGTCTGGTGGCTTGGCCGGCCTAAAGGGAGAGGGAGAGACAGAGAGAGTTCTTCGTTGTGTGCGTCGTGCCTGGATGGGAGAGGTGGTCATTGTTGATGGCCCCTTAAAAGGCTTGCTCGGGACATCCAGGAGTTGCCACGTGCCATAGGAGCAGCTTGGCAGTTCCCTTCCATCGTTTTTTATAATCCCTTAAATCGTTATTTTTTACAAAAGTTCCCTTCCATCGTTGAAACATGATCAAACGGTTGGTACTCTTGCACCCTGAGAACATCAGCAGCAAGGATATTGCAAGTACCACCACATGTTGGGGAGGTTTTTGCACATAGCAACAACCATAGACCTTTTTTGTGCAAAGTACAGACATTTTCTGCAATCGTTGTACATAATACTTAACCAATCATTGAATGTTTCTTATTTTTTTAGGAAATGTTTCATAGTTAATTATATAATACAGTACTAACATATAATTTTTATCTAAATTAATAACAGGTAAAGCTCAAAACATAAGTATAATTTGAGCCACATCCATAAAGTATCTGGTGTATTTTTGGTTCTTGTAAGTTGTATCATTTAGAAATCAACCTTAGGTACATAATTTCCGATTAGTAGTTGTATAATTCTCTAGAGAAATGATACATAGATTCTATAATGATGGAAAGTGTGTTTTGAGGTTTTTGCATAGGGTTCATTGTGCTAAAGACTATCAATAGAATCTTCTAAATGTTAAGAGTGGAAGGAAAATCCTTCGGTAAGCAATGTTGGGATTTCCAATCTTCATCCAACAGTTAAAGTTCAAAGTTATTCGTACACTATATACTAGGTATGATAAGATAATTAAATGTATAACATGTCATTAGAATCTTTGTGGTTTTTGCATAGCGTTCATTATGATAAGGACTATCGATAGAATCTTCTAAGTGCTAGAATGGAAAAAAGATCCAAGAGTTAACATTGTTGGGATTTGCTAGTCTTGATTCAATTTTCATTGTTCAAAGTTACTTGTACATTATATAGTGGCAATATTTGCAAGAAGTCACACGCTACTTCCTAATAGTAAAAGGCACGTGCCACGCTCGTATATACTGTATGAAATGTAACTTAATGAACATTAAGTTGTTATTAACCAATAGTCTTGACAGAGAAAAAAGGCATACATTAAGTATTTTTATAATAACTATCTACACATATTGAGAATATAACCTACTATGCTATGAACTTTTTTTTGTAGGGAGGGGGGGTGACATGATGGTTCAAGAACATGGTGGAGTTTTCTCTAGTTACAAATCCTTCAACACGAATCCAGCTGCTATGAACCATTGGATCTAACAGACCAACAATCAGGATTGGTGCTATGGATCCAATTCAAAACTGCTCCATTATAGTAGTATAGATAATTCGAAAACATTGGCGATGATGCTATATGTGCATGAGCGAACAACTTTCGGATAATCTCAAGGAAAAATAAGGACGCATGTATCAATGAGCGTGAATGGACAATAAGAGTTGTGAGGACAGGTTACTTATGGGGCCTAGCAACCCCACATTTCTTCTTATTTTTAATGAGCTTACCTCGTGGGTGGCTTTGATCTCGTTGCTCAGGCGCACTAAATTATTCACGTTAGCGGAATAGTGGGTTCCCAAAATTTCCTTTTAAACATAAGTTTGAACACTCCCAGCCATAGTGATTCAAAATTTATCAATAAAGGGGTTTATTTATTAGGTGGCCGAGTGGTTGACACCACACGTCATTGTCATGTACTTCCTCCATTCAGAAATATAAGAAGTTTTAGCTTTGTGAATGGAATGTATCTAGACGCCATTTAGTGTATAGGTGCATAGATGTTCGGAGTGAACCTTTACATTATAAGGCGTCTAGATACATTTATTTCACAAAGCTAAAACGTCTTATATTTCAGAACAGATAGAGTAGACATGATTTTTTCTAGGAAGGGCAAACACTAATGAATGCTTATAGGAAGGCTAGGAAATTGGAAATTGTCTTCCATTGATAAACCTTCGCGCTCCTCTTCCTAGAGTCAGATTTTAGCAATTCAATACAAAAAGGTTGTTGGACATGCTCCAAGGCCCAATATTTTTTATTTTTAAATAAGAAAAATAGTGATTAGCTCAAATAATTAATTGCGGTCTATGTATGTTGTACTACTGTACTTCATAGAATTTGCTATGTGTGCATGACCGAACAACTTTTAGAAAACCTGAAGGAAAGCATGGCCGCATTAATGAATGAGCATGAAGTAAGGCTGGCAATGGGTAGGGTGTGAGTAGGATAGAACAATATCATACCCACTCCCGTTTAGTCAATGAGTAGAAAATTTTACCCATACCCGTACTCGCGGGTATAAAACTTTACCCATGCCCGTACCCATGAAAAATATCGAAGTTTAGAAGCCAGAGTATCATACTCTTCCCTAGGTTGCTTGGCCCCATAGGTTGTAAGTCTACAGGTAAGTTTTACTACTATGTTAGTTAAAATGGGTAGGGTATGTGTCTATCTACTCGTGCCCGTACCCATGACTTAACGGGCTAGATTATTCACGTTAGCGAAATAGTGGGTTCCCATATTTTTGTTTAGAATAGAAGTATGAACATTGCCAACCATAGTGATTGAAAAGTTATCAATAAAGGGCGCTTTATTTTTTTAAAGCTCAGGGCGCTTTATTATGACACTCGATTCCCCATACCACCGGCCTACCATTCTACTAATATTAGTTGGACTATGGATAAAAAAATTCACTCGAGTTGGTTGGGGCTTTAATCATAATTTTCGTGCTAACTACCTGTCTTGGTGACAACATCTTCATACACATCATCGTTCATGAATAGATATAATAAGGAAATATATCAATGCGATAGTATTTTAGTGCCTACCAAAGTAATACTTCAGTTTTCTCTCTTCTAAGTTTCTTCAAAAAGGGGTCTGACCACTTTCTCAATTATTTTGAAAAATATAGTTTTGGAGAATACTTCAGTTAAGACCCCAATTATTTGTTGGAAGAAAACACTAAAAGGTATTCAATAGTTCAGTTTATTTCAGAAAACAAAATGTTTTCTAAATAATTTAAAAATACTTTGATGCCAAACTCGTCCTTAATATCTGAACCGAGCTAATCTAGGCCATGGATGATCAATATTTAGATGCCAAATGGCCAAATGGGCCCTTAATTTCTAAACCGAGGCAGTATGGGCCATGGATGATCACCGATGTGCCTGTTGGCCTTTGATTCCAGGGAGTACGGCTTACCAATTTACTACTACTTGGACTATACATAAATCTGAATATAGTCGAGCGGGAAAATCTGCCGCTATCCAATGTTTCAAACATCTTGGAATCCCCCTTCTACCCCTAGTGAAGTCGGTTCGTTGGGGCTTCAATCGGAAATTCCCCGTTCAGTACCTCTATACCCCACACCCCTACCACCGACCCCCTCACCCACACACAATCCTCGCCCCCAGCTGCGCTAGCCCTGTGGAAAACCCTAGATCTACCTTCAGCACCTTAGATCTGATTCACCATCGTCGCCGTGCACTGCACCAGATCTGCTTCACCGACCTACTCTCTTGGCACGCCGAACACATTCCCATCGCTAGGAATCTGCTTCTTCACCGATGTCGATCAGCGCTCGGAGGAACCCTTGTTCTGCTTCACCTTCGCCCACAAGCACCACAACCGCAACCCTCGACAACCTCGACGTCACCACCCAGGATTCGCAATATGCCTAAACACCGTCGTGACCGAGGTAACCATATCTCCTTGGAGTTTGGTAAGATAAATATGTAGCAGTTAACTGTATTTTGCATTGGTGCTACTTTTATAGTAACTTAAAAGTATTATACTTGTTACCCGTATCTTCGTAAATAATTTTTTGTAGTCAGGTTTAGCCATAAGGCATTCAAGTGCGATTTCGTATTTCATGGTGAAATATGAGTCAGCCAACGGTTAACACATTTGTTTCCATTATCTACTTTAGTAAGTGCCCATATGTGATGCGGTTATAATTTCTCTCTGGCTTGGCGTAGGCTATGGCACTAATTGTTATTTCTTGCTTGATGCTTTTGTCCTATGTATACAGTACGCGTTTACATTAGTTATGCTGCTTCCACTAAGATGTATGTTTCATTTGCTTCTGCTTACCCCACCATTCCTAACCGTTTGCTGTTGTTACGCAATGAACATGTGTAGTTTACACTAGAAATCACAGAATGAATGGCCCCTATAATCTCGTAAGTATCTATTGCTTTTGTATCACTTCATGCTAACATCTGTGAGACTAGAACCTTTTTGTGTTGACTATTCGCTGCACGATTATGCAGAGGACCGACACTGAATTATAGAGACTACCAGTCTAATTACTTGATGCAGCGGACATCGTTGATGAACATACCTGTAACCAGATCAGCAACGCTGAGACTCTACATAGAGCTACTGTAAGGACGCCCCCTTTTCTAAAGGTTTAAGTCCCTTGGTGTCATGCCATTTACTCTAGTTGAGTTTTTATTTTTGTTGGAGGCACTAGGGTGATTATCAAGGCCAGAAATGCAATGGAATCCAATATAAAGAACTGCCTACTTCAAATCTCACTTTGGTATCTACACGTGTATGGCTATTTTAATACGAGGTAGAATATAGGATACTTTGTCTTTGGCTAGACAATCAAAAAATTTAAACATTCTAACTGTTCGATAGATTGTTTGACCATTTCTCTAAAATGATTTTTCTATTCTATTAGAGGCACCCGTCTGCATGAGTTCCTTGTGTCGAGTGCTTACATCGCTATAATAGACCAAATAATCTTTTGAAAATCTTTGAGAATGAACATAGTAGTTTTGTTTCTTTGTATGATGGTGTAACTTCTTTTATCTTAGTTTCAACCTTCATCAAGTAGACCAGTCATTTCACAAGGCAAAAATGATAGTTGCACACTATCTAATCCCTCTATCAAGTCAACTGTTCCAGTTATTCCAGAAGAAAGAGATGTACGATGCCCTGCCGTTACTAATTGCTTTCTTCCTTTTAGCAAAAGGACATATTTGAAATTCGTTGGTTTTTGTTTTCCTTGGTAATTATGTTATACGAAGTTTCTTTTTGTTTTAGGTTGCAAATATAAATATGAAAGCAGAACATAAAATAACTACCTCAAGTGTAGATCTCTTTGGACAGAGTAGCCGTGATAGTGCATATTGTTCATGTAGGTACACAATCTCGACTGCTCCATACATTCCAGCAGAAAGAGGTTTTGGTGCTGCACTCCAAGATGCAGTTGATGTAGTTGGACAGGAAGCCAATAGAAGAGATGCAGTAGTCTCCATAGCAAGGAAGGAGTTATTTGAGTTAAAAAACAGGCAAGCTTTGGTGGAGAATCTACTTAATAATATCCTCAACAAGTCTCGTGGTAATCTCGCTGTTACATGTGAGGCGGCGCGAGCTCCCTAAAAGGAACATTTTTGAAACTGAGATTATATTATTTATCAGTTGTGTTGTACTCCGATGATATTTTACGAGCTACGGAATTTTTCAGGACTGTACTAATTTACTTATTTTCCAGTTATATGTTTTTTTCCATAGTTCCAGAATTTACTTAGCATTTTAGAGAACTTGTGTTCTTTATTTATCCATGTTTATGTCCTGGCAATGGATCTAAGTTAGATAGGCTTAAATAGTAGTAGGCCCACAATGTTTTATCAATCCTTGATGGGCCACCAATCAACAGTGACGGGCCTACACCGAGTAAAGGCTAGAATAGTGAAAGGCCGGAACAGTGAAAGGCCGGAACAATAAAGGCCAGAACAGGAAAGGCCGGAACAGGGAAAGGCTGGAACAGTGAAAGGCCAGAACAGTGACAGGCCGGAAAAAGTGAAAGGCTGGAACAGTGAAAGGCCACAACAGTGAAAGGCCGGAATAGTGAAAGGCCGGAATAGTAACAGACCAGAAACAGTAACAAGGCCAGAACTTTAGCAGGCCAGAATCTTCAGCCCGTTTATAGGACTGAATAGTAGAAGGCCAAAACAGTGAATATCCAGAACAATAAAGGCCATAACTGTAGAGGGCCATGACGACCAATGATGGGTGCGAGAAAAGTGATAGGCCGACAGAAGGCCTTAACAGTAACGGGTGGACCTGGCCCAGGCTGAAAATGGGCCGCACAGTATTGGACCAAGGTGGGCCTTCTGTAGGCTAAAACAGTGTCGGGCCTGAAAGTTCACGGGCCGCGGATGTCTGCACTAGTGAGCCCATTTCAAACATTGTTGGTCGAAACAGTAACGGGCCTTAATCTTATTGGGCTTTCTTGATAGGAAAGCCCACTTAATTATGAGCCGGCCTTGGCTCGACCTGGCTTCTACCACGGTTTCCGTGGCTGTTAACGGCGGTAACCGGCCGTTAACGGCTAGTGCCATGTGGCATTTTGCATGACGTCAGCAGTCAACGCGGCTGGTGAACAGATCTACGATGGAACAAGTTTTTGTGGCTGAAGGGTGCGATCCGGGTCAGGAAAAAACCATGGTAGATTCTTTTGTGACGGGGCTTTTACCACGATGGGCATCTGCCGTAGAAGACGTTTTAGCCACGCAAAACGGGCTTTCAACCACAAAAATTGTCCGTTGTAAAAGCCAAATTTTCTTGTAGTGAATCCAACTACTCTGAACCATTGGATCTTATAGCCTAATGGTCGGGATTGGTGCTATGTATCCAATTCAAAATTGCTCAATAATAATAGTTAGAGATAATGGAGCAGTTTTGAATTGGATCCATAATACCAATCATGACCGTTGGGCTGTTAGATCCAATGGTTTAGAGCAACTGGATTCGTGTTGAATAGTACCTAAAGCAAAATCCACCATGTTCTAGAACCATCATGTCACCACCACCAAAATTTCATAGCACAGTAGGTTGTATTCTCAATATGTGTAGATATATTATTAATAGACTTAATGTATGCATTTTTCTCTAACAATACTATTGGTTAATAACAACTTAATTTTTGTTAAGTCACATTTCATATAGTATATACGTGTGTGGCACGTGCCTTTTACTAGTAGTGGTAAGATAAGAAAATAAAGACTATCAATATTATCTTCTTGATACTAAAATGGAAATAATGAAGATCGAATGTCTGACAATGTTGGGATTCGTGTCTTGATCCAACGGTCAATATTCAAAGTTATTCATACACTATAAAGTGCTAAGAAAAAAGAGAAACATGTGTTTTGACACCCTTGAATACAAAAATTGCTCTCACTGGTTCAGAATGTGTATTGGCCTATGGTGTATGAACATTCCTAGTTTCAACCCGAATAGCCAAGGTCATGACCATATTGACATCATATATAGTTTATGATACATTACCTACATTTGGTAGATTTGTGCATCTTCTTCAACAAGATCTCCTGAAAATGAGAAGTGCGTTGTTTTGTTTTGTTAATCAAGTACTAGTCTTACCATTACAACTATCTTATCACTATATGGTGTAAAAAAACATTGAATATTAATAGATGGATCAAGACTCACGAATCCCAACATTTCCACCGTTGGATCTTCGTTTCCATTCTAGCATCCAGAGGATTCTATTGATAATCTTCATCACAATGAAATGTTATGCAGAAACCTCAAAACACACTTCTCCATTAATCTAGAATCTTGTCCCTCATTTTCTATAGACCATGTTACCAAACTTTTGAAGCATTTGATTTTAGTGTCCTTTGTGCTAAATGTACGGACTTGGATGTACTTTTTTGTTTTTTTGAGGTCCTTGGTGTAACATGTACACATCCACTTACCATGTTAATTAATTGAAGAATCTCGCTCCCTCGAGACATACCTTAGTCAAAAAAGTACCACCACCCGGTTTTTAGAAAAAGTGGGGACCATATTTTTTATAATTGCCTAGTCTTAGGACATTTCAAGGTTCCCTAGACAACCATGCCCACTTAAATAACTTTATGTCGATTTAAAGAAAATAGGTCAAATTTGAACTATAAGTAACCGCGGTATATTCCTCTTGAATTTTCCTAATGTTGTTTGAAGGGACCCACGATGTCTATATATCAACTCTTAAGTTCCAGGACGGAGTACTAAACACTAGTAGTACCTGCATCCAAGTCTCAAGGCCTATTTTTTTGAAAAAGTCAAACTATGCAAAGTTTGACCAAGTTTGTAGAAAAATATATTAATATTTACAATATGAAATACATACCCTTTGATACATCATGAAACATATATTCACATGGTATCTACTAATATCATACAGTAGTTCTTGAAAAAAATTAGAAGTTTGGTCAATCTTTTCGGAGCTTGACTTATCAAAAAAATAAGCCTTAAGCTTTGGGATGGAGGTACTGATGTCTACGCACTTCTATTCTCGTAGACAGTTGTTGGGCCTCCAAGTGTAGAGATTCGTAGAACAGCAGCAAGTTTTCCCTTAAGTGGATCACCCAAGGTTTATCGAACTCAGGGAGGAAGTGGTCAAAGGTATTCCCTCTCAAGCAACCATGCAATCAAGATACAAGAAGTCTCTTGTGTCCCCAACACACCCAATACACTTGTCAGGTGTATAGGTGCACTAGTTCGGCGAAGAGATAGTGAAATACAAGTGGTATGGATAATTATAAGTGGTAACGATGATGGAAAATAGCTTGATGGCGTGGAAGAGACTAAAGGCAAACTGAAATAAAGATGAAAACAAGCAAACATGTAACATATCTAATTGCAAACGGTGTATCAATGTTTAGAAACAAGGCCTAGGGATCATACTTTTACTAGTGAACACTCTCATATAAATATATTCTTCTTTATGATACTACGCTGAACTACTCTCCGGTTGGACACTCTAATCGTTGGTAGGGCTATAACAGCACACCTCAAAGTTCATATTTCCCATCTAGATAACCCCACACTGTCACCTTGAGCACTAGATGGTTCAAACAAACACCACAATTTCATAAAGACATCCAACTCCAAATATAACTCATAACAAGTATTTGTAATCTCTAGCCTAAGTGCCACCATGGTGTGCACGCTATCACTTTCACACACATGGGGAGAGCAGATATCTATTAAAGCACTTGAGTAGCAAAGTAGATCTACTTGATTACAAAGCTCATGATCACAATATAATCATGCATAGAGAGAGATATGAACACATAGCTACCGGTAGAACCCTTATCCTCGAGGAAGATCTACTCCCTCATCATCATGGCAATCAGCAACGGCGATGCATATGGTGATGGAGATCGATGTAGATGGCGGTGAAGATGGTGAAGAGGTGGAGGCGGCGCCAGCGGTGGCGTGGAGGACTCCTTCCCCGCCCCGGGGATCACAGGGGGGCACCGCCCTTTAGACCCCTTCCTTCATGGCTTCTTGGGAGCCCTTCCCCATGGAGATGGGATCCATGTGGGAGGCAAAAACGTGGCTTTGGTGGCTGCAAATTCGTGGGTGGAGGTGTCTCCCACGAATTAGGTTTCCTCCCTCTATATAGTTTCTTGGATTCCCGTCACCCCATCTTAGGCTGCAGTAAATCGGGTCTATCAGGCCCATCTGGACTCGAAATTAGCTAAATTTGTATATCCAGAACGTTTGTCGCGAAATTTCTAACAACTTTGTAGTTGAAGAGTTTTCTGTTTGACGCCGTCTGCATCCTGAAACTTGACCATCTTAAAAAAGAGTTCTGAGACAGATTTCTGAAAAATCTCAATTTGACTCCAACAAGGTTTCCACTTGTATTCTTAGTAATTCCTACATATCAAAGTGTAAAACAAGAACATTGTGCACTTTTGCAAATATTAGTAGGTTAGTCCAAATAAATCATAAACTTTATATAAAAAGGAGTATCAAAACCATATTATTAGCATAAAACCATCAAAAATTAGAGATACGTTATGGACATATCAGAAACTAGTGAGATGATGGAAAAATCGAAGAGCAAGAGGAGCTCGGTGAGTAACAGGGAGGCAGGGCGAGAGGGCAGCGTGACAGGGCACTTGAAGGCGGTGCGATGTCAGAGAAGAATTATGATGGGTTCCTGACATGAGGTACTACAGCCTTTACAGCGTACACACTCTAGTAAATTTCAGGACTTATGTGCACTCCAAACAAAACAAATTTATTTTTTCGCTCTCAGTCGCTGCCTCGCCATCCATCTCAGCACTCCCTCGTCCATAGTGCTACGCATGTATGTCTTGGTATGGTGGCTCAGCTGTGCCTCCGACGTGTGCGTTGGTGTACATAGGAAGGAACCGGGCATTAGCGAAAAAAATTAGTAGAACTCAAACTTTCGAATTTTTCTCTTCCTTGCCTAGCATCGGGAATGAAGATTATTCAAAGGATGACCATAGCGACATCATATCTCTATCTCTACTATTATAATGGAATAGTTTTCAATTGGTTCCTTTGCACCAATCCTGACCATTGGGCTGTTAGATCCAATGGTTCAAAGCACCTGGATTCGTGTTGAATAGTTCCTAGAGCAAACTCCACCATGTTCTAGAACCATCATGTCACCACCCCCAAAATTTCATAGCAAAGTAGGTTATATTCTCAATATGTGTAGATATATTATTAGTAGACTTAATGTATGTATTTTTCTCTAACAGGACTATTGGTTAATAACAACTTAATGTTTGTTAAATCACAATTCATACAGTATATATGTGTGTGGCACGTGCCTTTTACTAGTAGTGGTAAGATAAGAAAAGAAAGACTTTCAATAGTATCTTCTCGATGCTAACATGGAAATAATGAAAATCGAATGTCTGACAATGTTAGGATTCGCGTCTTGATCCAACGGTCCATATTCAAAGTTATTCGTACACTATATAGTGCTAAGAAAAAAAGATAAACATGTGTTTTGACACCTTTGAATACAAAAAATGCTCTCACTGCTTCACAATGTGTATTGTCCTATGGTGTATGAACATTGTTGGTTTTGACCCGAATAGACAAGGTCATGACCATATTGACATCATATATAGTTTATGATACAGTACCTGCATCTGGTAGATTCATGCATCTTCTTCAACAAGATGTGCTGAAAATGAGAAGTGCGCTATTTTATTTTGTTAAGCAAGTACTAGTCTTACCATTACCACTATCTTAACACTATATGGTGTACAAAAAACTTTGAATATCAATAGTTGGATCAGGACTCACGAATGCCAACATTTCCATCGTTGGATCTTCTTTTCCATTCTAGCATCAAGAAGATTCTATTGATAATCTTCATCACAATGAAATGGTATGCACAAACCTTGAAACACACTTCTCCAACATTCTAGAATCTTCCCCTTGTTTCTATAGACCATGTTACGAAAATTTTCAAGAATTTGATTTTAGTGTCCTTTGTGCTAAATGTATGGACTTGGATGTATTTTTTGTTTTTTTTGAGGTCCTTGGTGTAACATGTACACATCCACTTACCGTGTTAATTAATTGAAGAATCTGGCTCCCTCGGGACATACCTTAGTCAAAAAAAGTACCACCACTAGGTCTTCAGAAAAAGTGGCGACCATATTTTTTATAATTGCCTAGTCTTAGGACATTTCAAGATTCCCTAGCGAACCGTGCCCACTTAAATAACTTTATGTCGATTTAAATAAATTAGGTCAAATTTGAACTATAAGTAACCACGGTATATTCCTCTTGAATTTTCCTAACGTCGTTTGAAGGGACGCACGATGTCTATATATCAAGACTTAAGTTCCAGGACGGAGTACTAAACACTAGTAGTACCTGCATCCAAGGCTCAAGGCCTAAATTCTTTTGAAAAGTCAAACTATGCAAAGTTTGACCAAGTTTGTACAAAAATATATTAATATTTACAATATGAATTATATACCCTTTGATACATCATGAAACATATAATCACATGGTATCTACTAATATCATACAGTAGTTCTTGAATTTATTTTTAGAAGTTTGGTCCAACTTTCTGTAGCTTGAATTATCAAAAAAAGAAGCCTTAAGCTTTGGGATGGAGGTACTACTGAGATGAGGGAAAAATCGAAGAGCAAGAGGAGCTCGGTGAATAAAAGGGAGGCAGGGCGAGAGGGCAGCGTGATAGGGCACTTGAAGGCAGTGCGATGTCAGAGCAGAATTATGATGGGTTCCTGACATGAGGTACTACAGCCTTTACAACGTATATACTCTAGTAAATTATAGGACTTATGTGCACTAAAAACAAAACACATTTATTTTTTCGCTCTCAGTCGCTGCCTCACCATCCATCTCAGCACTCCCTCGTCCACAGTGCTGCGCATGTATGTCTTGGTACAGCGGCACAGCTGTGTCTCCGACGTGTGCGTTGGTGTACATACGAAGGAACCGGGCATAAGCGGAAAAAATTAGTAGAATTCAAACTTTCAAATTTTTCTCTTCCTTGCCTTGCATCGGGAATGAAGATTATTCAAAGGATGACCATATCGACATCATATCTCTACCTCTACTATTATAATGGAATAGTTTTCAATTGGTTCCTTTGCACTAATCCTAACCATTAGGCTGTTAGATCCAATGGTTCAGAGCACCTGGATTAGTGTTGAATAGTTCCTAGAGCAAACTCCACCATGTTCTAGAACCATCATGTCACCACCCCCAAAATTTCATAGCACACTAGGTTGTATGCTCAATATGTGTAGATATATTATTAGTAGACTTAATGTATGCATTTTTCTCTAACAAGACTATTGGTTAATAACAACTTAATGTTTGTTAAATCACAATTCATACAGTATATATGTGTGTGGCACGTGCCTTTTACTAGTAGTGGTAAGATAAGAAAAGAAAGACTATCAATAATATCTTCTCGATGCTAACATGGAAATAATGAAGATCGAATGTCTGACAATGTTGGGATTCATGTCTTGATCCAACGGTCAATATTCAAAGCTATTTGTACACTATATAGTGCTAAGAAAAAAAGATAAACATGTGTTTTGACACCTTTGAATACAAAAATGCTCTCGCTGCTTCACAATGTGTATTGGCCTACGGTGTATGAACATTCCTGGTTTTGACCCGAATAGCCAAGGTCATGACCATATTGAAATCAAATATAGTTTATGATACAGTACCTGCATCTGGTAGATTCATGCATCTTCTTCAACAAGATCTACTGAAAATGAGAAGTGTGCTATTTTCTTTTGTTAAGCAAGTACTAGTCTTACCATTACCACTATCTTAACACTATATGGTGTACAAAAAACTTTGAATATCAATAGTTGGATCAGGACTCACGAATGCCAACATTTCCATCGTTGGATCTTCTTTTCCATTCTAGCATCTAGAAGATTCTATTGATAATTTTCATCACAATGAAATGCTATGCACAAATCTCAAAACACACTTCTCCATCATTCTAGAATCTTCCCCTCGTTTCTATTGACCATGTTACGAAAATTTTCAAGAATTTGATTTTAGTGTCCTTTGTGCTAAATGTATGGAGTTGGATGTATTTTTTGTTTTTTTGAGGTCCTTGGTGTAACATGTACACATCCACTTACTGTGTTAATTAATTAAAGAATCTCGCTCCCTCGGGATATACCTTAGTCAAAAAAAGTACCACCACCAAGTTTTCAAAAAAAGTGGGGAACATATTTTTTATAATTGCCTAGTCTTAGGACATTTCAAGATTCCCTAGCGAACCGTGCCAACTTATATAACTTTGTGTCGATTTAAATAAATTAGGTCAATTTGAACTATAAGTAACCGCGGTATATTCCTCTTGAATTTTCCTAACGTCGTTTAAAGGGATGCACGATGTCTATATATCAAGACTTAAGTTCCAGGACGGAGTACTAAATACTAGTGTTACCTGCATCCAAGGCTCAAGGCCTTTTTTTGAAAAGTCAAACTATGCAAAGTTTGACCAAGTTTGTAGAAAAATATATTAATATTTACAATATGAAATATATATTCACATGGTATCTACTAATATCATACAATAGTTCTTGATATTTTTTTTAGAAGTTTGGTCAAACTTTCTGTACCTTGACTTAGCAAAAAAAGCCTTAAGCTTTGGGATGGAGGAACTAGTGAGATGAGGGAAAAACCAAAGAGCAAGAAGAGCTCAGAGAATAAAAGAGAGGCAGGGTGGGAGGGCAGCGTGACGGGGCACTTGAAGGCGGTGCGATGTTAGAGAAAAATTATGATGGGTTCCTGACATGAGGTACTATAGCCTTTATAGCGTACACACTCTAGTAAATTTCAGGACCTACGTGCACTCAAAACAAAACATATTTTTTTTGCTCTCAGTCGCTACCTCACAATCCATCTCAGCACTCCCTCGTCCATAGTGTTGCACATTTATGTCTTGGTACGGCGGCTTAGCTGTGTCTCTGACGTGTGCGTTGGTGTACATAGGAAGGAATTGGGCATTAGCGCAAAAATTAGTAGAATTCAAACTTTTGAATTTTTATCTTCCTTGCCAAGCATCGGGAATGAAGGTTATTCAAAGGATGACCATATCGACATCACATCTCTATCTCTACTATTATAATGGAGTAGTTTTCAATTGGTTCCTTTGCACCTATCCTGACCGTTGGGCTGTTAGATCCAATGGTTCAGAGCACCTGGATTCGTGTTGAATAGTACCTAGAGTAAACTGCACCATGTTCTAGAACCATCATGTCACCACCCCCCAAATGTCATAGCACAATAGGTTGTATTCTCAATATGTGTAGGTATATTTTTAATAGACTTAATGTATGCATTTTTCTCTAACAAGACTGTTGGTTAATAATAACTTAATGTTTGTTAAATCACATTTCATACAGTATATACGTGCGTGGCACGTGCCTTTTACTAGTAGTGGTAAGATAAGAAAAGAAAGACTATCAATATTATCTTCTCAATGCTAAAATGGAAATAATGAAGATCGAATGTTTGATAATGTTGGGATTCACGTCTTGATCCAACGGTCAATATTCAAAGTTATTCGTACACTATATAGTTCTAAGAAAAAAAAGAGAAACATGTGTTTTGACACCTTTGAATACAAAAAAACTGCTCTCGTTGCTTCACAATGTGTATTGGCCTATGCTGTATGAACATTCTTGGTTTTGAACCGAATAGCCAAGGTTATGACCATATTGACATCATATATAGTTTATGATACAGTACCTGCATCTGGTAGATTCGTGCATCTTCTTCAACAAGATCTGCTGAAAATGAGAAGTGCGCTTTTTTCTTTTGTTAAGCAAGTACTAGTCTTACCTTTACCACTATCTTAACACTATATGGTGTACAAAAAACTTTGAATATCAATAGTTGGACCAAGACTCACGAATCCTAACATTTCCACCATTGGATCTTCTTTTCCATTCTAGCATCCAGAAGATTATATTGATAATCTTCATCCCAATTGTCAACACCCGAATTTTTAAACCCAAATGCATGTTATGCCGTACTTCGTAATCCCAGGATTACCATTTTTGCGAGACATAACAGATTGGATATCATAGTACATCATCCATTACAAACCATAATAAGGTCTTACACAAATAAAGGATCTCATGATCCAGTATTAGTACAATCAAGTAGCGGAATGAATAGCATAGCAGTGGGGTCCATCTTCAGAGTCATAGGCAATACTGACGATGGGAGATAGTCCTAGTTATCATAGCCGTCCTGCTGTCCTTCATCTTGGTAGTCTCCTTCATAGTCTGGCCACGGGAATAGCCAGGGACAAAATCCATGAGTACTCTTTAAGTACTCGCAAACTACCACTAACAAGTAGTATAGTTCTAGTAGGAAAAGCTAACTCTAAGTTTACTTGTAAGGCTAAGTTTGAAACCTAAGTTGAGTTATGAAACAAAGAAAGATAAAAGAAGTTTCAAAACACCTAAGTGGGAACTTAATTGTCATAGTCACAACTCTGTTGTGGTCAAGTCATGTCACAATTGATTTCATAAGTTATTTTAAAACATCTGACAACCGAACAGTATGGCCACTCCAACTATGCATAACCGTGGATGTGGCTATTCGAATAGTTTGACACTTTGCAGAGGTGGTACACTTTCACCACAAGATTCGATGCATCTGTCAGGGATAACCCTGAATCATCATACTTAGTATGCAGATAATCAAACATAACCTTTCCTTTACACACCCTAGTATAAGAACCTCTCCTATGAGCATGGCCTCCCAACCATGACCATTTGTCATCTTGGGCACTGCATAGGTGGACAACATCGAGAGGTAGCCTCAACTCAAACCTCTCCCATGAGGGAACTAATACTAACGCATATAAACTTCCAGCTAAGCCTTACCCAATTCAAGTATTGTGGTTGTACGGTAAAATTGGAATGGTATCGCATCCGAACTCAACCATCAGTTTTATTAAAAGGGCTAAGGCTCATGCCTCAACATTTTCATCATCATAAACCATTGGTGTTTTTCAACACATGTCAAAACATCTCAATAGAATGACTCATCATTCCAAGGTTTTCATAATTCATTTTCACCAAGTATTCCCATCTAGTGTGAATCAAGTTTTGGTTTAGCTCTAAACTACTAAGTTAAGAGTCTTCACTAAGGTGGGATGCTAATCTCAATCTCATGCCATAGAATGACATATAAGTATAACTAGATAGGTCAAGATTTATACTCTTTATGCTACCTTCAAACAAGTAAAGGACTTTAGTACAGTAAACAAAGTAAAGCTTCGTAAATAAAACTAGGAGTAGGTATAAGTCAACATTGTATAACCAAAGCATGCCTAATGCATCTTGCTTAGGTTATCTAGTTTAATTCTAGCTTACTAACAAAAACTTGCAAGAGTGATCTTGCATTGTTAATGATGGCTTGCCTTGTGCAGGGCAGTGGTTGAAGTTTTCTTCCTCCTCCTCTTGGTAGAACTCCTCCTCCTCGTAAGCCTGGTCGGTACTATCGTCTATAAATACATACGGAGTACACAATCACCAAGCAATACTTAACTAGTCTACTTAGCACACTAAGGCACACATTTGATGATCTAATATCATCACAAGCATCACAAGGCCAAATTCACTAGCCTCATTCTTTTTATTTGAGAAAAGTAATTTCTACTCATTGAAAATAACTAAGATGTAATATTCTCCAATTAAAATATGGGATCATGTGGACACATGTCATCACCACATATTCTAACATATGGAAATGTGTTTTAAAGGTTGGATCACATTTTAATAAGTTTAAGTTTAATATTTAATGATTTAAAGTGACTAGAAATGCCTATATAGCATTATTTTGGTACTAGTCCAAAGTCACTACACGCAAACCTTAATATTATTATATATTCTGATAGGTATGGTTAAATGTGATTTTTGAGAGTTGGAATCAACTCAAAAGATATTATGGTTGATTTTATAAAAATGTTTGAATGTGCAAAAGCTTCTGTTTTGTTATTTTTACTAGGAGAGATGTCTAACTCTAAATGATTTAAAACCAACCGGCTTGGATAGATCTTTTCAGAAGCTTTGCAACAAAATTGGAATTACTCAATTTGCTTCAGTAAATCTTCCTGAATTTATTTTTAAACCAAGGGACAGACCTAGGTTTGAATTAAAATGGCAAAACCTATTTTTGAATCTACGGGCTTAGGCAGGAATCTAAATGGGCTGGCCCAGTGGTGCTCCACGGCGCAGAGGGCTACTGACAGGGGATCCCGCTTGTTAGTGACTCTTTAAACGCGAAGTGGTACGGGACGATCTGGGCACTACGATTAAAACATAGATCAACGGTCCACAGTCGTCGTCGACGACGGACTCGTCGTCGGCGAGACCGAACCCTAAACGGCCGGTGGGGGTCTACTGGGGACGTACCAAGGCTCCAGCTGGTGCGGCGAGGCGGGCGATCGAACTGGACGGCGACGGCGGACTCAGGCGAGGTATTGGCAGGGGCTAAGGTGGACGGAATCAACGGCAGCGTCTCCTCCTCTACAGCGGCCTCCTCTAGTGAGAGAGGGGAAATGGTCAGAGGAAAGAGGGGAGTGGAATGGTGTGAAGAGATGGTGCTGGGGTGGCCTCCTTATATAGGCTCGACGGTGAGACCAAGAGGCATGGGCGCGGCTCGTCGGTGACGGTGAAATAGGGGGGATACCGGCGTGGCGAGGTAGGCGGACGGTGGGTGGTCTACTGGTGGTCAGCTATGGTGCAATGGCGCGGCTAGGGGCGGTGCCTAACTATCGGGGGCTTCACGCCCTCTAGGGGACAGTGGCGGTGCTCTACGGCGATCATGGCGACTGTGGGTTGCGCGGTGGTGCACGGCCGTGTCTAGTGGGTGCTGGGGTCGAGGCGGAGCGGCGTGCGCGATATGGTGTCAAGGCGCGGTCTGTTGCGTGCTGGCAGTGATTGCGCTCTGGTGCGTGCTGGCAGTGATTGCGCTCTGTTGCCTAACAACTCCTAAATTAAATGCACACACATATGAATGCTTAATCATTTTAAAAACAAAAGTTTTTGTTACCCCTAAATTGGGTAGATTTGATCTTTATTAACTTTGGATTAAGTTTTGGGATGTTACAAACCTTCCCCCCTTAAACAAAATCTCGTCCCGAGATTTAAGAAAGAAAACTAGGAACTAAAGAGATCTGGGAACTCAGTCCTAATGTAATCTTCTCGCTCCCAAGTGGCTTTCTCTTTGGTATGGTTGCTCCATTGGATCTTGAGAAACTTGATACTCCTGGTCCTGGTGGTTCTGTAGGCCTCCTCCAAGATACGGATGGGCACTTCACGATACGTCAGGTCCTTGTTGATATCAACAGCTCAGTGATCGATATACTTGAAAACTTCAGTCTTCTCCGGCACTTCTAAGCATTTGCAAAGTAACGAGATATGGAACACATTGTGGATGGCTAACATCTCTTCTGGCAGTTCCAGTTGATATGATACTTCTCCTCGGCGGTTCATAATCTTGAAGGGCCCGATGTATCTGGGGGCTAACTTTCCTTTCAGACTAAAACATTGGGTTCCCTTCAATGGTGAAGCCTTGAGATATCCAAAATCTCCGACATTGAAAGTCAGGTCTCTCCTTCTCTTGTCAGCATAAATCTCCTGTCTGGATTGGGCGGTCTTGAGGTGCTTACAGACTTTGTGAACCTTCTCTTCAGCTTCTCGGAGAATGTCGGGTCCAAAGATCTGACTCTCTCCTACTTGCGGCAAATTCAAAGGGGTGCGACACTTTCTTCCGTATAGGAACTGAAATGGTGCCATTTGCAAACTAGCTTGATAACTGTTGTTATATGAGAATTGTGCGAAAGGTAGACAATCTTCCCATTTTGATCCATATTCTAACACACAAGCTCTCAACATATCTTCTAAGATCTGGTTGACTCTTTTAGTATGTCCATCAGTTTGCGGGTGATAAGCGGTGCTGAAGTTCAACTTGGTTCCTAATCCTTCCTGGACTTTCTGCCAAAATCTCGAGGTAAATTGGGTTCCTCGATCTGATACTATGGTCTTGGGGGTTCCATGCAGACTAACAATTCTCGCAATGTATAACTCTCTAGCTTTGAACTCTGGTAGGTTGTCTTGACAGGTATAAAGTGAGCTACCTTGGACAGTCTATCAACGATGACCCAGATTGAGTCATTTCCCCTACTCGAAGTTGGCAAACCGGTGATAAAGTCCATTCCAACGGAATCCCATTTCCATTCCGGAATCTGCAATGGTTGCAACAGTCCTGTGGGCCTCTGATGTTCCGATTTGACTCTTTGACAGATATCACACTTGGCGATATAGCTCCCGATTTCTCTCTTCATCTCGTGCCACCAAAATTGCTCTTTCAAATATTGATACATCTTCGTTGCTCCAGGGTGGATAGAATAAAGAGTATCATGAGCTTCTTGCATTATAACTTTCTTTAGCTCTAAATCTGCTGGCACACAGATACTGCATTTGTACCACAGAACTCCTTCTTCGTCTTCAGTGAATCCAGGTACCTTTCCTGTACCAATACGACGTTTGTTTCCATCGATACTTTCATTTCCCTTTTGGGCTTCCTTGATTTGGCTAATTAGAGTAGGTTGAAGTTCAATGCTAGATAAGAATCCTTTGCTAACTAGCTCAGTTCTAAACTGCTCCAACTCTTCATACAAACTTGGTTGCTTCTCCTTAATCATGGTGTTTAGCCTGCACGGCAATCTGCTAAGAGCATCCGCTACCACATTGGCCTTGCTGGGGTGATAATGAATGTCAAGGTCATAATCCTTGATTAACTCTATCCATCTCCTTTGCCGCATATTGAGCTCCTTCTGAGTGAAAATATACTTCAAGCTTTTGTGATCCGAGTAAATCTCACAGCGATTACCCATCAGATAATGACGCCATGTCCTCAAAGCCAAAACTACGGAGGCTAACTCCATATCATGGGTCGTATAGTTCTGCTCATGCTGCGTCAGTTGTCGAGACAGGTAAGCGATGACTTTGCCTTCTTGCATCAATACACATCCGAGACCAATCTTGGATGCATCACAATATACGTAAAACGGCTTCTTGATATCTGGCATGATCAATATTGGGGCTGAAATCAATCTCTTCTTCAGTTCTTGGAAACTGGCTTCACATTTGTCGGTCCATTCAAACTTATTGTCCTTCTTCAACAATTGGGTCATGGGTCTGGCGATACTAGAGAATCCTTCTATGAACTTGCGGTAATATCCCGCTAATCCGAGAAATGCACGGACTTGGGTTTGAGTGGTTGGGGCTTCCCATTCTTCGACATCTTTAATTTTGGCGGGATCAACAGAGACTCCTCCAGCAGACACAATATGTCCTAGGAATCCTACTTCTTTCAGCCAAAACTCACATTTGCTGAACTTGGCATATAGCCGATGCTCTCTAAGGTTTCAAGGATGATTCTCAGATGTTGCTCATGCTCTTCTTCTGACTTGGAGTAGATAAGGATATCGTTGATAAACAGAATGACAAACTTGTCTAGAAAATTCATAAAGATCTTATTCATGAGATTCATGAAATAAGCAGGGGCATTGGTTAATCCAAAAGACATAACCGTATACTCGTATAAACCATAGCGAGTAGTAAAGGTGGTCTTCGGAATATCTGTTGCACGAATCTTAAGTTGGTGATAACCAGTCCTAAGATCAATCTTTGAGAATATCTGGGCAGCAGTCAACTGATCAAATAGATCTTCTATCTTTGGCAAAGGGTACTTGTTTTTGATGGTGACGTCATTCAGCTTTCTGTAATCGGTGCACAAATGGTTGCCTCCATCTTTCTTGTCGACGAATAACACTGGTGATCTCCATGGCGATGCGCTTGGTTGAATCAAGCTTGTTTCCAACATAGCATCCAGCTGCTTCTTCAGTTCCACTAACTTTGAGGGGTTCATGTTATAGGGTCTCTGGGCTATGGGTCCGGTTCCGGGGATTAGTTCAATAATGAACTCAATATCCCTATCCGGGGGCATACCGGGCAATTCATCTAGGAATATGTCAGGGTATTCACAGACTACTCTGACTTGGTCTATGGTGGGCAGGGCTAGACTCTTGTTGCACTTGAATTGACGGGGCATGGTTTCAGAGATATGCTCTACTGTTACTCCAGAGCTACTGGTCATGGTGATGGCTTTCTTAGCATAGTCTATCAGTCCTTTATGCTTTGACATCCAATCCATTCCTAGTACTACTTCCAAACCTTTGGTTCCAAGTACTATTAGGTTGGCATAAAAATCTATCCCAAGTATTCTGATAGGCACAACTTTGCAAATTTTTCTAGCTTTTGTAGTTGAACCAGGAATTTGAACTATCATGACATGCGTCAGGTTGGTTGGGTGAATCTTACTAGTGCATGCAAATTCTTCGGTGACAAATGAGTGCGATGCTCCAGAATCAAACAACACTCTTGCAAAGACTGAGTTGACAGAAAACATACCCAGCACTACATCTAGCGCTTCTTGGGCTTTTTCGGCGTTCATGTGGAAGAGAGGGCCATTGTAGTTGTGAGGGTTCCCTGGGGCGAATCTTCTTCCTGGTTGAACATGACGCTGTTGTTGTGCGGGGGCATTCACATTGGCAGTGGCGGCAATCTTCTTGGGGAACTCATTCAAATAGTGACCCTTCACTCCACACTCGAAACAAGTGATCTGAGACTTGTCTTTCGCTGCCACGGGCACAACATTGCTTCCAGTTCTAGGTGCAGCGTTGTTATTGTTGTTGTTGCTCTTGGGAGTTGCACAGTTGAAATTGCTGGTGTTGCCGGAGTGATTGTTGTTACCTTCGGACTTCACATTTCCTCCGCTACGGTTGGGGTAGCTTGGGCGAGACATTGGGGGTCGGTTGTTTCTTGGTGCATACCCTACAGACGGGTTGGGATGGTACTTCTGGTGACTGTTGGATCCAGCTTGATGCATCATACGACGCTTGCGGTTGTCGTTTGCCTAGTTAATCTTCCCTTCCATCTGAATGGCAGAGTCGACAAGCTCTTCGAGATCCTCGAAACGGATGTTGACGAGGACAGTCTACATCACATCATGCAGTCCGTTCAGGAATCTCTCCTTCTTCTTGGCCTCTGTGTTGATCTCATCAGGCGCATACCTGGCAAGGGACATGAATCTGTCATGGTACTCCACTACAGTCATTCTGCCTTGCTTCAACTCTCGGAATTCATCTCTCATTCTGGTGACTAGACCCTATGGCATGTGGGTGCGACTGAACTTGATTTTGAAGGCTTCCCATGTCATCACTTGACCATGGTTCATTGTGCATATACTGTTCCACCATGCTCTTGCGTCTCCTTCCAAATAGTGGGTGGCAAAAAGAGCCTTCTCATTGGCATACACTCCAGCTACTTCTAAGTTCTTCTCCATTGTCTACAACTAGTCATCAGCATCCAGTGGGTTCTCTGAAGTACTAAAGATTGGGGGATTGGTATTCTGGAAGTTTTTGAGTTTGGATCCATGATGATCCTGATTACCATGCCCTTGGTTGTTTTGGGCCATTTGGGCGATCTGCTGCAGTGTTGCTATGTTGGCCTGGCGCTCTGCCCTACTTGCTTCACGGTTTGTAACCAGCATTTGCATAATCTGCAGCATTGGGTCCTACGATGAGCTGCTCCCTCCGGGGTTTCCACGAGTCATCTGAAGATTGAGATGGATAAAGGGGTAAGAGGGAAAGTTCTAGGGTTTATGGTTTTGATTTCAAAGCTAAAACTTTGAGTTTGACTCATGTTTTGCAACTAACTTCTTTTCATTCATTCAAGCAGGCACACGATACAAACACACACACACCACAACATCAAAGGAAAACAGATGGTTTTATGAACCATTCTGTAAGCTACGATACAATGGGACCGATACATCTCATGCTACGACAGTGCTCTGGTGCATGTACTCATCATCGATGAAGTCGGAGTCATCATCGTCGGTGTAGAAGTCCATGGCATCTTCCTCCAGAAAGTCATCATCATTGCTGAGGTAGGAGTCAATATCCCCTTGGATATCTTCACCTTCCTCTTCTTCTTCCTTTACGGCAAGATGAGCTTCTTGTTCCTTGATGGTCTTCTCGAGGTCGGCCACCTTCTTGCGAAGACGGTCGATGGTACGATCCTTCTTGGCGCGTTGACGGCGAAGAGACTGACGATCCTTGACGAGCAGTGAGAAAGTCTGGGCCTTCTGGGCAGCAATAGCGAGGTTGTGGTTGGCTAGCTCTCTTGCATTGTCCAACTCCTTCTGGCGGTCATACAACAGGAAGTCGAGGTTCTCCACTTGGCGCTTCATTATTGGGTGACTTGGCATCTCGAGCGACATTCCCATGGAATCATGCCTTGCATAGTGAACAAAGCGGGTTCCTTGGATTATGTTGACACTGAGGGCACACAGACGTGCGAGAGCTTCATGCATTGCCCTGGCTAATCCATTTAGCCAATTGTTCTCTCTCATGGAGAACTGAATCCTCCCAGATACTGGTGCTTCTATCTTGCCTCGAAGATCAGCAGTCACTAGCCATTGCAAATCTCCTCCTGGTGGACCTGGGAGTTGAGCTCCAAGGAATTCCGGATGAGGACACTCCAAGAACTCAGACAGTGCATCTAAGTCCCTCTCGAAGACCAGTTGGCCTCCGTTTCCCAACTGGTAGAACTTGTTGTATTGGGCTTCCATCTACAAGAATTTAGGATGAGAAAGTTAGTGAAGTGATCAAGTGTGTCAAAGTTTTATGTAGTAATATAAGAATTTAGAGGAACATGGATTTTTTTGAGAGAAAGAATTTCCAAGGGTAAGAGAGGAAATAGTTTTCATAAATACTCACTTTGGTTTTTGAAACTAAGTTTTGTTCGGACGTCCGTTCTAACTAGGGTCTCCTATGGTCAGGGTGGCTCCGGTACCAACTTGTCAACACCCAGATTTTCAAACCCAGATGCCTGTTATGCCGTACATTGCAATCCCAGGATTACCATTTTTTGCGAGACATGACAGATTGGATATCACAGTACATCAACCATTACAAACCATACATAAGGTCTTACAAAAATAAAGGATCTGATGATCCAGTCTTAATACAACAAGAAGCGGAATAAATAATAAGCGTAGCGGTGGGGTCCATCTTCAGGGGCATAGGCAATGCTGACGAAGGCAGATAGTCCTAGTTATCATAGCCGTCCTGCTGGCCATCATCTTGATAGTCTCCTTCATAGTCTGGCCATGAGAATAGCCAGGGACAAAAGCCATGAGTACTCTTTAAGTACTCGCAAACTATAACTAACAAGTAGTATAGTTCGAGAGTAAAGTGCTAACTCTAAGTTTGTCTATAAAGTTAAGTTTGAAACCTAAGCTGAGTTCAGAAATAAAGAAAGATAAAATAAAGTTCTATAATCACTTAAGTTGGAAAGCTAGTGTCATAGTCACAACCCTGTTTTGGTCAAGTCAAGATTCATCATTCATTTCATAAGTTGTTTTGAAACCATCTGACAACGAAACAGTATGGCCATTCCAACTGTCCATAACCGCGAACGCGGCTATTCGAATAGTTTGACACTCTACAGAGGTGGTACACTTTCACCACAAGATTCGATACATCTGTCAGGGATAACCCAAAATCATCATACTTAGTATGCAGATAATCAAACATAACCTTTCCTTTACACACCCTAGTATAAGCACCTCTCATATGGGCATGGCCTCCCAACCATGACCATCTGTCATCTTGGGCACTGCATAGGTGGACAACATTGAGAGTTAGCCTCAGCTCAAACCTCTCCCACGAGGGAACTAATACTAATGCATATAAACTTCCGGCTAAGCCTTACCCAATTCAGGTATTGTGGTTGTGTGGTAAATTTTGAATGGTATCGCATCCGAATCCAACCATCAGTTTTGTAAAAGGGTTAAGGCTCATGCCTCAACATTTTCATCATCATAAACCATTTGTGTTTCTCAACACATGTGAAAACATCTCAATAGAATGAATCATCATTCTAAGGTTTTCATAATTCATTTTCACCAAGTGTTCCCATCTAAAGTGACTCAAGTTTTTATCTACTCTAAACTGCTAAGTTAAGAGTGTTCACTAAGGTGGAAAGATGGGATCAATCTCCTGCCATAGAATGACATCTAAAGTTATCTAGATAGGTCAAGTTTTATACTCGTTATGCTACCTTCAAAACAAGTAAAGGACTTTGGTAAAGTAATGGGAGTAAAGCTTGAAAAGTAATACTTTGGGTAAGTAATAGTCAAGGTGGTATAACCAATGAAGACCTAGTGCATCTTGCTCAGATTATCTAGCTTAATTCTAGCTTGCTAAGAATTATACTTGCAAGTGTTAGCTTGCATTGTTAATGATGGCTTGCCTTGCGCAGTGCAGTGGTTGAAGTTTTCTTTTCCTCCTCTTGATAGAACTCCTCCTCCTCGAAAGCTTGGTCGGTACTATCATCTATAAATACATACGGAGTACACAATCACCAAACAATACTTAACTAGTCTAATTAGCACTATAAGGCACACATTTGATGATCTATTATCATCACAAGCATCACAAGATTTTATTAACTAGTTTCATTCTTTTTATTTAAGAAAAGTAATTTCTACTCATTGAAAAATAACTAAGATTTAATATTCACCACTTAAAATATGGGATCATGTGGACACATGTCATCACCACATATTCTAACATGTGGAAATGTGATTTAAGGGTTGGATCACATTACTTAAGTTTAAGTTTATTATTTAATGATTTAAAGTGACTAGAAATGCCTATATAGGATTATTTTGGTACTAGTAAAAAGTCACTACATGTAAACCTTAATATTATTACATATTCAGATAGGTATGGTTAAATGTGATTTTTGAGAGTTGGAATCAACTCAAAAGCTATCATGGTTGATTTTATAAAAATGTTTGAACGTGCAAAAGCTTGTGTCTTGTTATTTTTACTAGGATAGATATCTAACTCTAATTGAATTAAATCCAATGGGCTTGGGTAGATCTTTTGAGTAGCTTTCTAACAAAATTGGAATCCCTCCATTTGGATTGGTAAATCTCTCTGAATGGATTTTGAAACTAAGGAACAGAACTAAGTTGAAACCTAAATAGAAAAATCTAAGTTTGAAATAAATGGGCCGTGCGGGAAGGAGAAGGCGCTGTCGATTTCGTCCACCCAGGAGCTGCCGCGACCACCCCTGCTCAAATGGGGCTCGGCCTTAATGGCCATGGCCATTTGGTCGTGGCTTGGCTAGAGAGGGGTAGGGGAGTGCACTGGGTGCTTGTGGTTGCAAAATGGGGAACCAATTTGGTTCAAACACTGCTCCAAATAGTGTTTTGTGTTTTGTTTGAAATCTGTCCACCAAGTGTTTGTGAAAATGGCCGAAAGAACTCAAGTTTGGAATTTTTGGATGATTTTTGGTGGGTTTTCTATACACATGCTTAAGCCTCTGTGGTTGCTTGGGTTTTGAAAATGGAGCTTTTTTGAGTGGTTTTTGAATAAGTGGGATCTTGATACCTACACTAAATTTAATTTTCAAATGCCATTTAAATTTAGTGTTTGAAAGTTTTTGGCAGATCACAAAGTGGGTCTTGGTACACTACTATATGTACTAGCAAGGGGTGCAAAGATCCATATTTGTTTCTGTTAGGTTTTGAGTTCTAGGAATAGCTAAAGTAGGCATGTTGATTAAAATGGCACAAATGACCATTTCTTTCCTTTATTCATTTTGATTTGTTTTTCTTTGGAATTTGTTTGGGAATGATCTGGATGATGTTTATTTCACCTAGGAATCATTTTGCAAGCAATGGATCACTTAATCATGGCAATTCAAAACAACTCCTATTTAAATGCACACACATATGAATGCTTTAATAATTTCAATTGGAAAAGTTTTTGTTAACCTTAATTTTGATGATTTGGATCTTAATAACCTTGGGAACTAATACTAACGCATATAAACTTCCAGCTAAGCCTTACCCAATTCAGGTATTGTGGTTGTACGGTAAAATTGGAATGGTATCGCATCCAAACCCAACCATCAGTTTTATTAAAAGGGCTAAGGCTCATGCCTCAACATTTTCATCATCATAAACCATTGGTTTTTGTCAACACATGTCAAAACATCTCAATAGAATGACTCATCATTCCAAGGTTTTCATAATTCATTTTCACCAAGTATTCCCATCTAGAGTGAATCAAGTTTTGGTTTAGCTCTACACTACTAAGTTAAGAGTGTTCACTAAGGTGGGATGCTAATCTCAATCTCATATCATAGAATGACATCTAAGTATAAGTAGATAGGTCAAGTTTTATACTCTTTATGCTACCTTCAAGAAAGTAAAGGACTTTAGTACAGTAAAGAAAGTAAAGCTTCGTAAATAAAACTGGGAGTAGGTATAAGTCAACATGGTATAACCAAAGCATGCCTAATACATCTTGCTTAGGTTATCTAGTTTACTTCTAGCTTACTAACAAAAACTTGCAAGAGTGATGTTGCATTGTTAATGATGGCTTGCCTTGTGTAGTGTAGTGGTTGAAGTTTTCTTCCTCCTCCTCTTGGTAGAACTCCTCCTCCTCCTCGCAAGCTTGGTCGGTACTACCGTCTATAAACACATACACAGTACACAATCACCAAGAAATACTTAACTAGTCTACTTAGCACACTAAGGCACACATTTGATGATCTAATATCACCACAAGCATCACAAGGTTGAATTAACTAGCCTCATTCTTTTTATTTGAGAAAAGTAATTTCTACTCATTGAAAATAACTAAGATTTAATATTCTCCAATTAAAATATGGGATCATGTGGACACATGTCATCACCACATATTCTAACATATGGGAATGTGATTTAAAGGTTGGATCACATTTTAATAAGTTTAAGTTTAATATTTAATGATTTAAAGTCACTAGAAATGCCTATATAGCATTATTTTGGTACTAGTCCAAAGTCACTGCATGCAAACATTTCTATTATTACATATTCTGATAGGTATGGTTAAATGTGATTTTTGAGAGTTGGAATCAACTCAAAATCTATTATGGTTGATTTTATAAAAATATTTAAATGTGCAAAAGCTTCTGTTTTGTTATTTTTACTAGGAGAGATCTCTAACTCTAAATGAATTAAAACCAACGGGCTTGGATAGATTTTTTCATGAGCTTTCTAAAAAAATTGGAATCACTCAATTTGGTTCACTAAACCTTCCTAAATTGATTTTTAAACTAAGGGACAGAACTAGGTTTGAATTAAAATGGCAAAACCTATTTTTGAATCTACGGGCTTAGGCGGGAAACAAAATGGGACGACCTAGTGGTGCTTCGCGGCGTAGAGGGCTGCTCACAGGGGGGTCCACCTGTCAGTGACTCTTTAAACGCAAAGTGGTACAGGATGATCTGGGCGCTACGATTAAAACATAGATCAACGGTCCACAGTCGTCGTCAACGACAGACTCGTCGCCAGCGAGACCGAACCCTAAACGACCGGTGGGGGTCTACTTGGGACGTACCAGGTCCCCAGCTAGTGCAGCGAGGTGGGCGATCTAACTGGACGGCGACGATGGACTCAAGTGAGGTAGCAGCCAGGGCTGAGGTGGACGGAATCGACGACAGCGTCTCCTCCTCTGCAGCGGCCTCCTCTGGTGCAATTCCGGCGAACGGCGGCTCAAGCGGCTCCGGTGAGAGAGGGGAAATGCTCAGAGGAGAGAGGGGAGTGGAATGGTGTGAAGAGATGGTGCTGGGGTGGCCTCCTTATATAGGCTCGACGGTGAGACCGAGAGGCATGGGCGCGGCTCGTCGGTGACGGCGAAATAGGGGTCTACAGGCGTGGCGAGGTAGGCAGACGGTGGGTAGTCTGCTGGTGGTCAGCTACGGCGCAATGGCACGGCTAGGGGCGGTGCCTAATTGTCGGGGTCTTAACGCGCTCTAGGGACAAAGGCGGTGCTCGACGGCAATCATGGCAACTGTGGGTCGCGCGGCGGTGCACGACCATGTCTGGTGGGTTGCTGGGGTCGAGGCGGAGCGACGTGCGCGATACGGTGTCAAGGCGTGGTATGCTGCGTGCTGGCGGCGATCGTGCTCTAGCTGCGTGTAGAAAGAAAGGGCGACGATGCTGGTCAGTGGTCCAGGGGCTGAGGTTGATCGAGGGGTAGACCGTGGGCAGCGGTAGGGTGGCACCTAACTTCCTGGAGCGGCGGAGCGGGGCTGGCGGCCTCGTGCCTTGTGCACACTTGGCCAGCGAGCATGGCGTCGGGGCGACATGGCGTTGGCGCCAGGGGCTAGGGATAGAGGTGGGTTTGTTCTGGTTGGGCCTAGAGGAGACATGGATGATCAATGCACCCAAATGGCTCGACAAGATTAGCTCTAAAACATTAATAGTTAGGCCATAATGATTCTGCTAACAAGGTGTTCGACACAATGGCCGCATGAACAAAATATTTGAATTTTGAGCTGATTTTTGGTGGAGTGATGTAACTTATGCGTAAGCATCTAGGTTTGCTTGGGATTTAAAAATGAAGTTCATTTGAGTGGTTTTTGAATAAGTGTGATCTATACATATGAACTACATTCAATTTTCAATTGTCATTTAAATCTAGTGTTTGAAAGTTTTTGGGATGAAACAAAGTGGGCCTTGGCACATCACTACCTGTACTAGCAAGGGGCGCAAAGAACCATAATTGTTTCTGTTAAGATTTGAGTTCTAGGAATACCAAAGTAGGCTATGTGATTAAAATGACAAAAGTGACCATTTTCTTAATTAATTCCTTTTGATTTCTTTTTCTTTGGGATTTGTTTGTGAATGATCTAGATGATGTTTAATTCACCTTAGAATCATTTTACAACCAATGGATCACTCAAACATGGCAATTCAAAACAACTCCTAAATTAAATGCACACACATATGAATGCTTAATCATTTTAAAAGGAAAAGTTTTTGTTACCCCTAAATTGGGTAGATTTGATCTTGATTAACTTTGGATTATGTTTTGGGATGTTACAACAATGAAATACTATGTACATACCTCAAAACACACTTCTCCATCATTCTAGAATCTTCCCCCTCGTTTCTATAGAGCATGTTACGAAAATTTTCAAGAATTTGATTTTGGTGTCCTTTATGCTAAATGTATGGACTTGGATGTATTTTTTTTAGGTCCTTGGTGTAACATGTACACATCCACTTACCGTGTTAATTAATTGAAGAATATCGCTCCCTCGGGACATACCTTAGTCAAAAAAAGTACCACCACTAGGTTTTTAGAAAAAGTGGGGACCATATTTTTGATAATTGCCTAGTCTTAGGACATTTCAAGATTCCCTAGCGAACCGTGCCCACTTATATAACTTTATGTCGATTTAAATAAATTAGGTCAAATTTGAAATATAAGTAACCACGGTATATTCCTCTTGAATTTTCCTAACATCGTTTGAAGGGACGCACGATGTCTATATATCAAGACTTAAGTTCTAGGACGGAGTACTAAACACTAGTAGTACCTGCATGCAAGGCTCAAGCCCTATTTTTTTTTGAAAAGTCAAACTATGCAAAGTTTGACCAAGTTTGTAGAAAAATATATTAATATTTACAATATGCAATACATACCCTTTGATACATCATGAAACATATATTCACATGGTATCTACTAATATCATACACTAGTTCTTGATATTTTTTTAGAAGTTTGGTCAAACTTTTCGTAGCTAGACTTATCAAAAAAAATAAGCCTTAAGCCTTGGGATGGAGGAACTAGTGAGATGAGGGAAAAACCGAAGAGTAAGAGTAGCTCGGTGAATAAAAGCGAGGCATGGCGGGAGGGTAGCGTGACATGGCACTTGAAGGCGATGCGATGTTAGAGCAGAATTATGATGGGTTCCTGACATGAGGTACTACAGCCTTTACAGCGTACACACTCTAGTAAATTTCAGGACTTATGTGCACTCAAAACAAAACAAATTTATTTTTTCACTCTGAATCGCTGCCTCACCATCCATCTCAGCACTCCCTCGTCCACAGTGCTGCGCATGTATGTCATGGTACGGCAGCTCAACTGTGTCTCCGGCGTGTGCATTGGTGTACATAGGTAGGAACCGGGCATTAGCAAAAAAAATTAGTAGAATTCAAACTTTCCAATTTTTCTCTTCCTTGCCAAGCATCGGGAATGAAGGTTATTCAAAGGATGACCATATCGACATCATATCTCTATCTCTACTATTATAATGGTGCAATTTTCAATTGGTTCCTTTGCACCAATCCTGACCGCTGGGCTATTAGATCCAATGGTTTAGAGCACCTGGATTCGTGTTGAATAGTACCTAGAGAAAACTCCACCATGTTCTAGAACCAACATGTCACCACCTCCAAAATTTCATAGCACAATAGGTTGTATTCTCAATATGTATAGATATATTATTAATAGACTTAATGTATGCATTTTTCTCTAACAAGACTATTAGTTAATAACAACTTAATGTTTGTTAAATCACATTTCATACAATATATACATGTGTGGCACATGCCTTTTACTAGTAGTGGTAAGATAAGAAAAGAAAGACTATCAATAGTATCTTCTCGATGCTAAAATGGAAATAATGAAGATCGAATGTTTGACAATGTTGGTATTCCCGTCTTGATCCAACGGTCAATATTCAAAGTTATTCGTACACTATGTAGTTATAATAAAAAAAATAGAAACATGTGTATTGACACCTTTGAATACAAAAAAATGCCCTCGCTGCTTCACAATGTGTATTGGCCTACGGTGTATGAACATTCCTGGTTTCGACCCGAATAGCCAAGGGCATGACCATATTGTCATCATATATAGTTTATGATACAGTACCTGCATCTAGTAGATTCGTGCATCTTCTTCAACAAGATCTGTTGAAAATGAGAAGTGCATTGTTTTCTTTTGTTAACCAAGTACTAGTCTTACCATTACCACTATCTTAACACTATATGGTGACAAAAAACTTTGAATATCAATAGTTGGATCAAGACTCACGAATCCCAACATTTTCACCATTGGATATTCTTTTCCATTCTAGCATCCAAAAGATTCTATTGATAATTTTCATCATAATGAAATGCTGTGCACAAACCTCAAAACACACTTCTCCATCATTATAGAATCTCCCCCCTCGTTTATATAGACCAAGTTACCAAAATTTTCAAGCATTTGATTTTAGTGTCCTTTGTGCTAAATATACGGACTTGGATGTTTTTTTTTTTTTTTTGAGGTCCTTGCTGTAACATGTACACATCCACTTACCATGTTAATTAATTGAAGAATCTCGCTCCCTCGGAACATACCTTAGTATAAAAAAGTACCAATACCCGGTTTTCAGAAAAAAGTGGGGACCATGTTCTCTTATAATTGCCTACTCTTAGCACATTTCAAGATTCCCTAGCAAACTGTGCCCACTTAAATAACTTTATGTCGATTTAAAGAAATTAGGTAAAATTTGAACTATAAGTAAGCATGATATATTCCTCTTGAATTTTCCTAACATCGTTTGAAGGGGCCCACGATGTCTATATATCAGGACTTAAGTTCCGGGATGGAGTACTAAACACTAGTAGTACCTGCATCCTAGGCTCAAGGCCTTTTTTTGAAAAGTCAAACTATGCAAAATTTGACCAAGTTTGTAGAAAAATACATTAGTATTTACAATATGAAATACATAACCTTTGATATTTCATGAAACATATATTCACATGGTATCTACTAATATCATACAGTAGTTCTTGATATATTTTTTAGAAGTTTGGTCAAACTTTCCGTAGCTTGACTTATAAAAAAGAAGCCTTAAGCTTTGAGATGGAGGCACTAGTGAGATGAGGGAAAAACCTAAGAGGAAGAGGAGCTCGGAGAATAAAAGGGAGGCAGGATGGGAGGGTGATGTCTATGCACTTCTATTCTTGTAGACAATTGTTGGGCCTCCAAGTGCAGAGGTTTGTAGAACAGTATCAAGTTTTCCCTTAAGTGGATCACCTAAGGTTTATCGAACTCAGGGAGGAAGTGGTCAAAGGTATCCGCTCTCAAGCAACCCTGCAATCAAGATACAAGAAGTCTATTGTGTCCCCAACACACCCAATACATTTGTCAGGTGTATAGGTGCACTAGTTCGGTGAAGAGATAGTGAAATACAAGTGGTATGGATAATTATAAGTGGTAACGGTGATAGAAAATAGCTTGATGGCATGGAAAAGACTAAAGAAACACTGAAATAAAAATGGAAGCAAGCAAACATGTAATAGACCTAATTGCAAACGGTGTATCAATGCTTAGAAACAAGGCCTAGGGATCATAATTTCACTAGTGAACACTCTCATATAAATATCTTCTCTTTATGATACTAGTCTTAACTACTCTCCGGTTGGACACTCTAATCGATGGTAGGGCTATAACAGCACACCTCAAAGTAAGCGTTTCCCATAGATAACCCCACACTATCACCTTGAGTACTAGATGGTTCCAACAAACACCACAATTTCATAAAGACATCCAACTCCAAATATAACTCATAACAAGTATTTGTAATCTCTAGCCTAAGTGCCACCATGGTGTGCACGCTGTGACTTTCACACACATGGGGAGAGCAGAGATCTATGAAAACACTTGAGTAGCAAGGTAGATCTATAGATTACAAGCTCATGATCTTAATAATATCATGCATAGAGAGAGATGAAGACATAGCTACCGGTAGAACCCTTAGCCTCGAGAGAGAACTACTCCCTCCTCATCATGGGAATCAGGAATGGTGATGGAGATGGCGGTGGAGATCGATGGAGAGGGCTCCGGGGGCACTTCCCCGTCCCGGCAGGGTGCCGGAACAGAGACTTTATGTCCCCCGAATCTCCCCTTCGGTGGTGGCGGCGCAGCGGAACTTTTCCTGGATTTCTGATTGACGATCTAGGGTTTTGGCTTTGGGAGGCTTCTTATAGGCCAGAGGGCAAGGTCGGTGGGCGGTCAGGGGGCCCACACCATGCCCTGGCGCGGCCTAGGTGGACCTGTCCCATGGGGTGGTGTGGCCACCCTGTGGCCCCTCTCCGGCTCTCCTTCTGGCTCCGTGAATCTTCCGAGAAAACAGTAACTTTGGCTTTTTTCCCGTCCAATTCCGAGAATATTGATTTTCTGATTTCCTAGAACCAAAAACAGCAGAAAACAGGCAACTGGCACTATGGCTCTTGTTAATAGGTTAGTCCAAGAAAGCATATGAAAAGTACTCCAAAGTGTGGACAAAACATAAGAAAGTAGATAAAACCAAGCATGGAGCATCAAAAATTATAGATACATTTGCAATGTATCAACATCCCCAAGCTTAACTCCTGCTCGTCCTCGAGTAGGTAAGTGATAAAAAGAAAGAATAATTTTTGAGGTGACATGCACCATCAAAGACTTGATCAAAGTATTTGCAAAACATTCAAAGCTGGGATCATAGTACTTCAATCATAACATGAAAGACAAAGTTCTAGCAATGAGCAAAGAAACTATGATGCAACATGAAAAGGCACAAACAAAAGATTAATGAATAACAATGCTTTGCAAGATGTTTGTTTGTTTCACATAAAGAAAACATAGCATAATAGTATTCAGCTTGACCCTCATAGAGTAGCAAATATAAATACATAGGACACCTTCAAAGTTCATAAGAGTGACTAGATACAATAGTTTAAAACAAGCAATATCAAGTTATGCATCAATCAACTAGTCTTGGGACAATGCACATAGAACTAAGAATGGACACTATGCTCTCAAAGTAAATGCATAAAGATAGAAGGTGGAGACACAATATAATGGTGGAAGAAAGGCCTTCATAGAAGGAAGCAGAGATTCAAGTTTCATAAAGAGCTTCCAAAAATTATGGTACTTAATAGCTTTCAGCTCTCATTGCCCCTATCATAAGCATCTTGAAGTGATTAAGGTTAAAGTGAACAAACTATGGTGTACATGCTTGACGAAGTATAAGTCAGAAATCTCATGTCCCTTGCATACGAGGGCCGCTCCTCATGCTACTCAAGTTTAGTCACCAGTAAGTTCTTGTCATTGTAAGTATATGTGTATCATAGAGAACCGCCAATGGGGTACCCCTTGCCCGATGATACGGAAGAGTCCCCGTATCAAAATGACAAGGCAAGGAGACAACGAGCATCTCAGCAATCTTCTTATTTACCATGGGAATATGGTGCTTTTCTCTCTCTTTCCTCTTTTCATAATCTCATTTTTTTCCTTTTTCTCTTTTCTCTCAATATAGGACTCTTTTTTTATAAGAAGAATGCTTCATAGACATCTCATTATGGTTACGCAGCAGGTTTCCACCATGTCAGCATGGATTAGACCAGCGGCCCAGGCATTTCTCTAACACATATACATAACTCCATGGACTTACAAGCTCCCCTTTCATTTCACACCGACGACATCCATATACAAAAGAGCATGATATCAACTAGGTACAAGTACCAAGTGCAATGTTGAAAGCGTTCCCCATGAAAGCATGGTTCTGCTAATTCCCAACAAATAAGTGCAAGCATATACAACATAGACGACACAATGGTTCAAGTTTATTAAGGGCAAGAAAAGTAAAGTGTGCCATCAAGTTCGTGACATCTTTAATCACTAGTTTTCTCATAACAAGTTTAATTTGGAAGGTAAACAAAAGCATGAATATACTTGGAATAGCATAAGATAATAGGTAGGTATGGTGGACTCTTTGGAATAACTTGGTTTAGGGAGTTGGATGCATGAGTGGAACTCATACTTGGTTGTGGAGGCTAGCAAAAGACTAGGAGCGACAAACTAAGAGAGCAATAATGGCCATAATCATGCAGAGCTACAAAACATCATTGATCAAAGCATAAAGTGATACTACAAGTTGAAAACTAAAGGATATAAAGGCTACGGTGACTTGAGATAGTCATAACATGGTGTGAGCATGCGCCAAGTCAACCCAAATAAAGCATCAAAGGAGAATACCACTATACTATGTTTTAATATGCTACAACGCATGATTCATTCAAGGCACATTAATCAATCTCAATTGTTTATAACAAGTCATGCTACAGCAAAGAATACTAAGCATAAAGCCAAAACAATATCAAGCATGGCATGACAAAGCATAGGCCACAGTCAAAAATGAGCTCTTTTTACCACATAAGCATGAACTTTCCTACACTTTTCCAAACCAAACCAAACTATTTGTAAACCAATCTATGAAAGAGGGGGGTCCAACCAATTTATTCAGCAAACTAAGAAAACCAAGCAAACAAAAAACCAAAACAAAAGCAAAAAAAGAAGGCGCTCCAAGAACAACGCAACTGTGCATGAAACAATAAAAATGAAGTGTTTGGAAGAAACCTGGGATTTTTATTGATGAAGAGGGGATGCCTTGGGCATCCCCAAGCTTTGATGCTTGTACTTCTTCGATATTGATTGGGGTGACACGCGTCGCACCCCCAAGCTTGAGCTTTAGTCCATCCTTCATCTCATTACTCATTCCTTCTATACACCTGAATTTTTCCTTCATACAAAACTTCACACAATCTTTATTAGCAACATCAGTGCACTCAACATAAATAAGTCTTAAGGTTCAGTTCTAACACCAAATAAACTTCCATTAAAACACTAGATACTATAGCACTTCCCTCAAAAAGCTCAATTTCCCAAAAGAACTCAAAAAGGAACAAACAAGAAGCAAATGCAAATAATGGCAGAAATCTGTCAAAACAGACCAGCAGGTAAAGACGAATTGTTTCGAAGACCTTCTGTAACTCAAATCGAAAAGTGTTGAACTAACAAAAGTTAGATAACAACCTGGGGCAGAAGAACAAAAATTGACGTCTCAAAAGGACGTATAGATATTTCATATGAATTTTTACGGTGAAGTATAGAAATTTGTTTCAGGACAGCAACTTTCCCAATCATTACTTCTCTCTCATTAGAGGTTACTCTTGGCACAAAAAAGCAAATAAAAAAGGATAAGAAGCGGTTATTACTGAAGTAATAACTTCCAAGAATCATCTAAAACTTTTGGATTATCTCCCAATAAGTACTTTTCTTTAACGCCTTTAAGTTAGGCATGATAGTTTGAGAAGATGCTCACATAAGAAATATGAATTCAAGTAAAAGAGAGCATCAAGAAGCAAACTAAAAGCACATTTAAGTCTAACCCACTTCCTATGCATAGGAACCTTGTAAAGAAACAAGTCATTAAAGTACAAAGCAAAACAAGTGCAACTTCAAAAATTTCAACATAAAGAGGGGAAACTTAATATTGTTGAGATACATAAGACCATGTTTCCCTCTCTCATAATAACTTTCAGTAGCATCATGAATAAAATGAACAATATAACTATCACATAAAACCTTCTTATCATGAGCCAACATGCATAAAAGAATTAATACTCTCCACATAAGCATAGTCACTTTTATTAATTGAAGTGGGAGTAAATTCAACAAAATAGCTATCATTATTATTCTCATCACCATAATCATCAAATATAGGAGGCATATTTTAGTCATAATTAATTTCCTCCTTAGTAGTAGGTGGGCTGAAAATATCATATTCATCATTGTAATCATCATATATTGGAGGTATAGTATCATCAAAGTAAATTTTCTCCTCCATGCTTGGGGGACTAAAAAGATCATTTTCATCCCAACCAGCTTCCCCAAGCTTAGAATTTTCCATAGCATTAGCAATAATGGTGTTCAAAGAATTCATACTAATAATATTGCTATTAGCACGCAAATAAAGTTCCATAGGTTTTTTAATTTTCTCTTCAAACACTTCATGTCCTAACTCAAGATAAATACTATAAAGCTCTCTAATTTTTTGTTGTTTTCCATTAAGCCTAACTAGCGAAAACAAGAAACAAAAAGACAAAATTGCAGAATCTAAAGGAAATAACTTCGAGCACTCACACCAGAGGATGTGAGTACCTTTGACCTTACCTCCCTGGCAACGGCACCAGAAAATAGGCGTTTGCCGTGGGAGGTTCTTCTTCTTTAATCCTCCGGTGTGAATACCTTTTACCTTACCTCCCCGGCAACGGCGCCAGAAAATAGATTGATGTCTACGCAGTTCTATTCTTGTAGACAGTTGTTGGGCCTCCAAGTGCAGAGGTTTGTAGAACAGCAGCAAGTTTTCCCTTAACTGGATCATCCAAGGTTTATCGAACTCAGGGAGGAAGTGGTCAAAGGTATCCCCTCTCAAGCAACCCTGCAATCAAGATACAAGAAGTCTCTTGTGTCCCCAACACACCCAATACACTTGTCAGGTGTATAGGTTCACTAGTTCGGCGAAGATATAGTGAAATACAAGTGGTATGGATAATTATAAGTGGTAACGGTGATAGAAAATAGCTTGATGGCGTGGAAAAGACTAAAGTAAAACTGAAATAAGGATGGAAGCAAGCAAACATGTAATAGATCTAATTGCAAACGGTGTATCAATGCTTAGAAACAAGGCCTAGGGATCATAATTTCACTAGTGAACACTCTCATATAAATATCTTCTCTTTATGATACTACTCTTAACTACTCTCCGGTTGGACACTCTAATCGATGGTAGGGCTATAACAGCACACCTCAAAGTAAGCCTTTCCCATCTAGATAACCCCACACTATCACCTAGAGTACTAGATGGTTCCAACAAACACCACAATTTCATAAAGACATCCAACTCCAAATATAACTCATAACAAGTATTTGTAATCTCTGGCCTAAGTGCCACCATGGTGTGCACGCTGTCACTTTCACACACATGGGGAGAGCAGAGATCTATGAAAGCACTTGAGTAGCAAGGTAGATCTATAGATTACAAGCTCATGATCTCAATAAGGTCATGCATAGAGAGAGAGATGAACACATAGCTACCGGTAGAACCCTTACCCTCAAGAGAGAACTACTCCCTCCTCATCATGGGAATCAGCAATGGTGATGGAGATGGTGGTGGAGATCGATGGAGATAGCTCCGGGGGAACTTCCCCATCCCGGTAGGGTGCCGGAACAGAGACTCTCTATCCCCCGAATCTCCCCTTCGGTGGCGGCGGCGCTGTGGAACTTTTCGCGGATTTCTGGTTGACGATTTAGGGTTTTGGTATCGGGAGGCTTCTTATAGGCTAGAGGGCAAGGTCAGTGGGTGGCCAGGGGGCCCACACCATGCCCTGGCGCGGCCTAGGTGGACCCGCTCCTAGGGGTGGTGTGGACACCCTATGGCCCCTCTCCGACTCTCCTTCTGGCTCCGTGAGTCTTCCGGGAAAATGGTAACTTTGGCTTTTGTCCCGTCCAATTCCGAGAATATTCATTTTCTGACTTCCTGGAACCAAAAACAGCAGAAAACAGGCAACTGGCACTGTGGCATCTTGTTAATAGGTTAGTCCAAGAAATCATATGAAAATTACTCCAAAGTTGGAACAAAACACAAGAAAGTAGATAAAACCAAGCATGGAACATCAAAAATTATAGATACATTTGCAATGTATCAGAGGGCAGCGTGACAGGGCACTTGAAGGTGGTGCGATGTTAGAGCAGAATTATGATGGGTTCCTGACATGAGGTACTACAGCCTTTACAGCGTACACACTCTAGCAAATTTCAAGACTTATGTGCACTCAAAACAAAATAGATTTATTTTTTTCACTCTCAGTTGCAGACTCACCATCCATCTCAGCACTCCCTCGTCCATAGCACTGTGCATGTATGTCTTGGTATGGCGGCTCAACTGTGTCTCCGGCGTGTGCGTTGGTGTACATAGGAAGGAACCGGGCATTGGCAGCAAAAATTAGTAGAATTCAAACTTTCGAATTTTTCTCTTCCTTGCCAAGCAACGGGAATGAAGGTTATTCAAAGGATGACCATATCGACATCATATCTCTATCTCTACTATTATAATGGAATAGTTTTCAATTGGTTCCTTTGCACCAATCCTGACCATTGGGCTGTTAGATCCAATGGTTCAAAGCACCTCGATTCGTGTTGAATAGTTCCTAGAGCAAACTCCACCATGTTCTAGAACCATCATTTCACCACCCCCAATATTTCATAGCACAGTAGGATGTATTCTCAATATGGGTAGATAGTTATTACGAATAGACTTAATGTATGCATTTTTTTCTCTAACAAGAATATTGGTTAATAACAACTTAACATTTGTTAAATCACATTTCATACAGTATATACGTGGGTGGCATGTCCCTTTTGATCAACACGTGAGACTCAGATAATAGCCGTCTAGCATATCATCACTATATAAATTTTCAATAGGTAAAGCATACAAAAATATAAACTTGATCAGTATCTATAAAGTATGGGTGTATATTGGGTTCTTGTACTTTGTATATCATTTAGAAGTCAATGATTATTAGCTATCTAAAACTTGAAAATTCTGGTAACATGGTCTAGAGAAATGAGGGAGAAGATTCTAGAATGATGGAGAAGTGTGTTTTGAGTTTTGTGCATACCATTCATTGTGGTGCAGACTATCAATAAAATCTTCTAGATGCTTGAATGGAAAAGAATATCCAATGGTTGGAAATGTTGGGATTCGTGAGTCTTGATTTACCGGTCAAGATTCAAAGTTATTCGTACACTATATTGTGGTAAGATAAGATAAGATATATATGTAGAAAATCGTCAAAACACACTTATCCATCATTGTAGATTCTTCTTGATTGTTTCTCTAGACCATGGTTCTAAAATTTTCAATTATTAGGTAGCTAATAAACATTTATTTCTACATGATATAAAGTGCAAGAACCAAATATACACTCATACTTTAGAAACGTGGCTCAAATTCATAGATATTTCAAGCTTTACCTATTATAATTTTATATACTAATGATATGTCATGCTTCTATATATTATGTGAGTTTCACGTGCAAGGCATGTGCAGCTTACTGGTACTACTACGAAGAGCATGGCTCAGCTCCGTGATGGAGGAGCAGGACCCGACTACTAATTTTAATTGCTTGATTGTAGGGTCCTTTGTGTTAAATGTATGGACTTGGATGCAATTTTCACTTTTTTAAGGTTCTTGGTGTAACATGTACACATGCACTAGCTGCGTTAATTATTGAAGAATCTCACTCCTTCGGGACATACCCTAGTCAAAAAAATAAAGTGCCACCACCTTGAGAAAACGCGGACATGTTTTGTTATAATTCGCTAGTCTTAGGACGTTTCAAGCTTCCCTATATATTAGCTAACTATGCCCATGCACTCAAATAACATTATGTCGATTTAAAGAAAGTAGGTCAAATTTGAACTACAAGTAAGCGCGATAGATTCTTTCTTGAATCTGCAAGAGATCCAACAATTAGCAATATTGGAATCTGTCAATCTATATCTGATGATCGATGTTAACAGTTATCCGTGTTATATATCTTATTAGTAAGTTGCACATTCCTTGCAAGTGAGAATCAGATAGTAGAAGTATATGCCATATCATTTTTTCTCTACTACTATAAAGGAGCAGTTTTGAATTGGATCCATAGTACCAATCCCGACCGTTGGGCTATTAGATCCAATATGTGTAGATAGTTATTATTAATAGACTTAATGTATGCATTTTTATCAAACAAGACTATTGGTTTATAACAACTTGATGTTTGTTAATCACATTTCATACAGTATATACGTGTGTGGCACGTGCCTTCTACTAGTTTATATAAAATTATAATACGTGAAGCCCAAAAATAATTATAATTTCGAGCTATGTCCGTAAAGTACCGTTGGATCTTAATTCTCTGAACACTTGTCAATAATTCTAGAATGTTCTTCGTCATTTCTCTAGAGCATGGAGAGTACTATTAGGTAGTTAATAGGTTGATTACTACTACATGATATAAAGTATAAGAACCAAATATACAACGGATATTCTATGGAGGTGGCTCAAACTTATAATTATTTTTTGAGTTTCACCTATTATTATAGTTTTTGTCCTATTTATCAGAGTTGGGGGAGCTGGCTTGAGGATTGACGTCCTTTTATTTCGGCATGTGGGTTCAAATCCTTCGCGTGCTAGAAAAGCAATTCTACGGTGCATGCTATCTAGCAGGGAGGGGAGAAATGTGGGTTCACGTCCTTTTCTGAAACACAGTCTACGTGATGAGACGATACAATACTGACCCAGGACGTGACAACTAGATAGTCTAGCACTCTAGCTATAAATCCAGCAGGCATCTGCAAATACCTAGCAAACGGATTTTTAGGGGTTTTTGATAAAGCAAGCAAACAAAGTACGAGTAAATAAAAGACAGTAGGAATAAATGCAGCAAGTGCCCAATCCTTTATGCAACAAAGGACTAGCCGGTTGTATTACTTAAGATGACCAAACATTCTCGAGGACACATGGGATGACTGTCAAGAGCTTTCGCTTCATATAGTTGATTAATCTTCTTTAGCTTGCTAAGTGTTGTGTGGGTGAACCTGTGCTAATGTACCGCCCCATCCAAGACTAATACATACTTGTGATTATACCCCGTGCAAACATCCGTAAGTACAAGAAAGTAATTAAGATAGAAACCTAACCGTAACTTTAAACTCTAAGACCCTTACGTCCCTTGTGCAATGGTTTTCTAACGGGGGTTCAGGTTTCTGTCACTCCGGCAACCCCTACGATTAGTAGCCAAATACACAATACATTCCCCTAGGCCCATATAGGTGAAGTGTCATGTAGTCGACGTTCACATGACACCACTAGAAGAAGTACACCACAACTTAAATAACAATCTATTGAATCTTTCTCAACACAACTCCACTACTAACAACAAGACTTCTCCCATGTCCTCAAGAACAAAACGAACTACTCACCAGACATCATATGGATCATGATCAGAGATGGAATAATGATGTATAACAATCTGAACATAAATAATAATTCAATGGTTCACTCAATAGCATCAACTACAAAGAGTAATCAACACCGGGAAAGTTTCCCCTATGAACTAATGCAAGATTCAACTCAATTGTTACAGCAATATGGAGATGGTGATTAGAGTGCTGATGGTGATGATGGTGGTGATGATGATGATGATGATCCCGATGAAGTCCAGCTTGATGGTGGTGTTGATGGCGACGATCTCCCCTCTCCGGGAAGGAATTCCCCCGGCAGAAATCTGTCTGCCGGAGAGATCTTTCTATCTCAGTGTTTTTCGCCCCGCAGAGGTGGCGGAATCTTTCTGTGGTCGCTCCCTGAGTCTTAGGGTTTCGGGAGGATGATATACGCCAGAGGAGAGAGGCTGGAGTGGGCCAGAGTGGCCACACCACCTCAAGGCGCGGCCTAGGGCTGCCCGCGCCATGGGGTGGTGTGGGCCCCCTGTGGCCCATCTCCACTCCGTCTTCTGGCATCCTTAGTCTTCTGGAAAAATAGGATTTTCCATATATTTTCCCATATTTTCTGATCTTCGCGAATTTTGCCTCCAAACAGCACCTTTTCCATTAGAATCCTGACTATAGCGGTCCATGCTCCAAAAGTCATCAACCGTGCAAAAATAGATGAAATAACATAAGTAACACCTCTCAATACGAAATATATCAATGAATAATAGTGAATTAAGACATAGAATAGTGATGCAAAATGGACGTATCAGCGTCCTTGATCCACTGCAGATGACCGACGAGGGAACACGCAAAATTAACACCCCTCATTCAAAGAGCCTCCTATCTTCCCCATCTTCGGCGATCCCCATTCGCTAACGCTGGCTAGCTGCATTTTGGATCCTCTGGAGCACCGTACATCCTAAATTTTCCTAGCCATTTCTCGCCCCAAAGACGGTTGCGGGACATTGGTCGCCTTCCACGACTTCCTCAACCACAAGATGGCGTGCCTGCACGGCCCATGCAACTGGACTGAGCCTGGCTACGAGTTCCACTATGGCGCTCCTCGCTCACCTCGAAAAAGCCCACTCAATTGAAGTGAATAGTTTCTACTACGACGAGGAACACAGGTACATCTCTCAGCCTTTGCTAGCACCTGGCTCATGGAGAGTAGAGACCATGGTATCCATGGACAATGGTACATTGTTCGCCGTGCGATTTGACATGCTCGACTATGGCCTCTCCGTATCCGTCCGGTGCGACAGGTCGACGGCGTGCCACGGTACATGGTGGAGTTGCACATTTATAAACCTTCAATGATTGGAGAGGACCTGGAGGAGTTTGCTAAAGATAGCCTGCTTTTCGAGCTAAAGAGCAGCACATCGTCGGCCTCCATCAGGATTACTGAAGATTACCAAAATTTCCTAATTAAGAAACATGATAGGTTCACAATGGATTACTCATTTTGCATCCACAATGTGGGAGATGTCAAATATGACCATCATGATTCTGATGATGATCAGCCATTCAAGTTTGTTTAGATCAAACGCTGGAGATGATCTAGCATTTCCTTTGAAACATGACTATATTTTTTTCTTGGGAGTGCCTAGATCTCAGGCGCCTGAGAACTTCTTATATGTATACTTAGCATGCTGCAATTTAGTCCGTCGATTCTTACTTCCTTTAGAAATACCAGGTTCATCTCTTAGCCGCTGTCGGCACCACGGTCATCAAGACTAGAGAACATCGGATCTGGGGACGATGGTACGGTGTTCGCTATGCTATTTGACATGCTTGAGTGGGGTGACATCATCGCATCCATCTTCTGCGTCAGGCCAGACGGGTGCTCGTCACCCTTGTACAATGTGTAGTTCATCGTCTATCACCCGTCACTAGAGGCTAGGTTTTGCGAGGGTGTAGTGCGCAATTCCTTCACTCCTGGGAGCAGGGTGGTGCCTGGCATCATGCAGAAGGAAAAGCATTCCATCGTGGTGTACCTTCAAACTTCTCAGACCCAGGGTTTGTATTACTCAATATGCATCCATCGCGAGGGAGAATTCCAAATTGACCATTCTACAACCTCAGAATTTTCCCCACTTTCACTACATACCACAGACGTGGTCTATAGGAGGTTGGATTTTGGATGCAGAGTAGTACTAGTATAGCACTAGTTCTTGTACTTCAGACTATTTTGTACTACTATATACTGGTACTGGTAGTACTTGTTTAGGCCAAGGATAGGAGATGGTCTTGCTTTGCCTTTACTCTGTCGTTGCTATTACTGAAATATTTTGTTTAACTAATAGTGATGTACTATTACTAGTTTAGATCAAATGCGGCAGTTTGTCTTGCTTTTCTTTTGAAAGTTAGCATTGTCACAATTATCTAGATGAGTCTTGGGAATTTTGGGTTGCATATGGGGTGCCACACAGGCATTGTCACTTGATTGTCAGTTTTGGTTGCTCCAATGATCCAGTCTGTTTTTTGAGCTGGAACAAGAACTTATTCTCTTTATCCTGCTATTGAATTTCAAGAAGGAATGCTACTAAATCTCTCAAATGTTCTATAGTTGCTATTACTAAAACATTTTGTGGAACTGATACTGATGTAATGTACTTGTTTAAATCAAGGGCAGTAGATAGTCTTGCTTTTCTTTTGAAACATGGCCTTGTCATAATCTAGATAAGACTTCGGCATTTTGGGTTCCATATGGGGGTCACACAAGCATTGATCGTCAGTTTATCATGGTCCAATGGTCGAGCATTTCCATTCAAACATGGCTCTCTATACTGGGAGCTAGCACAACTTGCTCAGATCAAGTAGCTTTTCCTTTGAAACAATGGTCTTGCACATGTACTCCGTATCTACTCCCTCCGTTTCAAAATATATAAAGATGTTTTAGCTTTTGTGAAACGAGTTTATCTAGACTCTTTTTAGTGTGTAGTTCAAAGTGAACCCATATACTAAAAGGGGTCTAGATAAACTCGTTCCACAAAAGCTAAAACATCTTATATTTGAAACAGAGGGAGTACTACGTATGCTTTGTCACAGTTAGATTACTCATATTTACTTTATCTTTTTTTCTTATAATATTTAGCATGCTACAATTTAGTCCGCTGAATCTTACTTCCTTTAGAAACTCCAGGTACATCTCTCAGCCACTGTTGGCACCGCACTCATCGAGAGTAGAGAAGATCGGATCAGGGGACGATGGTACGATGTTTGCTCTGCTATTCGACATTCGCGAGTCGGGCGACATCAGCGGATATGTCGTGTGCGTTAGGCTGGACGCATGCTCTTCTCCCTTGTACAATGTGCTGGTCACTGCCTATTACCCGACAATAGAGCTGGGGTTTTTGGCCCGTACAATCTGCAGTTCCTCCACGCCTGGGAGCTAGGAGGTGTTGAGCACCATCCAGAGGAAAAACATTCCTTTATGTTCTGCAGCGAACCATCTCATATTACTAGCCTACATTACTCAATATGGATCAATCACGAGGGAGAATCCCAATTGACACAATATTTATTTAACCCGCTTAGGGATCTCTTCGTGTTGGAGGGTGGATTTTGGATGCATAGTAGTACTAGTATAGTACTAGTTCTTGTACTACAAAGTATTTTGTACTACTATGTACTGGTAGTACTTGTTTAGGTCAAGGGTAGGAGATGGTCTTCCTTTGCCTTTGTTTTGTCATTGCTATTACCAAAGTATTTTGTTGAACTAATAGTGATGTACTGTTACTTGTTTAGATCAAGTGCAGTAGATTGTCTTGCTTTTATTTTGAAACCTAGAATTGTCACAATTATCTAGATGAGTCTTGGGCATTTTGGGTTGCATATGGGGGGTCACACAGACATTGACGAAATGAGGTGGTATTCGCATAGAAGCAGACATGATCATCAGTTTTTCTTGCTCCTATGATCGAGCCTATTTAGAGAACAGGGCAAACTGATCATGCGCCAAGCTTTTTTGAGATGGAACAAGAACTTATTATCTCTGTACTGCTATTGAATTTCAAGGAGGAAATCTACTGAATCTCTCAAATGTTGTGTCATTACTATTACTAAAGCATTTGTGGAACTAATACTGATGTACTGGTAATTGTTTAAATCAAGGGCAGTAGATAGTCTTGCTTTTCTTTTGCAACATGGCCGTGTCACAATCTAGATGAGACTTGGGCATTTTGGGTTGCATACGGGGGTCACACAGACATTGATGTGAGAAGAAGGTACTCAAAGCAGACTTGATCATCATTTTTGCGCTCTAATGGTCGAATGTGTTTGGTGAAAAGGACAAACTGATCATGCGACAAGGTTTTTAGAGATGAAACAAAAACTGGTTCTCTCTGTACTGCTATTGTATTTCATTGTCTGTATTGCTGAATTGGTCACTTTTGAAATGCTGCTGAATTGGTCAAGTGCTCCTGAATATGAACTTCGAATCTATTGATAATTTTTCTACCTTATTCTGTACTGTTGAATTTTGACATGAATAGCTGTCAAAAATAATTATCACTTTCCGCCTCCCTCTCTGAGGTCTTTGTTTCGAATCTGGCCGAGCACATCATAATGAAATTTTTATTAACCAGGAGAAGAAATCTAGTAGCTCATTCGGCCCCTCTTTAGCCTAGAATATTTTTATTCGGTCTTTTCGGGGCCAGGGGACTGCTGACCACAAATTTGAGAAAGGATCCCATGGAGCATAGCCAAGACCATATTCATTCGGCCTTTTAGGGGTTAGGGGACTGCTGAGCACACTCCACTAAAATTTGAGAATGAAGCCCATGAAGCATAGCCTACTAAGTATAACCCACGTAGAGCAGCCTATATAAAACAGCCAAACTCTTTTTAATTCGGCTTGTTGGGCATTGCCCCCCACCTCTCAAAATAAAAAAACTCTGCCTACCCATGTTTTTAAGAAAATACTCCATTATGTGGCATTTTATAAATTGAGATGCTAGGAGCGCTACCCTTTTATATTTTAAAAGAGATAAACATAGACACACAAAATATTTTTAAGAAGACTAATACATAGATTGTTGCACTAATAAAAGTTTAATGATATTTATTCTGTAAATATCTTTGTTGTAGTTGGAACACACTCAGTTTACGTTTACTTGATTGGAAGGTCTTTTGTTCGAATCGTATCTTGGGTTTACATTGTTTTCCTCTAGCAATATCGCATTACAGACAGGTTGACATCATGGACCAACCAGCATGCAACGTCCCTGGAGTTTGTTTTGAGGATAGGTTCGAAAAAAGTTTTAATACTTGTATAGAGAGGCTCGCATCAGGGACCCACTAGATAGAACATACAAGGCTGGCATAAGGGCCCCAACAGTAAGACCATACACGGCTACCACGGTGAAAACAACGGACGCGGCCGAAAAAAAAGTCCATCATACACATGTTGCACTTATAGAGAAGCTAACATGTCAGACCCAGCAGGACCAAGCATAGCCCATGGAATTAGTCTATCAGCCTCAAGCATAGCCCGATACCTTCTAATTCGGCATTTTCGTGTTCTTGTGGCCACAGACCATAGCCCATTCAATTTAGGAGTGAGCCCATGGAATGTAAGCCATGAAGAATAGGGCATCCACCCCTAGTTAGCCTATAATCTTTTTAATTCGGCCTTTATGAGCATATTTTGTACTCTGAGGCTGACATCTCGGACCCGAAAAAAGTCCAACATACACACGTTTCTTTCAAATAGAGGCTATTAGCTAGGACCCAGCATAGACACATTTCCTGCACAGAGGTGGTTGACATCTGGGATCCAGCAAGTTGCCAAGGTCAAAACAGCGGACATGGCCAAAAAAAGCCCATCATACGGATGTTTCATTTATACAGATGCTACATCGAGCAACGTTGCCAGCTCGAAACAGGGAGGCGCGAGCGAGAAAAATGTTCGACATCCAGACATTTCTTTTAATGAGAGGCTGAAATGGGGGACCTAGCAGCATGAGCAAAACAGCAGATTCGTCGAGCAATACTATCTAGTTCGGAACAGGGTAGCACTAGAGAAGAAAAACATTCCATCATACCCACGATTCTTCTAATGTGAGGCTGACATAAGGGACCCAGCAGCCTGAATAAACGACTGATGCAGTGAGAAACGCTATCAAGTTCGGAACACGAAGGCGCAACAGAGGGTAAAAAATCCATCATACACATGTTTCTTCTAATGAGAGTATGACATGTGGTGCCCGGCAGCGTGATTAAATGGTAGATGCATCGAATATCGCCATCAAGTTCGGAATAGGGTAGCGCGACTGAAGGAAAAAAATCCATCATACACACGTTTCTTCTAATGAGAGGATGACATGTGTGGCTCAGGAGGTTGGTTAAATGGTAGATTCGTCAAGCAGCGCTATCCACTTCGAAACAGGGTAGCGTGAGCGAAGGAAAAAAATTCCATCATACACATGTTTCTTCTAATGAGAGGATGACATGTGGGTCCCAGGAGGTTGATTAAACAGTAGATGCATCGAGCAGCGCTATCAACTTCAGAACAGGGTAGCACGAGCGAAGGAAAAAATTTCCATCATACACACGATACTTCTAATGAGAGGCTGACATGTGGGACCTAGCAGCCTGACTAAACGGCAGACGCATCGAGCAACGTTATCAAGTTCATATCAAGGAGGCGTGTCCCAAAAGTATGGTCTGCTAGAGACAGTGACGTCCGAGACCCATACGCCTCAAAAGACTTCGACGAGTTAACATCACGTGAGGAAACGAAAATCTTGCCTACCAAGCGCTGGCCGAGCTTCCTCCATGTTTTTAGCAGATCCGTCATAGTAGAGGGTCGCGAAACCGGAAAAAAAGTTTTACATCTGCCACAGCCGAGCCGAGAATTTCATCACGAAAGACGCGCCTTCTACGATGACCGTCGGGCCAAGTCGTTGCGGAAGGAAACTTTTCTTGTAGTGGACTTCTTTCAGATACATGTTGATGGCTACGATTTTTGCCATCTTCCATTGCGTTTAAGTGTTGTTTTTGGTCAAGCAATTGCGAAAGAAACTCTCAACTTTTGCCACTAATGACTACTAATTGCAAAGGTATGCAAATCCCTTCTTTGATTTATGTTGTGCAAGAAATCACTGCTTTTAAGGCAAAATAAGGAGTCATAATGAAGGATTTTGAGGAAGTACACATGACCAAGTGTCGCCGGATTGAGGACAAGTACGCCATGAGGGGGTCCTCGAGGCGTGCGGAAGAGAGGGGTGTGAGACGTACGGTATTCCGGGACGGTGAGCACACAAGTTTACCCAGGATCGAATCCACCAGCTTTGGACGAATCCTACTCCTGCTAGCAATCTAGTAATACGGCAGAGCCGGAATATGGGTTACAAGGGTATCGCCTGTGCGAGATGAGAGTCTAAAGTATTGGGTAGTGCCCTAAAGGCTCTCCCTAGGACGGCTTATATAGATATCCGGCCTAGGGTTTACAGGAGAGATCAATCCGGCTACGACTAAGAGTTGGTTACAGAGTACATCTTGAACTACAAGTAACATTATGGGCCTAAGTCGGTTAGTCTTCTGGGCCTTCCCGTAGCCGGATTGGACTCCGTGTTCTCTCCCTAACTGGGCCACCCGTGAAGCAAAGCTCTAACCTGAAGTGGGCCACCCTGGTCAGAGAGGAACTGTGAGGATACCCGGAAAGTATATCCCCAACAGTAACCCCCGGAGGCCTCCAAGATCCAAAGTCAGATTTTATCATCGTCTAGCTTGATCTTCGGCTTGTAGAATCTTGAAGGGTTCCTGAAACTTCACAACAAAAAATACGATCCAGCTCTTAAAAAACAAGTCGGACCTATCAACAGGTTACTCGGATTTTCCAGCTTGATTTCAAACTAAGCCGGAACTTGGTCTCTAACGCCACCTGACACAAGCATGGTCAAGTCACGTCATCTGACAAGCGTTTCGTTAGCACGACTGTTGGTGGGTCTGCGGTTCACGGAACCGAGGCGCCGTTTCAATGCGTGCATGGAGATCGACGAGACGCAATCATCGCGTGGGTCCTTCCCAGTTCTTTCCACGACGCGTGGCGGTTACACTGTAGCATTTGCACGAATCTTGGCGCAGTTAGGTGGATATAAGGGGTTTGGATTTCTCCTTCCCCTTTCCACCAGTCCTTTGCCGTTTCCTTTCCTCCCAATCCTCCTGCGTGCATAGAGCTCCCTCGTCGTTCCCCCATAGACCTCCCAGCACCGCCCCTTTCAGGTCATCTTCTCACCGGAGAAATGGCTTCATCATCTTCTTCCTCCGGTTTGGCGGCAGCAGCGGCGGCGGCGATGACGGAAGCAGTAGCGGAGAAGGAGAGCTTTCGGGGATTCTGGATCCCCTGCGCCCTCACCGAGGAGGGCCTCAAGAACGTGGAGAAGGAGGGGCTTCTCGTCGCTGGCGACTGGCAGAGCGGCTCCGGCGAAACCGTCCCCAACCCGTGCGACGGCAAGCGGGTCCACTTCGGCACCCATCTCGACCGAGGTCTGTCTTTTCCTCCCTCGGAGTTCTTCTCCGAGGTGATAGATCATTACGGAGTTCAACTCCACAATCTTCCTCCCAACTCTCTCTTAGAGATGAGCGCGTATGCATCGCTTTGCGAGGGCTTTCTCGGCATTAGGCCGAGTTTGCTTCTCTTCCGGTACTACTTTCATGTCCGGAGAAATTCCATCACTATAGGTGTTCCTTACATCACCGGCACTATTAGCTTTTCACTTAGACGTGACCGGGCATATCCCAAAATTTCTGCCAGTGACTCGGTCAAACAATGGCCAGCCACCTTTTTCTATCATAGGGATATTCCGGCTCCTGGCAAAGCTACTGCTTTGCCGGCTTTTGTCGACGGAGTCACCACGGCCCAACCTTCTTGGGACGAGGCTGCTCTGGCTCTCATCGATGATCTGATGCTCGCTAAGAGGCGGATCGAATATTTGATCAAACACAAGGATCTTAAGGGATCTGACTTGGTCCAGTGCTGGGTCTCATGTCGGATCCAGCCACTTCAGTATCACAGGGATAGACTGATGCACTCCATCACGTCATCCAAAAAAGACTCCCTCCGCATCAGCCCCAAAGCCTACACCACTCAAGGAAGTGGCTGATCAAGGAGCGGATCGAGAGGAGAATTCCGGAGATTTCTCTGGATATGCATACGGCGGAAAACCCCGTGGTGCTGGTAAGCTTCCATCAATACACCTTTTATGTGTTTCAATCTTCAAGTTATACTGCAATACTAATATGCTTTCTTGTTTTCAGCTTGCTGACCTCCCCCAGTCGGAACTTGCTCCGCTCGAAGGATATCCTCCTGAGTTTTCTCAGGAGACAGAAGTGGTCCCATTGTCGGATCTTGCGCTCAAGAAGCGAAAGCTCCGACAGTGGTTGTTGGCACAAAGGAGGTGCCTGTTGTGAAGAGGTAACTTTCATTCACAATTTCCGCCTTTATACCTTTCTCAAATTTCTTTCCGAGAAGTAATTTTTCTGACTTTACTATGTTCTCAGAGCAAAGCCTCTCATCAAGGGCAAGGGGAAAGGGATTCCTTTGAAGCCCCTGCGACAGACGAAGCTAACCATAGCTTCGCCTACTGTATCTCCTCCGACTCCTGCCCCTCAACCTTCTGCAACTCCGGTGATCATTCCTTCTCCGGTGGTTGCAGAAGATCCGGCTCCTTCAATGGAGCCAGCGATCCTTGGGTCGCAAACTGACGTCACCGTGGGTGCGTCAGATCAAGATAAGGGTGAACCCTCTTCGGGTAATGATCCCTCGGCTAAAACCTTCGCCAAAAACCTCCTCAACAATTCGGGACTTGCCAAGTTTGGCCTGTCCCGGAAATCTGTAGAGGAAATCTAGCGGCTAGCCAGGCAAGTCCTGGACAAAAGCATTTTATCCCCCGAAGAAGAAGCGCAAGAAGCAGAGGACGTCAAGTTCTTTGACCTTCTCGCTCAAGTCCGCCTTCGCGACGAGAGGATTAGGACTGGCGAGCTTCCAACAGCCCCAGTGATCCCTCTTACTCTTGCCGAGAAGGTGGCAGCTGAAGTAAACGCGGGTTTAGATAAACTCACCCACGAGCAATATGTAAGTTGGAATTCCAAGTCTTGTTTTTACATTATGTTATATCATATCCTCTAGCCCCCAAGCATGAAGTAGGATACATAATCCGGGTTTATGCTTCATTAGGATGCCAAAGAACGAACTAGTGTAACCCCCAAGGCTCATGCTGATATTTAGCAAAAAATATTAGCCCGAGTCTTAAGTAGCTTTCTGACTTTGGGTATTCTGACTTACAGAAAGTATGTTCCTATAACCAGGAGTTACTGACCAATGTCTGCAATAAGCGGAGAGAGATCAAAGATCTTCGGCTTCAAAATGCTGAACTTAAAGTAGCCAAGGATGAAGCCGAAGGTAAACATTCCGAGATTCAAACCTTGTTTTTTGCTTTTTCATTTTTTTGAACTGTTGTTCTTTTTTGACTTACAGTGCTGGTGAAAAAATCCATTGCTATGATTGAAGAGGCCGAGAACCTCAAGACCCTGGTGGTGGAGAACAAGGGACTTCGCCAAGAGCTGGATAAGCTCAAGGTGGATCATGAAAGGAGCATAGCTCAAGTCCTTGAATCCTCCTCCATGGCCACCGAAGAGCGTGATCGCAAGATTGCTGCTCAGGATAAAATAATCTCGGACCTCCAGAAGGAGATTGGCAGAGAGAAGGACATCTCCCAGGCGCTCCGGGCTGAACTCCTGAGTCTCTGGGAGGAGAAGACCAAGATTGACGACGTCATTCTCGGTACGTTCCATCTGTCTGACTTATCTTTTCTTCGACTTTTATCAATGTCGGATTTTTCTTGACTTTTTTTATGTATAGGTCCTCTGAACTTGACGGACTCTTCCTCCTTCGAGCCCCGCACCCACCGGCTTACCCGAGTCGGTGATCTTCTTCATGACTTCCGCCAGTCCCTTGAGGACATTGGCGAGTCTCTCAGGATTCCGGACATGCCAAGCATGTCGGATTTTCAGGTGCGGGACAAGGCCAAGGAGATGCCGCAGCTTGTTTAGGACTGGAATATGTCCTACGTGCGGACTATTGCGTAGAACGCTCTCACCATGGTCATGAGCCACCATGGAAACATGGAGATATGGCAAGTTACCAGAGGGTACTGCAAAGTATACGAAGACGGCCAGGAGCAGGACCTTCAAGCTATCATGCACTCCTGCGCCGGATACGGGTGTCACGTGGCTAATCTAACCAGCTATGAGATCCCCTTCTTCACCCGCGTAGCTACTCCGCCTCCTCCTCCAGAAGAAACAGAAGAAGTTTCCGATGATGAATGGACCACCTCAGATCCAGACATCTCGGAACGATATCAAGACGGAGTAACCAGCGAGCCGGCAGCTCCTTCATCTCCTCCGGCATCATAGACCAGAAAATTATGTATTATTCCGGAAAGAACATGATGCGTTTGTAAATATTAAGTACTATTGATTTTGCTAGTGCTAAGCTTGTGATCTATTCAGCACTTTTGGCTTTGTTTTTTTTTGTGTGCTTGAAATATTTTCATAAGCACTTGAATTTTTTCGTCTCTACTTATCGTTTATCTAGCTTTCCGCCTCGTCCCTTTTGTGAGCCGGCTAAACCTTCAGCCGGAAACTTTGCCGAACAACGGAGCTCACTTGCTAAACCGGTTTAAACTCGAAAACAAAGCCGGCTTCCAGTACCAACAATTCACTAGTCGGAAAATACCCGCATCCAGCAATCAGAAAAATAACCAAGGTAAAGACTGGAAATTTTAAAGTTATACCCGAAGGCAGCAGTTTTAGAATCGGAAATCCAGACCAGAACGAACAAGAGCATAAAGTACTTTCAAGCATTCTGGGATTTTCGACTATAACATGATCATTTGGAAATAAGATGGTAAAACTTCTCAGAAAAACTTGAGGCAACCAATACATTTATTTCTCAAAGAACATGTACATATATATGATTACAAAGAAGGATAAATTAAGAATAAAAGGGACATAGCTGAGCAATATTCCACGGTCTGTCTAACTCATCCGGATTTGTACTGCCTCCAACTCTCTTTCTCTTCTTAGTAGCAGGTATTTCTTTGACTGGCCTCATGTCAGTTAAGTAGTACGATCCATTGTGCAATACTCAACTAACTAAAAAGGGCCCTTCCCATACTGCGAAAAGTTTGTGCTTTCTTTGTTGCACAAGCCAGAGAACCAAATCACCATTATTGAAAGATCTGTTTCGGACTCTCTGGCTATGATACTTGCGTAACTTCTGCTGATAGGCTGTAGATCTCATTTCAGCAACGATGCGAACTTCTTCGACTAAGTCGAGAAATCTCGGCATCCTCTTCGATATATGCGGCCACTCTAGGAGAAGTATGAATTAAATCACTAGGAAGAACTGCTTATGCGCCATAGACCAAGAAGAAAGGTGTGTATCCTGTTGACCTGTTCGGAGTTGTTCGTAGACTGCAAATTACAGAGGGTAATTCCTCTGCCCAAGCCCCTGCAGCACGTCGTAGTGGTGCTTCGAGTCTCGGTTTCAGGCCTGGTGAGATTAAACCATTAGTTCTTTCGACTTGTCCGTTAGCCTATGGATGTGCGACTGACGCAATGTCAAGCCGGATATTTTGCTCGTCGCAGAATTCAGCCAATTCTCCCATAGAGAAGTTACTCCCGTTGTCCGTGATAATGCTATGCGGATAACCATACTGGATTATAACATCCTCGACAAATCTTTTGGCTGTTGCTCCATCACAACTAGTGACAGGTTTAGCCTCAATCCATTTGGTGAATTTATCCACCATCACTAAGAGGTGAGTAAATCCAGTTGGAGCTCATTTAAATGGTCCTACCATATCAAGCCCCCAGACCGCAAAGGGCCATGTTATAGGTATTGTTCGTAGCTGATCAGCCGGAACATGAGCTTGCTTGGCGTACTTTTGGCAGCCTTTGCACGTCTTGACTAATCGTTCGGCATCTCCCTAAGCTGTAAGCCAGAAAAATCCGTGTCTAAAAGCTTTTGCCACTAAAGATTTGGCTGCAGCGTGGTGACCACACTCTCCTTCGTGGATTTCCCTTAAGATTTCCACTCCTTCTTCCGGAGATACACAGCGCTGAAAGACCCCAGAAACACTCCGTTTATGGAGTTCACCTTTAACAATAGTATAGGCTTTTGCTCGTCGGATGATCTGCCGGCTCAGCACCTCGTCTTCGGGTAATTTGCCATCTACCAAATAATCGAGGTAGGGTTGAGTCCAGCTGGGAATTACAGCCAGAACTGCTATCAAAGGTGAGTCGGATTTTGTCGGATATTCCTCATCTACTCCCTTTATCGAGGGGACTTTGAGGTGCTCTAAAAAAGCGCCATCCGGGACCTCTTTCCGCGGAGAGCCTATCCGAGATAGTGCATCTGCTTCCTCATTTTCTGCTCGAGGGATGTGTTGAACTTCAAACCCTTCGAACGATTTAGATAGATCATCCACGACAGCTTTATATGCTGCCATGTGTTTATTTGCATGTGAAATATCCGAGACTTGCTGAGCAACAAGATCCGAATCTCCGTAACACATCAAACGTCGGATGCCGATATCCTTAGCAATCCGGATTCCATGCAGCAGTGCTTCATACTCGGCAATATTGTTTGTCACTGTGAAGTGGATCTGCAATACGTATAAAAGTTTATCTCTTTGGGGTGATTTGAGCACCACGCCAGCCCCCGAGCCCCCTCGAGCCTTGGACCCATCGAAAAAGAGGGTCCAATATTCCGACTCAGGGAGGACCATGTTCTCCTTCGTCTCTGTCCAATCAGCGACAAAGTCAGCAAGGATCTGGGATTTGATTGTTGTTCGAGATTTATACTCAATGCCGAAAGCTGAGAGCTCTATTCGCCATTTGGCGACGCGTCCTGTGGCGTCACTACTGTTGATTATGTCTCTCATGGGAGCTTTGCTCACCACGGTAATTGGATGCTCCTGAAAATAGTGTCGTAACTTACGAGATGCTAGAAAAACAGCGTAAGCCAATTTTTGATAGTGCGGATACCACTGCTTTGATTCTATCAGGACCTCGCTAACAAAGTACGTCGGACACTGCACCAGGTGTTCCTGATTTTCCTATGGTCTCTCCACCACCATGACGATACTAACAACCTTATTTGTCGCAACAATGTAAAGCAACATCGGTTCCTGAGGATAGGAGCAGATGAGAGTACTCTTTTTCAGATCATGTAGTGCACCTTCAGCTTCGTCCGTCCAGACAAAATCCTTGGTCTTTTCAGGAGTTTATATAATGGTGCGGCTCTTTCACCAAGCCGGCTTACAAATCGACTGACCACAGCAATGCAACCAGTTAGTCTTTGTACATCCTTCAGGCGAGTTGGCCTAGAAATGTTGAGTATAGCCTTAATTTTGTCTCGGTTCACCTCTATGCCTCTTTGAGACATGATGAAACCTATCAATTTTTTGGCTGGTATTCCAAAGAAGCATTTCTTCGGGTTAAGCATGATGTTGTATTTTCGTTGATTGGCGAACGTCTCCACCAAGTCGGAAATCAGTGTTTCCTTCTTTTTGGACATCACCACGATATCATCCACGTATGCATGCACATTGTGTCCGAGTTGGTCATGGAGGCAACGCTGCATCGTGCGCTGGTATGTAGCTCCTGCGTTCTTCAGCCCAAAGGGCATCGTAACAAAACAGAAGGTTCCGAAGGGGGTTATGAATGAAGTTTTGACTTTGTCAAATTCCTTCATCCGGATTTGGTGATAACCGGAATATGCGTCGAGAAAACAGAGGAGTTCCGAGCCTGCCGTAGAATCGATGACTTGATCAATTCTAGGCAGAGCGAACGGATCTTTTGGACAAGCCTTGTTCAAGGCAGTATAATCAACACACATCCTTAAATCAGTGGTGTCCTTTTTAGGGACCATTACAGGATTGGCCGACCACACAGTGTGGATGACCTCTTCTATGAATCCGGCTAACTCGAGCCGTGCTAGTTCCTTAGCTATTGCCTTAAGCTTTTCATCGCCAAACTGTCGTAAGGACTGTTTGACGGGTTTAGCGTTTGGGTTTACATTTAGATAGTGCTCGGCAAGTTCCCTAGGTACTCCGGTCATGTCACATGGCTGCCATGCGAAGATATCTTGATTTGCTTGGAGGAACTTGACGAGCGCGCTTTCCTATGCGCTACTTAGGCCTACGCCTATCTGGGTCACCTTGGAGGGGTCATCATCCTTCAATGGCGTTGTCTTCGTCTCTTCTGATGCCTTGAACTCCGGATTTGGCTTTGCCACCTCCTTCTTCCTCGCGGGCATCTCAGACGGATCTATGCTCTTCTTGATCTCCTGGTACTCCTGGGCATGTAGCACGGCTTCGGCAAAGGCGACATTTCCATCCTCGCACTCTCGCGCTTTCTTTTGGTCTCCCCTGATGGTGATCACGCCGTTGGGACCTGGAATTTTCATCATATTGTAAATGTAACACGGACGAGCCATAAAAGCCTAGTAAGCCGGACGTCCGAATATAGCATGGTATGCGCTCTTGAACGGGACCACTTCGAAGGAAAGTGCCCTCGTCCGATAATTCTTTGGTGTTCCAAAGGTAACATCCAAAGTAATCTCTCCCAGGGAATTAGCTTGTCTTCCCGAGACAACTCCGTGAAAGATCACAGACCTATGGTTCAGCTGTGTTTCCGAGATCTTCATCCGGCGTAGCGTTTCGACATAGAGAATATTGATGCTGCTACCACCGTCCATGAGGGTCTTGGAGAAACCATAATCGTCAATAAGTGGGATGACGATTAAGGCATAGTTTACTCGCCTGTGTAGCTTAGGCGGATTATCAGCGCGGTCAAATGTGATTGCCACTTCCGACCAGTCCAGATACTGAGGCACAGCCGAAACTGTTGCATTGAGCTCGTGGAGAACTGCTTTCTTGACCTTTGCTGGTTGAGATCTGAGGAAGGTGACGTAAGTGTCCTTCTTGGTGGGAAAAGTTTTCTTCCCTTCCGACTTGGGATTTGAAGCATCGGCTTCCTCCATGTCGGAATCTTAGCTTTATAGCCCGCGGTATCGTCTTTGTCAGGATTTTTCTTTCCCTTCTTCTACTTAGCTTTATAGCCCGCGGTATCGTCTCTCTTGATGTCGTCGTTAAAACGACACTCAGCATTGGTGTGGGACGAGCCCGCATTGGCGTCCAAGTGATGCACACATGGGTTATTGGCAATGTCGGCCCAAGTGTAGGTTTCGCCTAGTTGTTGCTCTCCTCTACCTTGGACCCTTGATGTCGCACGGCCACGCCCGCGGCCTCCGCCACGTACTCCTCGTCCTCCAGACCCGGAAACAGTAGTGACCACCGCTGTCTTCGCGTTGGGTTTTTCTTCCGAGGTATTATTGCGCTTCTGAGCTTCTTGTTTTGGTTGTTTTGCCGACTGAGGCACAACCAGGAAGTTGAGTAATCCCTCTGCATCATCGTCAGCATCTGCATACTTGCTCGCTATTTCTATCATCTCTCCCAGATCAGTGACCTTATCATACTTCAAGCAGTGACATAGTAGACAAATTGGGAGTCCTGCGATGAAGGCTTCAATCGTGGTTTGATCGTTTACTCCTTCACAGGAGTTCTTGGTGTCAATCCATCGTCCGAGGTAATCTCGGCAAGTTTCTCCGGCTTTCTGGGTGCAACGCTGTAGGTCTCCAACCGTACAGGGCCTCCGATATGTGCCTTCGAAATTCTGAAAGAATACACTTTGCATGTCACACCAGTTGTGGATGGTGTTCTCCAGAAGTTCGTTGAGCCATGATCGTGCCGTCTTCCGCAACATAAGTGGGAGATATCGGGTTGCGACCAGGCTGTTCCCGCCTTTGGTGATGCAGCAAGCTTGGAAAAAATCCTATAGCCAGGTATCTGGCCAAGCAATGCCGTCGTAGGCTTGGATGTGCCTTGAGATAGCAAATCCTTCCGAGAATTTTGTAGCTCTGACGCGTGGTCCAAAACACTTTGGGCCCACGTAGAAATCGTTGTTTTCGTAGCGCCGCGCCTCTATATTGGAGTTGATCCTATGCCTTGCGTCGTTCGGGGATAGAGATCGTCCCGAATGTCGGTTGTGGCTCCGGTGCCTTGGAGCCGGACTTCAACCTCTACCACCACCTCCTCCGCCATGTCGTCCTCCTTGCCCTCCTTGGGAGCCGTTGTGATAACTGCCTGGTGGAGGGGTTGGGGTAGCTGAATTGTTTTCGGCTGATCGCTGGCCTCCGTCCGGAGCGTCATTATTCCGGTTCCGGGGAGGTTCTTGACTACGACGAGCCCCCTGTCGGCTTGTTCCAGCATGGTTTCCGTCGTTCCTTCGTCCGTCGTTCCCCCACCATGGTGAGACTCAGCCGGACGGCTCTCATGTCTAGGAGGTGGCATTCTTTGACGATCCTCCTCCCGACATTTCTCCTTATCTTCTCCCTTTTGATCGTTGAACTCTCGTCAGGGAGGATTCCTCAAATTCAGCGCAGCGATCGCGTCTTTCTCGGCCGCTGGAGCGACATTGCTCTAGTTATGTGTAGTTCTACGATGCTGTCCCGATGATCCGGTTCTTGAATAATTGTCTTCCTACGTTCGGGGTGATGGTACTGCGCCTGAACGTAATGGGATCTTACGTCAGCCATGCCAGATCTGTGCGACATTGGTCAGAATCTGAGACCAGTTTTTGACCTCCGGATAGGGCGACCTTCTGCTGCTCCAGTCCCTTGTTGAGTAGCTTGATACCCAAACGGATCTCCTCTGGTCCTGGATTAGCCGATAGAATTTCTCGGGATGCCACGGTATTCTGTTCTGGGGTTGGGTATACCAAGTCTCTGTTGCTGTCTTTCCTGGCTTCCCATCTGATCCCCAAAAAGGATGGCACGGACACATGGGAATTGGTCATCATTGGTGTGACGCTTCCGTGTCTTTTTATGCAACAGAGACATGTAGTCCTTAGTTGACATGCGTTTCTTCTCCACCTCGATGTTTTTGGCTTCATCGAGGAGTTGTTGATGACGCGCTTCTAGGGCTTGGGCCCTTTCGTCCAGCTCATCTGCAGTAAGTTCTGCAGCTGTAGGGATAGGTGTGGTTAATGCGGCATCGATGAGTTTACGCGCACCTTCAGTAATCACGTGTCCATCCACCGATGCTTCTTTTTTCGGCTCTTCTGGGATAAGTGCTCCATTCGAGTCTTCCTCGTATTCCTCAGCGATCACCTCCTCTGTGAGAGGGTCTTTTGCCGAGGTCTTGTTCTTCTTCTTTGCCTTCTTGGCAGCGCCGGTAGACAAGACGGCTTTGGGTCCATTTCCCGGAGTCAAGCTCTGATCGGTACTTTCGGACATCTGGACTTCGGGATTATCTCCGACGTCCATGTCATCCTGCGCTTTGGGAGAGTGTTCCCCGGATCCTTCATCCATGGCTTCTCCTTCTTCTGCAGCTTTGGAGTTGTACTCCTCTTCATATTCCGCGGAGAACTTTCGGAAATCTGCAGACGTCATAGACTCATCCGAGGATGCGGGAACGTCGGCGTTTGTTCCAATTGCCTCCCGCACAGAGTCGGTGTTTTCTCCACCATCGGCAGAGCCGGATCCAGATCCCACGTATCCGATGAAGTGCGATGCGTGCTTCCTGAGGTACCTGCGGCTTTCGCGATCAGCCATATCGAAACTTTTAATGGTCTCGAGGATTGCATCTGCGCTTTCACCTTGCAGTATCATATGTCTTAATGTGTACCTGAGGAAAGGCCTGTCTGTCCCGGCATCGTCAGAGCCGGAATCAGTGTCGTTGATATGCTCCTCCTGGATTTCGACTTCCACGGGTGGGTCGATCTAGGATCCGGCTTCTCCAAGGAGATCCACTCTAGATTCGACTTGGACCGTGAGGTCTTCTTCAGGCTTAGATTTCTCCACTATCTCCGCAACTGGTGCGGGCTGGGTGGGTTTTGGGTTTTCTGAGATCCGGAACTCTGCCGCCTCCACAGACAAAGGGGACCCAGAAGATTCTTCTGCCTCTATCATCACCGCTAGGGTGGGTTGGGAAGGTTTAGCGAAACCGATGTAAACATCGATCTCGCCAAAAGACATGATTGTATAGGAAGTCACGGCCTCCCTAGCCAGAATCCAAGTCTCATCGAGAACGATGAGAGGGATGTCGCTGGCGTAGAGGATGCAACCGACGGCGATGGTCTCGTCGATTCCGATTCTTGCAGATTTCGCTCGGAACGCAGATCCGAAGCTCACTTGCCCCACAGTGGGCGCGAACTGTCGTCGGATTGAGGACAAGTACGCCATGAGGGGGTCCTCGAGGCGTGCAGAAGAGAGGGGTGTGAGACATATGGTATTCCGGGACGGTGAGCAGACAAGTTTACCCAGGTTCGAATCCGCCAGCTTTGGACAAATCCTACTCCTGCTAGCAATCCAGTAATACGGCAGAGCCAGAATATGGGTTACAAGGGTATCACCTATGCGAGTTGAGGGTCTAAAGTATTGGGTAGTGCCCTAAAGGCTCTCCCTAGGACGGCTTATTCAGATATCCGGCCTAGGGTTTACAGGAGAGATCAATCCGGCTACGACTAAGAGTTGGTTACAGAGTACATCTTGAACTACAAGTAACATTATGGGCCTAAGTCGGTAAGTCTTCTAGGCCTTCCTGTAGCCAGATTGGACTCCGTCTTCTCTCCCTGACTGGGGCGCCCGTGAAGCAAAGATCTAACCCGAAGTGGGCCACCCTGGTTAGTGAGGAACTATGAGGATACCCGGAAAGTATATCACCAACACCATGTAATTAGCGAAGCTTTACAGGGCGTCAGCATGCTTAACGACCACTGATACGGACGCGGTTCTGCCGTACCGCCTGCGCGTACAAGGTGGCGACGGCTTTGTCTCGCCAAACCCTACAACTTTTGTGAAGATAGATATATATTTCGAGGCTCCAACTGCCGTCCAGAGGGCCGAAATTTCTCAGATTGCATCACAACACCAACAATGGAGATCCACACCATTGTTCATCACTTCCACCATCCATCCCTCCACTGGCCATAGCCATTGCTTTGTACTTTTAGATCTCTTTGTGATTTGGCGACCATTGTAAGAATATTTGATTTCAATCTAAGTATTTGCATGATGTTTTCCATCTCCGATCTATTTGTTATGAGTGAGTAGTCCTCACGGGCTGTGGGTCAGGGAGAAGCCTCGCTGCAATTATGTGCTTCTAGCATGGGAGAATTGTATTTTGTTTGGATTTGTGATTTGTATCTTTTGTTTCTTCGTCTCTCGTCTCGATCTGTGGACTTGTAGGTACCCAAGATCCCATAGATTGATAAAGGCTTGAGGTGATATACTTGGCTAGCAGTGATCTCATAGGAACCTCAGTGACAGAAAGGATAGTACAGTCTTTGGTTAGCACCCCATTCAGGATCAACAACACCATCACCACTTAAAGCTTTGATCTGTGTTTACACTTAATAATCGTTTGTAACTTGTGGCTTAAGTGTGCTCTCGGTTGTATTAAAAGTCTATTGCTATGCTCGCTGCATCACGGGGCTCTAGAATATTAGGATGTGTCGCCCACAAAAGATTATCTCAATACAAATATTATACATGAATATTCTTATTATTATCCTTTATCCCATTTGATGTGCAGCTACAGGTGGATATTCAACCCTAGCCTATTTCCATCCATTGATTCAAAGCCGTTATAAAGTAAACTAGATTGGTCCCGAAACTAAGGTAATACGAACAAACAAAGTCTTGTAGATGTGTCCTTTTTTATTACCTTTTAGCAGTGCTTTCCGAGGTTCAATTAAACCTAGGTCTTCTAGGGAAAAAGCTATTGTACTACATCCGTGAATCCGGATCGAAGGTATCATCCCTTTTTCTGGTGTCGTTGCCGGGGAAGCAATTTCGCTATCCTAGTGAGGTCATTAGAGACCTTGTTTTTAGTTTTATTATTAGTTGTAGTTTAATTCTTGTTATTATTTTACTTTCTTGTTATCTATTTGAACACCCAGAAAAACTTAGTTACTTTTTATTCGTTTTTCATTACTTAAAAAAACCAAAAAGATCAGAACCATGGCTCAAAAGATATTAGGGGATTATGCTACTCCCACTGATGATTTTAGTCGTGCACCCATCACTCAACCCGCAGTTGATGCAGAAACATATGAGATAAAACCTAACATTTTAAGTTTGGTTCAACAAAACCAATTTGGGGGTTCTTCTTTTGAGGATTCGTGATTGCACTTAAATACTTTTACTGAAATTTGTGACATGATGCATATTAAGGATGTAGATCCAAATGCTGTTAAGCTAATATTATTCCCTTTCTCTCTTAGAGGAAAGGCTAAGGACTGGTTCCTAGTTCTACCAAAGGGCACTATTAAATCTTGGGAGGAATGCACTAATTTGTTTATGACTAAATCCCCCCCCCCTAGCTAAGACTATGCAGCTAAGGTCCAACATTACAATCTTTAGACAAGAAGACCATTAGCCACTAGCGCTTGCATGGGAAAGAATGAAAGAGGTTGTAATGAACTGTCCTAATCATGGGATGGAAGAGTGGCTTATATTACATTTATTTAATAATGGTCTTAACCCAATGTCTAAGTCTATGCTAGATACTATAGCAGGAGGAATGATCATAGGAAAGCATGTGAGTGTTGCAAAGAAGTTACTTGATGACATGCAAAATAACCATGCCCAATGGCATGTGGAAAGAACCTCGAAGAGAGTAAGTTCAATTACCGAGGTAAATAATGAGGAGCTTACATCTAAGGTAGATGAGTTGCTTATCCTACTAAAGGGTAAGGAAGATAGCCAAGTTAATGCTATCACTACTAATGTTAATTTTATAGCTCGTAGTCCTTTTAATCCTGCATGGAAAATAATTATACTTCCAATGTTCGAAAATATCATACTAATCCTATAGGATCTCCTTATAATAATTATGATAACACTAATAGAGCAAATCATGGCAATCTCCTGTTTAAGCAAACTGTTAGAACATTTATGCTAGCTCAAACCGAACAAAAAAATATGCTTATTAAGATTACGGAGAACCATGAAAGTAGTATAGGAAGATTATCTAATCAGGTCGTTGGAATTAGAAATGATGTGCAGGCTCTACAGGAAAGAACAAAGACCGTTGAGGCTTAGCTAGGTAAGGTAGCCGAGAGCCAAGCTCTCATACTAGCAAAGTTCGCTGGCAAACCCGAGCCAAATTCGGTAGAATACCTCAAGATGATGAGGGTGGTAACCAATGATGAAAAACCTGAAGATCTGGATTATAGAAACGCGCCAACACCAGAATATACCGTGGAAGATCTATTGAAGATGATCACCGTTAAGAATCTAGGTATAGAACAAGGTAATGATGCTATGTACCAACAATTTATACAACAAGTAGCATCTAAGGTTCGTGATTTAGAGATGGAGTATAAAAGACTAGCTGATAAGCTTCCAGCTAAGCTAGATGATATATTTGAGCCCACTATTAAAATTAAGTTGGGAGTTAATGAGATATCCACACTTTGTGATCTTGGTGCAAGTGTCTCGACAATTTCCAAAAGCATATTCGATAAGTTAAACTTGGGGCCATTTGTTACAACTGAATTAAGACTCCATCTAGCTGATTCGACTTATAAACAAGCTGTTGGGATCAAAGAAAATATAGTTGTCGAAATTAAAGGTAGTCCCGCTCTTATGGATCTTGTTATTGTGGACATGCCTGAAGATCTCATAGCACCTATAATTCTAGGTAGGCCATTCCTAAGAAGTATTAAAGCTTTGATTAATTTACATGAAGGGAATGTAAGAATAGGGCTACCATCTAGAGATCCTTTTTTAGTCCACTTCCCTATGAAAAAGAAGGCCAAGCCTAATGATGATGATGGTGTAATTACTTTAAAAGCAAACTACTTTGGAGTGGGTGTTCCACTTCACAAACCTAAGTGATTGCCATCGAGGTCAAGCTAATTGACCTTAACTAGAAGCACTTCATGGGAGGCAACCCATGTGAAATAAAGTTTCTCTAATTTTTTATTTTTTATATTTTACTTCATGTTAGTTTTGTTTTTGTTTTCATTTTTATTAAAGAGTGTTCAAGAAGACCTATGGAGAGAGGAGAATAAATAAGGTAATCCTCTATATTTTACTAACACATGGCCTAAGAAGTATTGCTGGATAATTACTTAGTGTTTTTGTTGCTATACAACCTTTTTATAAGATGTGCAAAGGCGCACGGAGCTACTAATCAAATTCCTTGAGTTTTTATAGTTCACAGTGTCGATAACGACCACTGGTACGGTCGTGCGCCCGTACCTCCTCAAGGGAAAGTGACGATGGTTGAACTCATCAATGCCCATTGTTATGGACTTGGGTTTTGGAGAAGGAGGGAGCGCTGGAAGCATCAATCAGCTAGCAAACAAGCACACAGCGATGCAAGGTTTACCCAGGTTCAGGCCTCGTAGAGGTCCCTACTCCTGCTTGTCTTCTCTTGAATTAACGAAGGAATCGAAGATTATAATGGTGCGCAGATTGAATCTGGCGAGGGTTATGGAAACTAGGGTTGCATGTGTCCTCCTTGCCGCCCCCTCCTAGCGTTTATATAGATAGGCCAGGTCTCAGGTAGCAGGTCGAGCCGGTTACAGATTAGGGTTTGTCCTTCAAACTTTCTATCTTTAGACTTCTTCTTATCTCGCAAGTTATCAAGAGTCCGCAGGCCACTCGAAGTCTTCATCGGGCCATGGCAACACCGTGGGCTTCCACCGTATCTGGACCGTATATACCAATCTTGAGTACCGGCATGGTATACCCATGTCAGTAGCCCCCGAGTGTCTAGTGAAATCGCAGATTCGACTGGGGACTTTATGAATCCTTTCGAGTGCATGACTGAGTATTTTTTGAGTGCTCTATTTGTGTCATAGGGACTGTTGATGTGCGTGCTTGATTTAACCAATGTATCGGTATTAGTTAACTACCTTAGGGCAAAACAACGCAATCTACTCGAACTTGAGTCCCCGGACTCGAATTCGGAAAAGTGCTGGTGTAATTTGACTTAAGCCGCGGAGGTCTTACATGAGTCGAATTCCAGTATATGAGTTTGAGCACTCGACGCGTCCGTCAAGGCATGTTCATCGCACCTGTAGGCATGAATATATTTCTAGTAGTGCACAGCAAATGCGTTGCCAGGCCTTAGCGGTTATCTTTGATGACATCAAGCAAGGACTAAAGTAGTCGAAGTCTTCTAGTGCTCAATCTTTGATGACATCAGTGCTGACGATGTGATGACCTCAGTTGCCCGCCTTAGCGGCTTTGACGGGACGTGACGAGCGGTGGGTCCCATTTTCTGACCCTACCTTGACCGGGCGTGCGTAATCTTTCGTTTTAACTGCGCCTCCTCAATTTCTGCGCGTAATGGAGGTAGTGGGGGACGGTTCGTGCTTCCACCTTTCCACATGTCGATCGCGATGCGCGCCACGCGTCCAGTAGGGTTTCTGCGGGCCATTGGATTGCATCCGCTAGGGGGTTAAGTAGCAGTATAGCGGCAGTAATTTCTCATCTACTCTTGCTCTACTTTGTGTCTTCATTGCCATCGCTGCTGCTCTTTGCCTCTTAGAGTTCTTCTCGTTTCGCGGTGCTGGACCAACTCCATGCGTTTCCTAGTTACTTCCTCCGCTCTCATCGCTGCCGCAAGGTGGGGTAGAAGAAACGAGGTGCGGCCGCTGAGTCCGCCGCCGCCATTGCTGCTGCCAAGAAGAAGGGCGGCTCCACCATTGCGGGCACCAGCACCACCATCGCCGGGAAGAAGAAGGGCGCGGGCACCGAGAATATCATTTTGCGGCCCGAAAGTTGGGGTGGCCAGGCAACGCGGTACCCGAGTTCCCTGATATCAGCCGCAATGACTACAGTTGGCGTGCCAAATACTAAGAGGGTCTTTTTTGGCACGAATTCAACTTTATGTTTCAATACAAAAAATCAGGCTAACGGCCGTCAAGTTGGGCCCCCCTGTCAGCTTTTGCTGTTATGTCGCTGCCGTCGTCGCTGCCATGTAGGCTGCCACGTAGGCTTGCAGCGTTGGTGCATGCATCCTTTACGCGTCTTCGTCTTCCTCCGGGGCGGCAATATGTGGTCGCGGCCATGGCGTGGAGCTAGGACTTGGACGAACCTGCTCGTCCCGTTCTCCTCCCCATCCTGAATCGGAGCTCGCCCTCACCATGACCGCACCATTGGCACGGTGCGGGGACGGGAATTCATTCCCGGGTGAGATCTGTCACCATGCCAACCATGCTCGGTCCCGTTGGTCTCCTCCAGAATCCGAGCTCGCTGTCTCCGTGGTCGCACACGCACCAGCCACAACGCCTTCCTCTCCGAACCCCAAAGCCACATCCACCCAGTTCGGCACAACGCTAACAAGGTGAAAATGCATCAAGTTTTCTTCTTGTGATTGTAGAAAAAACATGTATGTACCGTGGCTGTAGCATACTCTAACATAGTAAAATATTGTTTACTAGATTTTCATTTGAAATTAGTAGCTCCGTGATGACGAAACATAGAGAAACTAAATGGAATGACGATGACGACCATGTTCTGTACTTTGCATTGCATCAACAAGTGCTCGCTGATGAAGAAATTTACCAAGAGAGTGGAGTTCATCAGCCATTGCCAAAAAATATGTGAACAAATCAACGAGCGATTCAATGCAAATAATCGCAGAAAAGCTAGATCAATGTCATCAATCATCAATAGGTGGCACATTGTAGTGATGCGTTCAAATGCGTACACGATGTATCATTTTCTTGAAGTGGTTGTTATCCTGAGCAAAAATGCCTGGTATACACATTACATTTGTATGTTCTATGCTGCAATTCTGTTGTTATGGGCGTGGAAAGAAAAGCTGGGCTTCACTGAATATTAAGCAGTTAGGCCTAACTTAGTCTTACACAAATAAGCACAGCTTAGTCTTTACACACATAAGCATAACTAATGATAAAGATAAATACAAATGGTTCATCGGATCTGCCAGTATGAGCACTAGGTCCCTGGAGCTGGTGGTATCGTCGGAACAAACCAGAATGCTGTGTTTGGCCGTCTTTCATTCTCCTTCAAATAGTATGACCCCACGGATGAGCCACTTGTAGGCCACCTCCCCCCGACGTGGATTCGGCTCTAGGTCAGATCTGGAGTGTCAACATGATAGGCACGTGAGTGTGCAGCAAACACACAGTCTGCTATCAACACTATAAGTGCTGGCACCTCAGCAACAACACCAGCATGTTCTTCCTGGACTCCGGTAGCAGCCTCAGCAGGTATTTCGTCAGCTTCACCAGTAGCAGCATTAGCAAGTATTTCGTCAGCTTCACCAGCAGCAGCATCACCAAGTATTTCGTCAGCTTCACCAGGAGCAATAGCAGCTAGTTCTTCGTCAGCTCCACCAACACCAACACCACCACCACCAGCAGCAGCAGCATCAGGGGCCAGGGCTGCCTGAGCAATTACAGGTTCAACAGCTCCAGGGGCTCCGACAAAGAAAGGGTAGTTGATCCCAAGAAACATAGATTGTCCCTTCAGATTGTTGACTCTGCTCCAGACTTTCTCTACTGGGTCTTCGGATGGGCATGCGGACCTCGAGAAAACGTGACACCACCGCGATGGGCTTGAAGAAAGTTGTGTCCCCATATGTTCTATTGTATCACCAACGCTGTTTAGTGCTCTCCTGATATGAATCCACAAGAGTTCATCATCATGTTCTGTGTTGTCTCCGAGAGGTGCCAGGAACCAGCGCCGTATCCCAAGTTCACCATCTACTACTGCATCTTCGATCACCAGAGGGAATGATGCGCAGGGCTATGTGGGTACCTGTGTGTTACTAACAGTCAGTAAGCAGAATTTTGAATGGGATTTTACATGCTATATGACACCATGACTCACCCCAAATGGACGACTCCCAAACATGCATAAATGCGTTGCGGTCTGTACGAAGAGTAGCCATAGGAGAAGACGGCGTCGACATACTTCTCTGGCCGCAGGAAGTCGTCGCGCAAGACTGTCCATTCCTTGTCTTCTGGGCCTCTAATGAATGTGATTGCCTTGTCGAACACCGCTAAGAGGTCGTACTCCCAGTTCTTCCACGCCCCCTCCCGCGGTCTATGTGGGAGCTGTACCTTCACGAGGTCGAGTTCTGCCATGTTGAACCTGTAAGCGAATTCAGAAATGGGAGGGCGGCCACCCGCTGTTGACTGCAGTAATGCCGACACCCTTCACAGATGGCACTTCAAGTCTCTTCGATCTGTAGCCATTTTTTAGAGTCCAAGTACTGCCATCTTGTGATAAAAGGACCAGCCACTCGCCGTTGCCACCCACCCAGTTCTGGTAATCTTCCATTTCCGTCTCTTCTTCTTCCTTGATATTCACCACTACTGATTCGGACCACTTATCCAAGCAGCATCAGTTTTGCATGAATATTCTGCAGAGTTTGTTGTCAGTTGGTACAATAAACTGGCATGGATTCCATTGCAAATACAATTTGACAACTGGGCCTTTAGATTAAAGTACACAAAATATCGCCTAAATACGAGTGTCTCCCAAGATATTGCCTAAATTGTGCCTGTGTCACTACAAAGATACTCAATATATGGAGTAGTAGCAGAGCCCCCAGAACAAACTCCTGACGATGATCATAATTAAACAGCTCGGGGCATAACAGCCTTAAATCGTCTAATCTGTTTGTTCTTATTTTATGAAACAGAATATCAACTAGCAGGCATTCCATTGCAAAATTGAAATTGACAACTTGTCTATCACCTAAAGTAAGACTGTGTCACTATGAAAATACCAGAATATTAGGTACGAGCAGAGCTTCCGCTGTAAAGAATAGTCCTAAATGGTTTGATTTGTTCAAACCACGCGTGCACACAACACGTTCGACGAAAGGAACATAGGATTCCGATGAGAGTTCAGCACATAGGAATCAACGATATGACTGAACGAATAAGCTAGATACTAGAACTTACGTGGCCATCGCGGTCGTCTGGCCATTTGCTGTTATCAGGGTAAAGAAGGCCTGGCATGCCGAACAGTTGTTCGTCCATGTTCCGCATCGTCACGCAGTAGCCAGGGATGCAGCGAGCAAGGCGGCCGGCTGAGATGATGTCCCACCCCGAGGCAATCCCGCGCACGATCGCGGCGCTGAGGTTTGGCCATCCCTTATCCTCGCAGTAGCGGTCGCCCTGGCCATCCGCGTCATCATCGCATGCCTTTCGCTTCAGCCTTCTGCTACCCCAAGCTCTACCCATAGCGGCAAATGGAGTTTGGAATCCGGTAGATTAATGGAGGCGTTGTGATAAGGAGGCAAATGCATTCGAGAGGGGGTGGACTCAGGGATGGGGCAGTTGTTCGAGTGGGGAGTGAATCTGCAAGGAACCGCCACCGCCGCCGGTTCTCGTCCGCGTGGAAGACAAGAAGGGGGGCGTAATTATTGAGGGCGGGCACCAGAACCATCTAGAGGAAGTGAAAAAATAAATCATAAAAGAGAAATGTGCGGCCTGCCTGTCAGTGAGTGAAGGTCGACACGCGCAAACGTGCCTACGTTTGAATTGATTCCACCGCATGCAAGTGGCACAGAACAAATTTTAGGAAGTGCTAGCGTCGACGTGTAACCGCCATTTTTCGCCACCTTCACCCTACTACGAACGGTCGTGCACCATTCCAGATATTGGTAAGGGCGGTTCCAATCTTTCACTTCTCCGTCTCATTTCCTCCTCCATGGCCTCATCGTCTTTCTCCTCCACGGCCTCATCCATTTCCTCCACCACCACATCACCCTCTTCCTCCATATCCTTTCCCTCTTGCCTATAGTCATGGACGCTCAGGACATCCGAAACGACGATAGGTAAGAAACTGCGCACTTCGACATTGAAGTACATGGCGGGAAGAAGATCGATGTCGTCTACACCACCGAACCTCGGACGGTGAGGAACACTCTGAATAATTACACGAGTTGGCTGTAGTTCGAAGAAGACAGGTTCGTAGGTCTCGACCTCGAGTACAGCCGCGATCACCGTAGGATCACCGTGGTGCAACTCTCCATGAAGGGGCACGTCCTCGTATTCCAGCCTTTTTGCGAGAAGGGGGCTGACGGGATCTAGTAGACTTTGCTGTCTTTTTGTGTTGGAGATATGCCCAAGAGGCAATAATAAAGTGGTTATTATTATATCTTTATGTTTATGATAAATGTTTACATCCCATGCTATAATTGTATTATTAGGAAACACTAATACATGTGTGTTTTGTAAACATAAAAGAGTCCCTAGTAAGCCTCTTGTTGAACTAGCTTGTTGATTAATTGATGATCATGGTTTCCTGATCATGGACATTGGATGTCGTTATTAACAAGATCATATCATTAGGAGAATGATGTGATGGACACACACCCATAGTAAGCGTAGCATAAGATCAAGTCATTAAGTTCGTATTGCTGTAAGCTTTCAAATACATAGTAACCTAATCCTTCGACCATGAGGTTATGTTAATCACCATCACCGGATGGATACTTTGATGACATCAAACGCCGCTTCGTAACTGGGTGGTTATAAAAGTGTCATTGGGTATTCTGAAAGTATTTGTTGAAGCGCATGAACCAAGATTGGGATTTGTCCACCCATATGACGGATAGATATGCTCTGGGCCCTCTCGGTGGAATGTCATCTAGTTAGCTTGCAAGCATGTGACTAGGTCACAAGGGATGACAGATCACGGAACGAGTAAAGAGTACTTATCAGTAACGAGGAAGAACTAGGTATAGAGATACCGACGATCAAACCTCGGATAAGTAAAGTATCGTGTGACAAAGGGAATTGGTCTCGTATGTAAATGGTTCTATCGATCACGAAGTCATCGTTGAGTATGTGGGAGCCATTATGGATCTCCAGGTCCCGCTGATGGTTATTGATAGGAGATGTGTCTCTATCATGTCTACATATTCACGAACCGTAGGGTGACACACTTAAGGTTCGAAGTTGTTTTAAGTAGATATGGAATATGCGTTGGAGACCGAATGTTGTTTGGAGTCTCAGAATGGACCCGGGACATCATGAGGAGATCCGGAATGGTCTGGAGAATAAGATTCATATATTGGGGATCATTTTCTAAATTAGGAAATGTTCCGGAGTGTTTGTATGGAGATTGTAGAAGGTTTCGGAATGTTCCGGAAGGTTCTAGAAGATATCTTGGAGTTTGCTTGAAAATCATGATAGGGATCAAGGAGTCCTGGTGGGTCAAGACATGGATTCGTGGGGGAGGAGGACTCCTCCCCCCTCCCCAAATTCGTTGGCCATAGAGGAGGGGAGTCCTACAAGGACTCCCCTTCCCCAGGCGCGCCTCCCCCCTTAAATAGAAGGGCAGGGGCGCCCCTCCTAGCGCTGCTCCCACAACTCCAATCTCTGCCGCCTCTCTCCTCCACCTTTCTTCTACATAGGCATAGGCGAAGCCCTGCAGAATTCTCTACTCCACCACCAGCACCACGCTGTCGTGCTGCTGGGATTCCGTGGAGAAGATCTACTACCCCCGCTGCTCGCTGGAACAGGGAGAGGAAGGTCTGCTTCGACTCCGCACGTGTGACCGACTGCGGAAGCGCTGCCGAATCGCGGCGCCGGAAGGATCGTCCACTTGACCGACTGCGGAAGTACTACTGGAACGCGACGCCGGAAGGATCGTCCACACGATCTTGAGATCGGCAAGTGATCGACTACATCAACCACGAGATCTAATCTCGTAACGCTTTCGGATCTACAAGGGTTAGTACAGATCTATCTCGTTGCTCATGTCTAATAGATTAGATCTTGGCTTTTATCTAGATTAGATCTGGGTTTTGTTCGTTCTTGCGGTAGAAATTTTTTGTTTTCCATGCTACGAACCCATCATTTTGTTCCTAAACCGTCTGTCTGCAAAAGTTATTGCTATATTATTTGTCTGAATTCATTTTCATGCAGGTGGGGCGAAAGCATTAGGGATCTGTTTCATGACTTTCTCGCGAACTAGCACATAACATTTACTAGTGTTGACATCACGAATGATAGTAAACTGCTTGAAAGCCCGACTGTCAACATTAGAATCCCAAAGGAGTGCAGAGTGGACATCTAGGAAATTTACTGGATCCCAGGGACGAAGGGCGGCAAGACCGGGGTGGCCGCTCTTGCCTCCGAACTCATCGACTCGTGGTACGCTGACATGAAGGACATATTGCCGAGATGTTCGTGGAGGCGTTTAGGGCATGATCACTGGGAGGATAAGCCACTTTCTGAACCTAATCTAAAGTACGCTACAATTGACGGGTATGTTAGCCACGAGCTGTACCGCCTGATTGTAAAATCTCGTTTCAGGCATCGCATCATTGAACCACCACCAAGGCAGGTTGTTTGCCCTAGATGCCAGAGTGTAGATGAATCTACAACCGGGGTAAGCGACCGAAGGCATCCTAGGATCGGTTGCCTTCTCCAATAGGCTGGGATGTAGACTATTAGTGCATGATTGTTGTGTTTATGAAAACATGTTATTTCATAAGTACACTATGTGAGAAATTACGAACTGCTGTGTATTACCTTTGTCAAACTATAATCTGGTTTATGACTGTCTCTATAATCTGGGTTTGGTTATGACTTATGACTTTATCACAGCTTATGCATGTCAGTCCTGGATTCTGCCGCATGCAAATGGCACAGACAGAATTTGTAAGAATGAATGTTGAGCATACAAAAGGGGGAATGTAATTCATACAGGTTAAGTAGATAATAGCACAGGGATCATACGAGCCTGGTTCTTACACACAGAATGCTTAGAAAATACATGCGAAATAAAATACAGGCGAGATAAAACTAGGAACGAAATGCGAAACTAGTAGTGGTAAACAACACACTCACCCACCCGCCAGATCCTGTTGAGCATCTCGTAGCAGACATACGCGTCCCTGGCTGCGTACTTGATCGCATCGTAATCCAGGTGCATCCACTCCCTTCGCTCGTGCAGGTGCTTTGGGAACTCGATTTTCATGCCGGCGTACTCGCGGTCGATGATGTCGGAAGCGAGTCTAGCCATGCCGGCTTTCCGCGTACCGCCATCCGGGTACCTCCACAAACGTTGGAGATCGACGTGATTGTCGACATGAACGAGGAGATCCCGTTCTAGCTTCGGAGTGTCGTTCTTGATGTCGACGCTGGCGAAGTAGGTCTCCCTCCTGTGTAGGAACTCGCGAAGCTCTAGGCATACAGATTTGGCCCTACATACGTGATATAGGAGGCAGTGGTTGCACATGGACAGCTGCAAAAGCGCCATCCTCTTCCTATCTCTGGTATACTTGAGGTCAAGGCCGACGATCTTGTACCTGTCCATCCGCTCCTGTAGTCACCGCTCAAACATTGCGATGACCTTGGCGACCTCCGCTGACGCATTTGTGTGGATGACCGTCAGCTTGGTGGTGCCATGGGTGGTGACGGTGTACTCGTCGGTGTAGTCGCTCCCGTCGCCGAACACGCCGTACTCTGCGTCCATGGCAGCAGCTAATGCGGCGGCGGTGGCCTAGGGTCGGTAGCGGTGGCTGGGACTGGGCGTGGAGGTGGAGTTATCTGTTGTGGTGGTATGGCCAGGTAGAGGCGGTGCCTGCGGCAGCGTCGATGGTTCTTGTGGTGGCGGTGCCAGCGGAAGGAATGAGTTGGGGATTTTTGCACAGTGATGTGCTGAGGAGACGGAAGGCGATGCTTAAATTCCGTTTACCAATATTCTGGTCATACCCATGCGGAAGCAAGTTTGACCGGGCGAGCACTGATGGTTTTCAATCCTAGCGATTAAATTCGGCGTCCGTCCCGGTAGGCGATGGGACGGCTGTGCGACGTGGCTTTGGCGTGGCAGAGACCTGTCACATAGACCACCGTCCTATTGCCGATCCGCAGCGGGTGCACGGTGCTGACACGACGTAACGTGACAAGACAGAAGGAAGTGTACAGTTATTATTAATTCCTAACAAGTTTAAGAAGTGTAAGCATACACATGGACCTAGCATCCTTGCACCCCGAGGCAGCCGACTAGGCATGCCGATTGCGCAAAGCTTGTCCCAAATTTGCCAAAATGAAGCTCGTTTGCCCATGCTTCTATAAGTTTCTCTATAGGCCACTTGTGTAAGCATGCACGATCAAGCAACTTTGCAACACATGTGTCGGTGGAAAAGCATTAGGTTTCAACGCACCACATAGTTTAGGGATTTAGAATAGCTACATTGTGGAGCTCTAGCCAAATTGCATGGTAAAGCCAAATTTAGCTTTTTGTCAGATTTAGCTATAGCAACATTGTGTCTCGTTTGTCCTCACTTTTGCCCTCCCGATATTTCGAAGCCCTCACATGCGCTTGGAGGGGGGTGTCGTCTAGTCAAAGGCTTGGCCGTTACGTGCGCCATGACGCCTAAAGAATTTTTTTTTTATTTGGCCTTTTTAAGAGCGCCTTTTCCCCTCTCTCTCTAACAGTTGTGTTTTTTCCCAAAAAGGTAGGTAATCAAGAGCAGCTTCTCTCTTCATTCATTGTTCCTTTTGCGATCATTTTTCCCCAATCTGGTAGCAAATCTAGAGCAGCAAAACAAACCAGCACCATAAATAAATTCAGTAAATAGAGAAGATGTAGATAAACCAGCTAATATAGGTTATATAGTACGGTACTTAACGAGGTTCGACAATTAGGCAGCTCAGCAGCAGCAGTAGCGGACTGCTTCAACATAGACAAGACAAAAGAAGCTGCTTTACAGCAATAGCATCTGAACAGTGCCCTCCATGGCCTCTGCCAGTTGGGCATCCGCCTCCTCCCTCTGGCGCCTCCTCCACTTCTTGCTGCCCATCCCCTTGACCTTGGGCGCCTTGGGTCTGATCGGGGGCATGCGACCTCCTCGATAGCCACCTTATGGAGGTTGCGAAGGTGAAGACCGAGCACCTGGTGCTTGGCCCTGAAGCCGTGGATGTTCACGGACTCGCCGCAGTTCCTCACTTCCCCGGCATGCTTCATGAGGGAGTTGAAGTCTGTGACGTGGAGCCTCCTGGTGGGGCAAAAGGGGCACCTGTACACGTCGCCAGCGAAGAAGTTGTTGTACTGACCGGACTTTAGCCTCCTCAACACATGACGAGTCTTGGTGTCCTTGGACTCGTCGTCGCTGCGGAGGTCGTTGCTATCCTCCTATTGGAAAAACGTAGAGTGAAATAAGGACATGATAGAGATACTTTGATTATCGGGATTGATTTTTTGCATAAATTAATCGAATGAGATCTCCCGATTATTCCCCAAATCTCAAACCAAATTGAATACTGAGCCCAACTACGAACAGGGGGATTCATCGAAAATCGAGATCTAACACAATAGGATTAGCTACTATAAAAAATACGAACAGCCGAGCCCTAATAACATACGATCTAGCATCTAACGATGGGAACGGGCGAAGAACAAGGGAAGGGGAGAAAACCCTGGTTACCTCAGACCACGGGTCGGCGATGCTGGTGTCGTCGGGGTTCTCTGGCCTTATGTAGACAACCTCCTCGTAGGGGTCACAGCCAAGCGGGATCTTTCCGAGACCGGTGGGGGCCTCCTCGCCGGCGGATGCGGGGATGGGGACGGGTGGCTCCTCGCCGGCGTCCTTGGAGGCGCCGATGGCCATCGCGCCGATCTTCTCCATCGCCGACGTGGTTGGAGTTTTGGTGGGCGTTTGCTCAAGGTGATGGGACAGTGGAGATGGTTGAGTGAGCGAGTGCGTGATGCGTGGGAGTGGGGAGGCCTCTATTAAAGGAGAAGGGAAGCAACGTTTTGTTGCACTATCGTGCACCGTGTACGCTAATGCACCGTGCACGGCCACACGTGTCCGCTATCGCCCCGTGCACCGCACACACATACCGTGAGTCACGTTTTTTCCCTCGTGTCTAACCATGGCGATTCAGTTGTACTCAGTTTTGCCCACCAACGGTTGATTCTCTGTGATCTAGCGGACATGATAACCCTTATATCTGTCGGGGGCACCCCTCTATCCATGCAAAATAACGAGTATGCAACCGGAACTTTAACTCCATAAACAGATGAACTTGAATATATTTTGAAGGGTACGAAAATAGAAATCCCCATAGTTTAAGAGTCTAGATATGGTAAGAGAACTAAATATTATTAGTGGCCGGGCCAGCACAGTGACAGGGTTGGTCGGCTAGAAGTTGCTGATTCCTAAGTAAGGGGACACTAGGCCGGTCTTGACATACTCCCTCAGGAACTTGCCATAAGCAGCGTGCTTAGCCTTGGTCGCAGACTTGTGTTTACTAGCCGGGCTTTTACCGATGCCAACTGCATGCGGAATCAAGCTGGCAATCCTCGGGTTGACTCCTTTCTTACAGAAAGGGCACCTGAGCTCCCCAAGTCGAGTGCGGAAAGGGATTATCCCGCTCTTGAGATTCTTCATGACATGGCCGCTCTTGTTGTCCCTGGTCTCCTTCTCAGAGTCCATCTCACTTGAATCCACCTGTAATGTATGGAATACAAACCGAAATGAGTAAAATAATAAATATATATTCCTTCCACCATTCCAAGTTACTTTTGATGCAATAACATGTCTATACAGGTTCAGTAGTTCATTACGGCCATCTCCCCAGCTCGCTCCTAAATTAATGTGGTTTGTGTTCTTGGTAACTTATTAATAAATAAATAATGTGGATTCATTCAGAACATACTAGATCTCTCCATGTCCCGGCTCGTACGTTGCATCTAATCATTAGGACTAGATTTTTTTATGACGCCAGGAAAGATTAAGCTCGAGCAGAAAACATGAAACATGTAGAAATAGATGTACCTCCAGGTACACGAGCGGAGCGTGTTTGTCGAACTCCACGCCCTCATCGGCGCCTCCGAAGTCATCAGCACCGGTGTGCGCATGGTCCCCCAAGGGGTTGAACTGCACGTCCTCCTCGTCCTGTGCTGCGTGATGCTCCTCCAGATCTGCTGCGTGAAGCACCACCCTGGCGGCGATGCCCGGACACTCACCCCACGCACTGGTTTCATGGAGAAGGTTCGTGAAAGTATGTTCAAGATTGTGGGGTTTTGCTGGATAGGGAAGAGAGAGTAGTGGATGAGTGCGAATGGAGGACCCGATAGGCTGTGTTTTTAATGCGGGGACGTTTAGGCCTCCTCGAGGGCCCCGGTTGGCAGCTCTTCCAGTTGCGGCTGCCGCGTGGAAGGTTCGTGTGGTGGGGGCCTAATGGGAGTGAGAGTGTAGGCGCGCTGCATAGTAAAATGGTATAGCCGGTGGTCCTTGGATGACCCGTTGCCGTGTAGTAGACTTTTAGCCTTTGCAGACTAGATTAAACATGACATGACCACTCGACGACTTTTTCCATGGACGGCATCATGTTCCTTCTTGTAATAGTCTCGTTGAGGGAGACGTTCGTGCTGTCTCGCGCTGTCCTGTGAAGGTCATGACGTGTGCAACGAGCCTTGTTGGATCACATAGGATCAACGGTTGGTGCGCACGATCCGCGTGACAACTGTGACAACCAATCAGGGCGTAGCAGACAAAGTGGGCACAAGTTTGGGCTTCTACGAAAGAGAGAGGGGGGAAAAACTGGGTAGTATCAAAAAACCAAGGGCAAAGTTGAGTAGTATAAAAATGGAAAGTGGGTGTCTTTTACAATGAAATTCATCGTGGCATACATCCAATTCTGCCAAGATAGATCCACTAGAGTTCATTGCATGTGTTTTCTTTCCACAAACCACATATGTATCCACAAGAGTCATTGCATGTGTGTTCCTGTCATTTACCACATTTGGATCAACCAGTGTCATTGCATGTGTGTTCTTTCCACAAACCACATATGGATCAACCAATGGCATTGCATGTGTGTTCTTTTCACAAACAACACATGGATCAACCAGTGTTCACTACATGTGTGTTCTTTCCATAAACCACTTATGGATCAATCAGTGGTCATTCCATGTGTGTTCTTTTCCACAAACCACATACAGATCCATATGTGTTCTTAAACTAAAACCAGCATTAGAGTCACTGCATGTGTGTTCTTTCCACAAAACACTTATGGATCCACCAGTGTTCATTGCATGTGTGTTCTTTTCCACAAACCACATATGGATCAACCAGTGGTCATTGCATGTGTGTTCTTTTCACAAACCACATGTGGACCCACTAGAGTCATTGCATGTGTGTTCGTATAATAAAACCAACACTACACTCATTGCATGTGTGTTCTTTTCCACAAACCACACATGGATCCACCAGTCTTCATTGCATGTGTGTTCTGTTCGACAAACAACTTATCGATTAACTCGTGGTCATTGCATGTGTGTTCTTTTCACAAACTACATGTGGACCCACTAGAGTCATTGTATGTGTGTTCTTATACTAAAACAAGCACTAGAGTCATTGCACGTGTGTTCTTTCCACAAACCACATATGGATCAACTAGTGTCATTGCATGTGTGTTCTTTCCACAAACCACACATGGATCAACTAGTGTCATTGCATGTGTGTTCTTTCCACAAACCACATATGGATCAACCAGTGGTCATTGCACGTGTGTTCTTTTCCACAAACCACTTATGGATCCATTAGAGTCATTGCATGTGTGTTATTTCCACGAACCACACATGGATCAACCACTAGAGTCATTGCATGTGTGTTGTTTCCACAAACCACACAAGGGTCAACCAGTGTCATTGCATGTGTGTTCTTTCGACAAATTACATATGGACCCACTAGAGTCATTGCTTCTGTGTTCTTATACTAAAACCAGCAGTAGAGTCATTGCATGTGTGTTCTTTCCACAAACCACTTATGGATCCACCAGTATTCATTGCATGTGTGTTCTTCTCCAGAAACCACATATGGATCAACCAGTGGTCATTGCATGTGTGTTCTTTTAACAAACCACATGTGGACCCACTAGAGTCATTGCATGTGTGTTCTTATACTAAAACCAGCACTAGAGTCATTGCATGTGTGTTCTTTTCCACAAACCACACATGGATCCACCAGTGTTCATTGCATGTGTGTTCTTTTCCACAAACAACTTACGGATCAACCAGTGGTCATTGCATGTGTGTTCTTTTCACAAACTACATGTGGACCCACTAGAGTCATTGTATGTGTGTTCTTATACTAATTCTAGCACTAGAGTCATTGCATGTGTGTTCTATCCACAAACCACACATGGATCAACTAGTGGTATTGCATGTGTGTTCTTTTCACAAACCACACATTGATCAACCAGTGGCATTCCCTGTGTGTTCTTTTCACAAACCACACATGGATCAACCAGATTCATTGCATGTGTGTTCTTTTCCACAAACCACTTATGGATCAACTAGTGGTCATTGCATGTGTGTTCTTTCCACAAACCACTTATGGATCAACCAGTGGCATTGCATGTGTGTTCTTTTCACAAACCACACATGGATCAACCAGTGTCATTGCATGTGTGTTCTTTTCCACAAACCACATATGGATCAACCAGTGGTCATTGCATGTGTGTTATTTTCACAAACCACATGTGAACCCACTAGAATCATTGCGTGTGTGTACGTATACTAAAACCAACACTAGACTCATTGCATGTGTGTTCTTTTCCACAAACCACACATGGATCCACCAGTCTTCATTGCATGTGTGTTCTTTTCGACAAACAACTTATCAATCAACTCGTGGTCATTGCATGTGTGTTCTTTTCACAAACTACATGTGGACCCACTAGAGTCATTGTATGTGTGTTCTTATACTAAAACAAGCACTAGAGTCATTGCACGTGTGTTCTTTCCACAAACCACATATGGATCAACAAGTGTCATTGCATGTGTGTTCTTTCCACAAACCACACATGGATCAACTAGTGTCATTGCATGTGTGTTCTTTCCACAAACCACATATGGATCAACCAGTGGTCATTGCACGTGTGTTCTTTTCCACAAACCACTTATGGATCCATTAGAGTCATTGCATGTGTGTTATTTCCACGAACCACACATGGATCAACCACTAGAGTCATTGCATGTGTGTTGTTTCCACAAACCACACAAGGGTCAACCAGTGTCATTGCATGTGTGTTCTTTCCACAAATTACATATGGACCCACTAGAGTCATCGCTTCTGCGTTCTTATACTAAAACCAGCACTAGAGTCATTGCATGTGTGTTCTTTCCACAAACCACTTATGGATCCACCAGTATCATTGCATGTGTGTTCTTCTCCAGAAACCACATATGGATCAACCAGTGGTCATTGCATGTGTGTTCTTTTAACAAACCACATGTGGACCCACTAGAGTCATTGCATGTGTGTTCTTATACTAAAACCAGCACTAGAGTCATTGCATGTGTGTTCTTTTCCACAAACCACACATGGATCCACCAGTGTTCATTGCATGTGTGTTCTTTTCCACAAACAACTTATGGATCAACCATTGGTCATTGCATGTGTGTTCTTTTCACAAACTACATGTGGACCCACTAGAGTCATTGTATGTGTGTTCTTATACTAATTCTAGCACTAGAGTCATTGCATGTGTGTTCTATCCACAAACCACACATGGATCAACTAGTGGTATTGCATGTGTGTTCTTTTCACAAACCACACATTGATCAACTAGTGGCATTCCCTGTGTGTTCTTTTCACAAACCACACATGGATCAACCAGATTCATTGCATGTGTGTTCTTTTCCACAAACCACTTATGGATCAACTAGTGGTCATTGCATGTGTGTTCTTTCCACAAACCACTTATGGATCAACCAGTGGCATTGCATGTGTGTTCCTTTCACAAACCACACATGGATCAACCAGTGTCATTGCATGTGTGTCCTTTCCACAAACCACATATGGATCAACCAGTGGTCATTGCATGTGTGTTCTTTTCCACAAACCACTTATGGATCCATTAGAGTCATTGCATGTTGTGTTATTTCCACAAACCACACATGGATCAACCATTAGAGACATTCCATGTGTGTTCTTTTCCACAAACCACACATGGATCAACCAGTGGCATTGCATGTGTGTTCTTTCACAAACTATACATGGATCAACCAGTGTCATTGCATGTGTGTTCTTTCCACAAACCACATATGGATCAACTAGTGGTCATTGCATGTGTGTTGTTTTCCACAAAAACGCACCTATGGATCCATTAGAGTCATTGCATGTGTGTTATTTGCCCCACAAACACACATGGATCAACCATTAGAGACATTGCATGTGTGTTCTTTTCCACAAACCACACATGGATCCACCAGTGTTCGTTGCATGTGTGTTCTTTTCCACACACAACTTATGGATCAACCAATGGTCATTCCATGT